>CM076079.1:3050000-3522500 GCA_038088235.1 Zacco platypus
AAGCGAACTAAACAGCAGTCTGCCACTTCTCCATATTTTTCCCCAATTCTCAGCAAATCTTTTTTACTAAATTTTTTAGCAACTGGAAAACCTGCCACCTCAAGAACTCTGCCATCATTTTCCTGAAGAAATTAAGCAAATTATACAGAACTCAAAATCCATTCGGGTAATTAATAATTTTTGTTCCAATATCTACACTTTGAAAAGAAAGCAGACTAACCCCAGTGCTTGAAGCAGAGATCTCTTTTTCATCACCTACAACAGAAGGAGCACACTTCCTCAATTATTCATTTTCAGCATTTCAGAGATAAAGAAGAACCACACAAAATTCTTTTGTAAAACTGTTTTAGATACAGCAGAACTTAATTGCTTTCAATTTTTGAATAGCTGTGAAATATATATACCTTGTTCTGTCAGCATTTCCTCCTTAAATTCATCTGAGGTGGACAAGTTTTCTAGATTCCCTTGGAAATCGGTTGCCTTCTGCACAAACAGAACAGGACAGATTTGTTCCTTCATATATATTTTTTTGAAATATAGAATGCAACATTAATAACCGTTTAATTACCAACCAACTGAAATACCTCAACATTTCTATACAATAAAAAGTGAGATCAGGAAATGATGCAAGAAAAACTTGAACATGTGTCACCTGAATGAGCTCCACAACTACTAGGCTATGACCATTTTTTTCCATAAGCTGCTGAATTTCAATCACAACTTCAAAATGTATGTAACTGTTACTCTCAGTTGTGTTTACCTCTTCCATTTCCACAGTTTCATCTTTTTGCTCTCCTTGTTGAGGCTCTTCTTGCTCTCCTTTTTGGAGCGCTCCTTGTTGAAGCTCTTTTTGCTCTCCTTGTTGAAGCTCTTTTTCCTCTCCTTGTTCTCCTTGAAGCCCTTTCTGCTCTCTTTGTTGACGCTCTTCTTGTTGAAGCTCTTTCTGCTCTCCTTGTTGAAGCTCTCCTTGTTGACACTCTTCTTGCTGAAGCTCTTTTTGCTCTCCTTGTTCTCCTTGTTGAAGCTCTTCTTTTTTAATCCCTTTTTGCTCTCCTTGTTGAAGCTCTTCTTTTTGAATCCCTTTTTGCTCTCCTTGTTGAAGCTCTTCTTGTTGAATCCCTTTTTGCTCTCCTTGTTGAAGCTCTTCTTGTTGAGGCTCTTTCTGCTCTCCTTGTGGAAGCTCCTGGGCTTCCTTGCAATCACTTGATCTTTCTGAAGCTGCAGTAGTTGGTACACACTCTGATGTCTCTGACTGTACGTTCGATGTGTCCATGTCTGAAGGTTTAATCTGATCATTTGACTCTTCCGCAGTTTGGGCATCTTCAAATGTATCCTCTTCTGTCAGAGCATCTGTGATATCATATTCCTCATCATCTAGGTCTTCATCTACGGTGAACTCATCTTCTGAATTCAGTTCTTCACCATCATCTGCTATAACTGCCACTCCTTCAAGATCACTGTCATCCCCCATGACCTCAGACTGATCGTTGTCTTCAACCATTTCCTCCACACTCTCTTCGGTTTTTGTTTTCTGTTTCTGGTCTTTTGAAGGAGAGCTTCTTTTGGGATGGGATTTAGATGAGCTGTCCCGTCTAGAGCTCTCCCTGGTTTTCTCCCGAGAGCTTCGACTTTCTTCTGGTTTCTTAGAGTCGTGACTCCTGCGAGACCTGGACCTATCTTCAGACGCTCTTCGTTTGGGGCTGGGAGAATCTCTTCGGGAACTACGGGATCTCCTTTTTGGGCTGCTACTCCTCCTCCTCCTGCTGCTATGAGGTACTGGTGATTTTTCTTTATCAATATCACTGGACCGTGAAGTGAAATATTAAACATGTTATTTTAGAAGCAGAATGGAGAAAATGCACATCAAATTAAGGTCAAGTGCATAACATTACTAGTAAAAAAAAACAGGTAAGGTAACAAGTCAGCATAAAATCAGCAGTTTACCCAAGTGTCTGGTACTCCGATGAGAAGCAAACGTTAAGGGTTTTTCCTTTTAGTTTGAGTGAATTGGTTGAATAGTGCTCCACCAATTTGCTGGCCTCTTCCACAGTGGCCATCTCCACATAACCCTGCACAAATACACTGAATTAGGTAACTGAAGAGACAGAACATGACATAAGAATAAGTGAATGGAAATATTTGCACAATAATGAATTTGGCTACCCGGCTTGGCAGAAACAGCGAATGTTTTACGGATCCAAAGCGCTTAGAAATGGCAATCAACTCAGAGTTTATGCCCTCTCCAGAAGGCAACGGTGAAAAGCTCACAACAAGAGAACTCTGTGAAATAAAGGAAATCATTCAATCACCATTTAGTCAACGAAAACAAACCAAATTGATGCGGCTTAAGTAATGGCAAAATATCCCTAACGCCTTCCAGATATCACTGAATTAGGTGCTCTAGACTGGGAAGCACGAAGTGGATCAATCAACTAATTTTGTCATAAGCATGAATCACAAATATTTTATTCTTTAATCAATGCTTTTAGTATTTGTATAATGACAATATAACACCTATTTTTTTCTTTCAGATTTATTTTTGGCATTTTTGCCTTTATTGTGACAGGAAACAAAGTTGGAGAGAGAGGGTGGGAATGGGATCAGGAAAGGTCCACGCGCGGGGACTCGAACTTGGGATGCCCACAAGGCATCGACTAGACTTTCTCGTACTGTATGAAAGGGTTTAACATGTGAAAATATGTAGCTGTATTTATATTTTAAAAAGAGGGTACTCCTATTTGGCGGTCCTGACATCAAAAGTCCTTTTCTACAGCCTCTTCAACCTTAAAATTTGAACATAAAATGCTAATGATCATTACTCGCCTGTAGGAAACTGAATGCTGCCGACAGAGTAATCTGTATCATTTCTCCTCTGATCCACAAGGGGTTGTGTAAGAAATATTTTACTATATCCTCTGCTTGGCCGGCTGTTCCCATCTCCACAAAAGCCTACAAAAATGTAATATTTATTGACAAAAAAATTACAAGAACAATTATTAAAGCCCATTTACGCTTAAAACTGATTCATATAAATAGGTTGGAGTTATATATATAGTTATATATTTATTAAAAAAAATGCCATACCAGTTTAGGAAACATGATAATTTTGACAATCGCTCCAAACTGGCCAAGCAATTTTTTCAGGTAAGCTTCGTCCACGTCATCCACATCGAACTTCACACACACCACTTTGCACTGCATTCAAATAGACAAATAAAGTCAGAACACTGTAACATTTACAGCGGCCAGTGAAACAAGAACATCAAAAACAAAAACCCACCTTTGTTGACGCTGCGGGTTTATTCTGGGTTTTACTGCTCGATGATACACTTTTACTGCTCGATGCAGCGACTCTGCTGCCTGACGATCCATTTCGACTGCTTGAGGTTCCACCTGGAAAAAAGCAAACCACAATCAAAATAAAGAGCACATCTTGACCGTGGTCAAATGAGTGTCAAACGAGGGCGTTCAAGGCTTTACCTCGGTCCTGCGGTGCTCTGGACTTTGTAGTGTCATTCCCGGACTCATTTCTGTTAAAGTGTATACGTTTAGCATGTAAACCAACAAATTTACTGGAAATGTGCTATTTTACCAAAGATATAAAGGGGGAATAATTCTACCTTCGAGCAGATTGGATTGTTTGATCCCATTCTGGATATCTAATGGACAAGGATAATTGTGTAAAACATTTATTTACATTTGAAGATGTTGCTTTTAGGCAATACATTCAAAGTTTGCAATATTCAGTTTTTGAGTGGAACTAAACCAATGACTTTGAAGTTGTTCATCATGCTCTACTAGAAGATCTAAAGGAACTTTAACTTGATAGAGGTTACAGAGAGGATATAAATACAAAATATTATTATTTTGCAAAGATTTTTTTGGGGTTTCCTGTTACCGTCCTCACTCCAAATATGGGTTTCTTAAACCACCTGACTTTTCGTGTGTCAGCCAGAAATGAATATCAAGGTTTAACATATCCGCACAAGAGTTTGAGAACAAAATTGAAGAGTAAAGTTGAAGATAACTTACTTTTCCACAAGACTGAGTTGACTATTAGCATGTTGGGGCCCTTTTACATGCACAGACCAATCCTACAACACAAGCAACATCTCTCAATATTCAATCATAACTCTCCACAATTTATAATATGATAATCAAAGTACATTTATAGTCTGCGTCCGTACGATTTACAAAAGATGTGCGTACTGTTGTGATGAATCACAGCTGAATATTCTATCAAATTCAGTTAGAGATTTAAAAGTGATGGTGTTCTCCTAGAATAGAAATGGCCAGTCTGTCAATTATCTAGTCATTAAAATTTTCCATTCCACCATTTTTCTAAAATCTCATGCCTGCATGTGCACACTTGTTGTATCAAGATGCGTCTCGTCATGTCTCGTCACAAATTCGTATATGTGAAAGCGGGAATGAGATTTCAGGACAACGGCAGAGGGATAACGACTTTAGTCGACTTATTAAAAGACTTCTGAAGATTTGGCATCCAGCACACCAGCTGACTGTTTTTTTGCTGATCATGTTCGGTACAACATGAGGATGAACTAATAACACATTTTTTTCATTTTGGATTAAACTACATGGATAATAAACAAGCTACTTGGACTTACCTCATATGCCCCAGTACGCTCATGTGTATTTTGCCTGAAATTGTTTGGTAAATAGCTGGTAATGTAGAATCTGAGAACAAAAAGGCTACTTACCTTGTTAGAGAGGACAGTGATTTCGCAGAGTACGCATGCATATGGAAACACCGGTGGAGTTTTCCCATGGAAATCTGACGCCTCCTTCCTCGTAGGCACGATATGAATCACCTTTCTCCTCCGCTGAAGTAAGGGCTGACCCACATCTCTGTTGGACAGGCGTGAGGGTGGAGCAAGGTCTCTAATGGACAGGAGCGAGGGTAGACCAACGTCTCTGCTGGACAAGAACGAAGGTGGGCCGATGTCTCTGCTGGACAGGTTTGCGGGTGGACCGAGGTCTCTTCTGGACTGGAGCGAGTGTGGAACGACGCCTCGGCTGGACAAAACTGAGGGTGGACCGACATCTCTGCTGGACAGGAGTGACGGTAGACCAACGTTCCTGCTTGACAAATGCGAGGACTGGCTGACGTCTCTAGAGGACAGGTGTGATGGCTGACTGATGTCTCTAGAGGACAGGTGTGAGGGCTGACTGATGTCTCTAGAGGACAGGTGTGAGGACTGACTGATGTCTCTAGTGGACAGGTGTGAGGACTGACTGATATCTCTACTGGACAGGTGTGAGGGCTGACTGATGTCTCTGCTAGAGCGTTGCGAGGATAGATTGAGGTCTCTACTGGACAGATGCGAGGACTGACCGAGGTCTCTTCCGGAGCGTTGTGAGGACTGACCGATGTCCCTACTGGACAGATGTGAGGACTGGCTGGCGTCTCTGCTGTAGTTAGCGTAAGACTGCGGGATAACTGACGTTTTCTGCCT
The DNA here is from genome assembly GCA_038088235.1 of Zacco platypus. Taxonomy (NCBI): domain Eukaryota; kingdom Metazoa; phylum Chordata; class Actinopteri; order Cypriniformes; family Xenocyprididae; genus Zacco; species Zacco platypus. The sequence goes on from CM076079.1 coordinate 3,055,478, forward strand.
CGACGGTTCTGTGTCATAAGACGCTTTCTCAAAATAAGACTTTTTGTCTTTCAGATGATTATACTCAACCACATAGTTTGAGTCTGAAGTGGTGTACGTGCGTGTCGGAGAGCTTGTTGGTTGGACGTTTCCCCAGTGGTCATCCCAGGTTGGAACTTGCTCTCGATTAAGGGAATACGACTGACGCACAGGCAAATCCAACGGATACTCAACCGACTGGGTGTGGCTCCTATCGTCCCAGGAGCGGGTTGACGTACTGGCTTGGAGCGCACCGGACCTAGATGAAGAAGTGCTGGACATTTTCTTCTTTTTGATCTCTGCAAGAAGGTCAGGAAGAGCGTCGGCGGTGATGAGATGCTCAGGAAGCTCGGCCAGAGTTTTAAGGTCATCCGCGTCCAGTCCACAGCTATGCAGAAAGGACAAAGCCTTACCGGGTGGGAAGATCGACAGTTCAGATGAGGATAGAGATGTCTGCTCTGAAGACGTGTTCCTAATTCTTGACATGTAGGCGTTAGACTCCCGGGGATGAATTCGTTGCGAGTCTTTGTAGTTGTCATTGCTTGCGCCGAAACCGTCGGGTGGGTTTCGATATGGAGGATTGTAAGACATGTCTCAAAGTCAAAGTTCCAAGTGGTCAAATGAGGGTTTCGGGCACTGCCAAAAAAAAAGCAGCTCTTGCAGTGACGGCTGCCGTTCACCTGTTAAAAAGATGATAATAAGGAGAATCTCCTTATATTGATCTTAAAATATTGTAGAGGTCAGCTTCAGGTGATCTGCCGGTGAATCCGGTGAGGAGCGTCACCTGTATCGGTCTTACCTTGAGATGAAAAATCAAATCATTCACACTTTGTGGATGTCACTGGGTTTGCTTTATAAAACTTCAGCTGCATCAAGCCAGCAATATAACTAGTAAAGTTAATCCATAAACATATATCCATAAACTTTTCTTAGTTCGTTGAGTTTTTAAGTTAAATTGTATATATAATATAAGGGATAGCAACTTTATATGGATACATTTACCTTTTAAGTTCACTTTTGGCTTCATTTCAACATTTTTTTTTTTTTTTTAAACAAAGGATGTAGTCTCCACACAACTTTTAATCACTTTTGCTTTCAGTTCAACACGATTTTTAGATAGCACTTTTATGTAATCTCCAAATTAATATGAAATGTTATGAAAATATTATTTGAAAAACGTAAATTATTCGATAAGAAGAAAAGCATTGCATATCACAGAATGAGATTTCATGTAAACTGCCTCAATGAGGGAATCGGGATTATTTTTCCAAGGTAAAATGGGATTGTTTCGCATGGGAATGGTGAATTATTTGAGGCTGGGCCTGATGCTAAGCGCCATATTTCCGCAATTCCAACGACCACGATATGACGCATCAAAAAATTACAGATATTACGTAGGAAACTAATAATTTACTATAGTAGATTTATATAAACTCACCTACACACGATGGAATAAAGAAACTGGTCAATGAAAGTCAGTAAAGCAGCAGTTCTATTGAAGGCTGTTCTTCTTCTTCTTCTGTTTTTTTTTTTTAACCGGAAGCTTTGATCATCTTTCAAAATAAAAGTCACCACAGATGTGTTGTTTGTATTACGATGTGAATATTACGACCCGCTTATTACATTTTAGTAATAGTATAGCATTGATTGTTTAAAGTAGAGATTGTTCATAGTTAAATGAGATCACATTTATCGATGTTTGTCTATTTTAATTGCAGTAGTAACAATAACTTTACTGACTGAAGTGATACAGAGAAAACATGGCTGCCATGGTAAAATTAGGCAAACTCTTGTTTGTTTGTTTGTTTTGTTTTATTTTAATGGCCAAATTTCATATCCATGACTGTAAATTTTCAGGCAAAAAAACGTTTCTAGCATTTAAAAATGATGTGAAATATTATATTGAATCTATATTGCCCTCGAAGAAATAAAAAGCTTTTTGCAAGCATGTACACTTTTTAATGTACTCCTATAACTTTTTTTGTAGATATCTCCTAGCATTTGAAATTTCTGTATTGTTGTAACTGTATGGAATGTTTCTCTGTTCAATAAAAAGTTCTTAAAAAAAAAAAAACTTTTTTGTTTTTGTTTACTTTCCCAAAATCCCTGCATATATTTTAGGTCCAGAGACAGACACTCATTTACATACAAGGGAGAACCAATTTCAGAATTGATTATTTTCTGGACATTTAGTGCTGCCTTGAAGTATACCATTATTGTCAAATGGTGCCAAGTAAAACAACAAACAAAAAACGTAATACTACTGTAATAATTACAGTATTAAGTATTATTAAGAATAAACTTATTGTATCTCCTTTAACAGAACACAAAAAATAGAGAGAAAATTATTATAAGCAGTAAAGCCGAGTCTGATGAACGTTTAATAAAAGAAGAGAGAGAAAAACAACAACAAAAACACAGTAGTGGCAATAAAGGCATGAAATGTGTTAAACTATTCATCTATATCGCTTTGGCATAACAGAAATCTAATGATTTTTTTTTTTCCCCCCAGCATAATAGACATATTCATGAGTGGGTCATTTCTTTGCCTCGTTGTGCTTTGGCTTCCTCCTCTTCCAAATATTTCAGATGGAACAGATTATTTTTCTCCCATGTTCTTGGTCAGAATAAGCAGTGAAGCAGATTTTAAGTCAAATGCATGGTTTTGTGAAACAATTTATTAGCTAAACCCAAACCATCTTACCCAAAGAGACATTATGAAGAGCAGCACGGCTAGTTTCAAGCTTTATTAAGTGCCTTTTTCTCCAGTCTTCACACTCTTCTCTGATTATGGCAAGCCGTTTTGACTTTTATTCATTCTCAGGATATGAACTTGTGATATCAAGAAATACATTTCCACTAGTAACAACGTTAATTCTTGATATCAACAATTCAATTTCCACTAGTATAAACTATAATTGTTGATGTCAAGAATTGTATTTTTACTAGTGAAATTCCAGTTTCACATATCAGGAATACAATTCTTACTAGTAAAAATGCAAATTTCTGATATTAACAATTACATTGTTACTAGTGCAAATGTCTGTTCTTGATATCAACAATTGAATTGCTACTAATAAAAATGTTCATTTCTGATATCTGAAAATGAATTCCTGGTATCAATATAATTTCTGATATCTAAAATGGCTTTCTTACTAGTAACAATCACATTCATGATATCAGAAATGAACATTTTTACTAATATCAATTCAATTGTTGATATCAGAAATGAACATTTTTACTACTAAGAATTGTATTCCTGATATCTGAAACTGGAATTTCAACTAGTAAGAAATTAATTCTTGATATCAACAATTGAATTTGAATGGCAGCCTATGGCGAGATTTCACTAGTGAAAATATAATTCTTGATATCAACAATTATAGTTTATATTAGTGGAAATTGAATTCCTGATATCAAGAATTAACATTTTAAGTGAAAATGTAAAACATCTTGCCATACTCTGATACAACAGGGGGAGAAGCAAAAGTCTCTTCAAGAGAAGTAGAGGATAACTACTGCCGCTTGGGGAACCTGTCCGAGCTAAAGTCTCCTAAATGCTGTTTGACTTAGTGCAAATCAAATGTACAAGCCGTCATGAAATGCACAACACAACAAATAATATAATGAGGGTGAAAGAGTTCAATTGATTAACCCTTCCAGTTTCTGTAGAATAAATTCATTAGTGTGGGTAGTCGTGGCCTAATGGTGAGGGAGTCGGGCTTGTAATCTGAAGGTTGCTGGTTTGATGCCCATGCTGGCAGGAATTGAAAGTGGGGATTGTGAATAAACAGCACTCTCTCCACCTTCGATACCATGACTAAAGTGCCCTTGAGCAAGACACCTAACCCCTAATTACTCCCCTTGTAAGTCGCTTTGGATAAAAGCGTCTGCTAAATAATGTAAATGTAGTTTGTGTCTCCTTTTATTAAAAGGGCTATTAAATATGGGTGTGAATATATATACACAATTTCATTGAGAAAAATTAACATGCTATATCCAAATAAACAGATATTGATTCAAATAATCAGATTTGAAGTGCTGTTTGTATATTGGGAATGTTTCCAGGCTTTCCGTCAGTCTAAGAAAATGATTTAAAAAACTGAAAGTAAAAGTGGTAACCTTTTTTCACTGTCAGGAAGAGCCTAAGTGCTTTCTTTCTTTCAGACAAGGCCAGGCTTCACGAACTGCAGCTGTCTTTTTTTTCTTTAGGTTTGCCCATTTTTAGGTGTATGACTAAGAAAGAAGCAACCAGTTAAAGCAGTGCTTTTCAAACCCGTCCCAGAGAGCCTCCACCACTGCACATTGTGGATGTCTCATTTAACAATGATTTAACTCATCAGCTTATCAGTAGAGACTGCGAAACATGACCGAAGAGGGACAGTTTGCAGTAATGAGGTTTGAGAAGCTCATCATTTACCCTTACTTACCCATGTGGCCCAGTTTTATCATAAACAAGATTTGTTTTACACTTGAAGTTCTATTCCACTAAATCAAAAATGACAATTTCTATAACCATAAAGATAGTTCACATTGTTTCTGCACTCCAGGTCCACATGCATTCTGTCATATGGACTAATTTCATGGTAGGCAATAGTTCAACTTGATGTTTATATGATACATACATTTGAAGAAGTTCTAAATTTAATTTGCCCCCGAAGCAGAAGCATACCCATACATCTATAGAAGGGTACATAAAACAAATTCATGAGGAAAAGAAAAGGTTGGTACGGTGGGTCACCACTGATCGAGAGTTTATGGCACTTAAATTTAAACCCAATGCACGGGTCGTCAATAGTGGACATTCACTCATATTTATGCAGTTTTACAGTTAAGACTGATTAATTACATTAAACAAAGGGTTCATGAATAGATTCTCATGTCGCACAATCCAAAATAAACAGAAAAATGATTAAAAACAGTCGAGCAGAGTATGAGGAATGCTGAAAGTTTAATAAAAGAAAGGAAAAACAAAAAACGGTTGTAGTAGCAATTAAGGCGTAAAATGTGTTGAACTTCACATCTAAATCGCTATGACAGAACAGCTAGGAATTTCTTAGGAATACACCAGCTTTCATTACTACATTAAAAGAAGCAATACCTCAGTCTAACCATTTTTTTTTTAAGAAAAAAATTAAACACTCAAAAGAGCTGAACACAAAACGCAAACACAAGGACATAATGGACATATTAACAATGTTCCAGCATCAATGGCTCATTTCTTCGTCCCGTTACTCTGTGCTTTGGCTTTCTCCTTTTCCAAATATTTCTGGTAAGAAGAAAACATTTGTTTCAGAAACATATTGAACAACAACAAATGTCAACATAGCGATGCTAATATATACTAAGAAAAAAAGTTGTAACTGAAGCCTCAATATGTTACACATAAACCAGATCTCAGACGAGGGGAAAAAATATCACCTTAAGTTTATCGTAGTGTGCTTGGCTACTGCAGTGAATTTTCTTTGCAGTGTCTTCATTGGAGTAAAACAGGAAGCAGACTCTGCAGTAGTAGCCCATCTTCACAAACTCCACACCTGAAACGGGTCAAATGAGATTCAGTAAAGAATTCTTGCAAGCAATCATAAATACACTGTATAATGAAATAGTGCAAAGAAGCAAATATCTTTCATTATCTGGGATGCATCACTTTTTATAATACATACATTAATGGTTTGATAGCGAGCCAACATAAAATCTGTTTAATATGAACTTTCTTCAGCTTCTTGGACAGAGTAAGCTGTGAAATTAATATCTTAGTTATGTCAAACTTCTTTCTTAAAAATCAAAGCCATCTTACCCACTGGGACATTAGGATCATATGGCTCTAGAGGAGAATGGCTAGTTTCAAGCTTTGTTTCAGACGGAGCTGCTGTGATGTTTGTTTCCTCAGTCTTCACACTGTTCTCTGACACAACTGGAGGAGAAGCAACAGTTTCTTCATCTTCAGGCTCCTGGTTAAAGGAAAGCAACGGATAAATCAAGTCTATCAGTTAGCAGAGAGAAAGTATTTGGTACAATCTTTGTCTTGGGGAACGTCTGAGCTGAATTCAGTCTTCAAAAATAACCTACCATGTCATTTGTCACAATGTACCGAGAGTGACATAGATCTTAGTAGACTACTTAGAATATCAAAATTCATTTATAAGTTAACTTCATCTCCCATGAAGTTTCTCCACATTCCTCTCGGTGTGGTTCACAGAGCTTCTGCTTGCAGCGCAAATCAAATAACAGCCGAGTGAAAGTTTACTTGTTCACCGTTTGCTTTGTTTAATATATTAAGGAGGGAGCTAAAAAGAGTGAGCGAATTCAGACGCTGGTGTCTGCATTGACTTGTGTCAGATCTCTGGAGTTTGAGCCGGAACTTTTCTTGTACTTCTATCTGGACAACTTTCTTTTCTACTCATGATAAAGGTAACAAAATATCTTTTGTTTTCCAAGAAAAAAAAAGAAAGAATATTCCCAAATGATTTCATTCACCCACTCTTATGTTCTTCTGTATGACTTTCTTTTTCTGAGAGATGATATTTGGGTAGCAGTGTTGTTTGAAAACACCACCATATGGCTAACAACACTAATGTAAGCGTTCTACCCCCATCCCATTCATGAACAAAAATAATCAGGTCACTCACAGGTTCGGTCTCTGTATTTTGCGGCTCTGATGTGTCTTCGCTTTCTTTCTTCTGTGGCTCGCTCTTTTCCTCGGGAACAGTTTCTGCTGAAACATTTTGGCTTTCCTTCTCTTCCTGACTCTCCACCTCCTCAGCTTTATCAGCAACAGGCTCTTCCACTTTGATCTTCTTCACAGAAGGTTCTTCCTCTTTTTTGTCCTTACTTTTGCCAGAGGAGTTCCTCTGGGCCTCGTCCTCTCCAGAGCGTTCTCTCTTGAGTGGCCGTTTTTCCTCGGGTTCTGGGGTTGGAGGTCTTTGTCTGTGAGATTATAATATTGTCAAATGCCATGTAACATTCTTTGGAAAGCCATTTTTTCCCATAACAAAAAAAAAAAAAAAAATCTGAATGTCCAACTCACCCGCGTTTGAGCTGCTTATATTTCCGGCTCACATAGACAAGCAGTCGTTTGCCTTCAAATTTAGGTCGATTTTCCTTGTAGGCCTCTGCCATTCTCTCAGCATCTTCCCCTCTTTCCATCTCAATGAAACACTGAGCAAAACAAAATATCCAAATATCATTTATTTTGTCCTTGTAAATCCAATAGAAAAAGTCCCATTTTATAATTACCTCACTGCGCAATGGATTCAGAAAATATCTTCGGATTTTTCCGAATGGTTCTGCGATTTTCAGAAGTAAAGCATCTGAGCCTTTGAAGGGTGGAACTTTACCAACGTAGATAACTCTGCCACTCTGTAGATGTTGCACAAATATAGGCATTAGATTCTGCTTCTTTTAGATTCACGTGTGTTTTATTCACGCCCAAGTCTTACCTGGATGGTTGCATAGGTGTGTGAATGAAAAACCTTCACAGGTTTTCCACACACAGATGGTAAGACATTTCCACTGTAGAAGCTAACCATTGCTCTTGCCTCTTGTTCATTGGAGAACTCCAGAAAGGCCTAACACAGAGCACAACCACAACACATAAGAAACTGACCAATGGTAATATGGACCACTGGATAAATGGCAATAAGTTAATAAATGCAGCTTGTCAATGGATGATACATTATGAAATGGTCAAGCATCAGAATCTGTGAAGCACAGGATATCTGAGAGCCGTTACCTCAGGCCTCACGTCCAAGACCAGGTGTCGCACCACTTTACCAAATGGCTTGGCAAGATTAAGCACTTCATCTAGATAACCGTAACCACGTTTAAACCCAACGACATTCACAACTCTCAATCCCTACAATTAGAAAACACACGTTAATATTTAATACAATCAATATAGTCAATGCACAAGCATTAGTTGCAAACAATATTCTAAAGTGCCTAAAAAATAAGTGACTTACTCCACTATCCTTGGAGCTTCCTGAAACACACAAGATGAAATAAGGCATTATTAAGAGATCATTGACTATGTAATGCATCATCAACGATATGATTATAACCTTCTATTATTAGATAACACTGTCGAATCAATCCAAAAGAAGGATCACTGCTAAAGACAATGACATTGCTAAAAGGTGATACCTGATGAGTATTTAGCTTTGGACGAGTCCTGTCTCTCGCCGTCCTCCTCCTCCGCAAGCTCATCCAGAGTAACAAACTCATCCATGTTCTCAGGAAAGTCAATTTCGGTTTGACTGTCCTAGAAGCAGAAACAGATAGTCAACAGAACTGTAGGTAAAAACAGCAAACATGCCATTTATATATTAGAGTAGTAGTTAGAAGTAGCTCCAAACAGGACAAAAGAGCATCAGTGGACAGCTTCAGACGACTTTGAATATAGCAGCTTATGGAATATCATTTTTTTTTTTTTTTTTTTACAAAATATTTAAATTGTAAAACAACGAAATTTGTTTTTTAACTGTAGAATTTTTTTTTAAATGATTGCAAGACTATATAAAAATAGCAAATGGATTATGCCATTTTACTGTAAAACTGTCAAATTTATGCTTTTTATTGTAAGTATAGTAAAACTATCCATTCCCATATAATTTATGGTGAGAACCAGAAAAATAACATTCCTAGAGATCCCTACGTGACATGGTAACGCAAAGGCAGATTTTTTGGTAGTTCAATTAGATTGGTATATTAATATTATATCAATTAATTAAGTTGTAAAATATACCGGCACCAATATGCCATCCTGTAAAACCACAAACATTGTTACAGTTTTTACATTGAATTCCTGGCAACCACAGTGGACAGTTTACTATAAATTTAATGTGATATTTTTTATGATGCACGTTTTGGTCCTTTTCGGAGCTTAACTGCCTCGTCACTGTGTGGAAAAGATCCACATGCCCATTCTGTCAAATATTTTCTGATATCATGAGGGTGAGTAGATGAATTTTTCAATGTAATCAGCTTTAGGAAAGGATTGCGCAGTGGCATTTCAGATGACGTGCTAATGTGCAAAAGCTCTTGCCTGGTCTGCATCATCCTCTTCAGCACCCTCATCTTCAGGTTGGTCATCATTCTGCTCCTCAATGTCTTTAGGAAGCTCATCTGTGTTCTCCTGCTCAGCCTCAGATTTTGCAGGTTCCTCCAGCTGAGTCTCTTCCTGTTTTTCACCAGAGTCTTTTTGGTTCTCGTCGCTGGAGGCATCTCTGGCTTGCTGTGTTTCAGGGTTCTCCTCATCCTCCATGTTGGAATCGTCAATATCTGGTGCTTGTTCGCTGGTTTGCTCTGGATCACAGGACAGGTCAACATCATCTGGAGATGGATCTTCTTCAAATCCTTCTTCGTCTCCATCACGTGCTTCCATAACATCAGCTTCATCTCCTGACCCGTCGCCCTGGGCCTCTGCTTCCTCAGGCTTTGGCTCCTCTTCTTTCTCATCAGTGCTCTCTCTGGTTTTGGAAGTAGAGGACCTTTGACTCTTTGATGAAGGTTTATCACCAGTTCTGCTGGTGGAGCTGCTGCTGCCGCTGCGTTTGCGACTAGATTCTTCCCTTACTTGGTCGCCCTTTCCTGGTGGGACCCTGGAACATCAACATGTATAGCACATTAGATTTCTTTCTAAAGATTTAAGCATTAGTTTCTCTGGATAAAGAAGGAGAACTTACGTTAGAGTCTTATACTTAGTGCAGATGTTCAGTCGAATGGATCTTCCATTGATAGTCAATGGATTGACGGTGTAGTACTTCACCAGCATCTCTGCATCCTCAGCATTGCCCATTTGAACAAAGGCCTGATTTAAAAAAAACAAAACAAAAAAAACAAATTGGGGTGGGTGTCAGAACTGAGCTCTGTCAATATCCACAATATATTTGCAATGTAAAATTAAGCTTATGTAGTTTTCGTTGGCTCCTTGGTTCAAAATTATGATTCTTTTTTATATTAAAAAAAAAAGAAAAGTGTAAGTGTAAATCCTTTAAGCTATTTCAAAACATGTTTTTATAATTATGATGAGATAACCGTCAACAATACTGATAATTTAATATAAATTATATAATAAATAACAATATAATAATATAATTTAGCTGTATTACCCAGCTCTAACATATTTAAAAAATGTGCATTCTTGAAATTGCTGCATATAGAACTTACTTCATCATTTAGAAAGAGATGTTTCTCAACAGTGCCAAATCTACGAGCTATTGTGAGCAGCTCCATTTTCTTGTCGCTGCCTCGTGGTAAATTGGAGAAGAACACCACCTGGCTGACTCCTCTCTTCAGAGGCCTTATGTCTCTGCCAGGCCTTCCACTTTTCTGTATAGATAAAGCAAATAAGTTTAAATTGGCCGATTTAACTCATACACACACTCTTTTACTCATCTTACCTCAATTTGCATCAGTTCTTTTGACAAATAAATGTGAATCTCTTTCCCATGCAAAATGGCTGGTTTACGCTGGTAATAATTAGCCATGGCCAAAGCCTCCTCATGAGTCTGCAGCTCCAGGAAAGCCTTGGGAGTGAGAGAGATTTACTCAGAATATATACCAATTAGGAAAATTTATATTGTCAAGACTTTTGATCTTGAGTGACTGATCATACATGTACAGGCACTACCTTGTTCTTCAGGATTAGATGCTCACTGATGGTGCCAAAGGGTTTTGCCAAGGCAAACAGGCTGTTTGTTGACATTGGTTTTCTTTCGTATTTTGCCACCACCACCCTACTTCTTATCTACATACAGAAAATACACAGAAAAGCACATTTTGATTATATAAAATGTACCAATATTTTAATTGCAGGTACATTTTAATTGCAACAGAACAGATCACTTTCAGTGCATTATTACCTTGGGTGCCGCTGAATATGAAGTCATTTTACTTGTCATTCCCATACTGGAATCAGACCCTAAAAAAGTAGATAAAAATTGATTTAAATTTAGCAGCTTGACATTAAGAAACTGGAAGATCACTGGTGATGGTACAAAGTTCAATTATGAAATGAATACAATTTCAGCTGTAAAGCAGCTCTCAGTCATTATTCAGCCCAATGTTAATTCAATTTAGTTCAATAACAGTGTCAATGTTGCAAAGTGTTTGTCATCTTGAAATCACCTGTACAAGTTTTTGTTAACAGTGCACATTTAAAGATTACAGAAACTGTTACGTCCAAGGACGTATGTGTTCTGTTTTTCTTTCTTTCCCCTTTCTCCCTGTTTCTCTCTCTCTACTTCCCACAAGTAGGAAGTAATGGCTGCCACCTGACTCCAATGATTTCACTGATGATTGGAGGAGTGAATCTGGGATCTGGGGATTTAAGGAGCACCGTTGTACAGAGCTGTGTGTGTGTGTGCGGAGGCTGCAATTTGAGGTCCCTTCTCAGCTCAAAAGTTGCGATAGTATTTGTTGTCTTTATTACCTTTCTGATTGAGTTTTATTTCATTGTTATTTGTTTGCAACCTTGTTGTACTTGGCGCCTACTACAAGGAAGTTCTTTTGTTTTTGTAAGTTATCTTGTTTATTTTTCTGTTATTGTCTTTTTATTAATTTTGTTTATGTTGATTAATTCTTTGGGTAGGATTTAGTAGAGAGGTGGATGCCATTTTGTTTTATACTTGGTTATCTCTTGGTTAAGTCAGTTAGGGAGTTAGTGTATTTTTCTTTTTTCTTTTATAGATTAGTTAGGTTTTATGTTTGTTATTTTGGCCTTGCCCCCTCTTGAAGTTTTAATCCTCCCTTATTTGTTTAATAAAATAGCTTGTTTTGACATTGAGTTGTTTTCTGGTCTTTGTGACACTCCTGGGATTGGGAGCTCAACCTTGCTGCCTCCACACATCACACCATTTGATTCTGTTACATGTTCCTCCATTCTAGACTAAAAGAGGGTCGTAACAGAATTTGGGGGCTCATCCTTCAAGGTGGTAAGACATTGCTGTTGTCTCTTATTTGCAATCGTGATGACAACTACTCCTTTTGGTGGAGGATCAGGTTTTACTTGGTTCACTGTATTAGGATACTGCTGATGTGAGTGAAATCTTCATCTTTTTTTAAATCATATCTGACTTATTGCTTTAGGGCAGGGGTGTCCAAACTCGGTCCTGCAAAGTTCAGCTCCAACTTGCCTCAACACACCAGACTGGAAGTTTCTCTATGCCTAGTAAGATCTTGATTAGCTGGTTCAGGAGTGTTTAATTGGGGTTAGAACTAAACTGTGCAGGACAGTGGCCCTCCAGGAGCAGGATTGGACACCCTGCTCCTTTAGAGAGGAAATATTACTTGGTGCACCTTTAACCAAAGAATTGATTAAATAACTAGTGAATCCCAGAGTAAGACAAATGCTCTAAACAAGAGAGAGTTCATCCAGTGGTTTCATGAGTGGATTACTGATTCAACAAAAAGATCAACTTGTAGAAAGATAGCAGAGCAGACAACTTCCTCTCACAGATTTATTACCCCAGTTAGAGCTCATCCCTGTTCTCTGTAGTCCACCACCAATTGGAGCTGCTCCCAGCAATCCATCCGAACGACTCTTTGTGTCCAGGGAAAGGGATGTCGACCTGAGGAGAATTCATTTTGAATGTGCTTTTCAATACAGACGCTTGTAAAAACCAGGATGTATAATACTTATGAAAGCAGTGTTTTTATAAACAAAAACAGCAACATACATGCGATTAGACGGCATTTGAGGATCCCAGTCCGGGTACCTGTAAAACAACAGGAAGGAGTTTTTAGTTTCTGACCGGCAGATATCTAAATGTTGAACAATTGAATGACAAATTCAAAGACTGCATGTCTAGAGGTCCTATGCAGTAAATTTTGAATGCACGAGGCTCTATGACAAGAGGTTACATTTAATCAAATTAGTCACGTTATTTATCTTTGTACCTTCAGGTTAGAAACTGAATAAAGACTATATTTAAACACCTAAAAGGTTCAATAAAAAAAATTGATTAGCTTTCCACATTTCCGGGTTCTTAGGAGCAGAAGTTTATAGCTTCCATAGTGGTGAACGGGACATGGCTTTTCTCAGAATTGCGTGATATACACTTGCAAATGCGAGAAAGTCAGTTGCGAGTTTATATCCCGCAATTCTGACTTTAAAACTGGCAATTGCAAGGTTATATCTCACAATTTTGAGAAAAAAGTGTGGAAACAAGCTTCCATAGTTTTCAGCATCTGAACGAACTGTTCACCAGTTTTCAAAACGCAGTCCACTTACATTTGCAGAAGGAGCTTGCGGTTTTCAGAGTGACGAATCCCAGTTGTGTGTTGAGTCCATTCCTTTAAAAAAAAAAAAAAAAAAGAAAAGGGTGAAAAAATATCCTTAATATATACACACATCATAAATGGCTCCGAAATCTGCCTTGACATACTAGATCATAGCTAACTCGACAAGCTACCCTTCCAGGCTATGAATGCAATCTACAAATGAGTAATTCATTAATTACATTAAACTTGAGTTCTAGATACTGTCTTAACTGGAACCAAGCACAAAGAAGAAGTCAGAAATACAGCTAACAACAGTGAATACTACAGACATCCAATGAGATTTAGGGCCATTTATCTTACACAAATTTGATACTGAGCAAAATTAAGAGGTGCTGATTTAAATGCAACAAATGATGCTTAAAGACGGTCTTCTGAACAAGTAGGACTCAAGAAAGGAAGTGTGTGTGCAGGAGGCAAGCAGCTTGAATTACTCACCATGACAGAGTGCACATCAAAATCACAAAGGGAGCACACATGGGGAAACATGAGGGGCATGACTCCCAAGAAATCCTGCACTTTTCTCTGAGAGGGGGTGCCCATTCTTCTCTGCATGAACATGTCGTCAGATGCCGATGACGCCGACATGCCAAGGCTGCGGTAGGAGTCGCGGGAAAGCTCAGAATATTGGCGGTCTCTGCCGCTACCGCTCCTGTAATCTAACATGTCGTACCCTCGACCGGATGTTTCTTGCATGGAAGTATAACCGAAGTCACCTTGTGAGCGGCTTTGAGCCGGCCCACTGGAACGGTCCAACCGTCCGCCCTGCATGTCGTCCCAATCGTCTCGGCCGCCTCTGTATGAAGTCTCTGAAGAAAGATTTGGCAGATCACCAGCGATGCGGCGGCCGGATTCCATCTTGCGGTTCTTAAGTTGCATTATAAGATGGGGCAAGGTCTCCACACTGATGTTCTCCTCCGGAACCTGCGCCAGTGCGTCCAGATCGGTCGGCGACAGACCGAGGCTGGCGAACAGTTTCATGGTATTGCTAATGTGGCTGCCCGCTCGGCGGTGCAGCTGAGAGTCGTGGTCTTTTCCCTCCCCTCCACCCAGGCCAGACATGCCACTATGTGACTGGGAAGACGAGCCGTAGGGGTCCGAGTGCGTCTCACCCATACTAAAGTTCAAAGTCTCAGCGGCAGCCAAAAGCCCACGGCCTACAGCAAAGCCTTTCTGAGCATCATCACCGGTCAGTTTCTGGGACATGGCTTTGAAATGACGGTGCTTTGGATGAGTGGAAAAGGAGAACAACAAAGCGAATCAAAAAGTCCCCAGAAAAACAATCCGTCAATTTAAGCCTGGATCGAGAAAAGAAGCTCCTCCAGAATGAAACAGGTCTGCAGAAACACAATGGAGCAATGATTTCTAACATGCTCACGAAATGGTTAGCAGTGGCATAGGAGAGCAGGACAGTGAGCTCTACAAATCCATACAATGCAAGTAAAAATTATTTACAATGATAGAGGTACAAATGGACAGATTGGTACACTGACCAAATTGACCATAAAATGAAGATTTACAAGTACCACGAAGAGCAATAAGTATATTTTAATGGGAAAGTTCAATAGAGGTTTGAAGGGGGGAAAAAAAGAGCCTGAATCAAATTTAGATCCTTAAATGTGTATGGAAAAGACAGGGGAAAGGATTGCAGTTTCTTGGTCAGGAGAGAACCAAAGAGAGATAGTGTTCATGCCTTTAAGTTGTACTGTATGACAGAAAACTACAATCAATGAACAAAAAGTTAACCGAATTAAAGCTAAATCAACTTTAGCACTTAACTGCATACATAATTTGGCATCAAGACGTCTTGACGACAGACAAGCCAATAATCGGGCTCAAGAGAAACACATGAGGGTGCAAAGAGAGCACAGGGTTATCTGAACAAGATTTGTAACTTCATCCAGAAAAGTGAAATTTTATTTTGAATCTGTGGTGGTCATAATGGAAAAGACAATATAAAAACGGTAAAAAATATAGACATAAAGCTACTTATACGATTTTATTCAGAAAGAAACAAATGATGCAAAAGTTTGTTTTTGGATATCGTCCTTTTCGGAAAGCTGAAATGACATTCTGAGAAAAGATTATAAAACAGGCTAGCATGCAGCCCGTGCAAGCTGTCAAAACAAACACCCCAGAAAAACCCAGGCCAATTAAAAACGTAATTTATCAAATAATGAAAATGTAAAATAAATAAAAAACTGAATCGCTTAACTTAACAGAGAAAGCATTCGTTTTGATGGACAGTGTGTATGAATGAATAAGTTTCACATGGCCAAGAACAAATCAAAATAGTAGGCACTAAATTAATTAAATAATTGGTGAAAAACATAATTCAAGAAACCAAATTACTAAAGAACAGCATTTAAACCGAACTCACTGGTCCAAAATGTTTAATAGAAATAATTATATTTTTTTACATAATTATGAAAAGAATACATTCCCAAGCATATATCACTGCATAGCATCCAATGAAATTGTTCGAGTTTAAGAACGTCACATAAATAGTTAAAGACTATTAATCCCTGAAGGAAAAGTGCTTCTGGAACCAAGGCCGCTGGAAAAACTCCAAATGCGAAAAGTGGAAAGAGGCCGTTGTACAAGTGGTGGCTAAACTTCTGATATGTCAGGCACACAAAAAGGGAAACACTGGAGTTTCAAAGTCATTAAAGGTCTGTCTGGAAGCCATTGTGAGGCCAAACCCCCTCATGGAAGAAGAAAACCTTCGTGTTTACAACTGTGACAATGAGTGCTTATCAGGATCAACTAAATGCTGGATTTTCAAAAGTATGAAATTCACGGCATAGACTCTTTTTAAAGACGTCCAAGAATTTGGTAGGCGCTTAGTTGGGAAGAAAAGAGATATTTTAACTCGTCTGTCGATGGGATATGGGAAGAGTATTATTATCCAAGCCCGATTTGAAATTCTCGGAACAAAATTTGCACAACTTTCTTGAATGCATACTTTATTAGATGCAAGCTCATTGTATGAACTTCAACTTTACATTTTCACACCCTAAACAAAACGAACTGGGATTGGTTGCTTAAATGCACATCGGCCAAAGAAAGTGTAGGTTTCTAGCTTACATTTCCTTATGTTTAAGGCATTCTGAGCAGAAATGCAAATTGATGACAAGACCAGAAAGAATGGTGGAAAAGTATATGATGCAAGGCATTAAAGTTACTACAGAAGATTTGAATGTTTTATGGCATAACTTGCAGAATGACAACTGTACAAAGAAGACTTTTAGTTTGAAATTAAATGCATTAGTTAAGAAAATAAATCAGCACAATGAACCTATGATATTATGATTCTATATTATTAAACAGAAATGTGAATTTAACGCTATAACAGATGTGTAGACATGACAATGGCACTACAATCCAGTTCTAGTGCAGAAGAAGGAAATGCAGAAAATATATTGGACTGGAACCTTCCAAATGCTTAGGAAAAATCCCACACGACGCTTTAAATAATGTAGGTTAACATTCATCTCATTTAAGGACAATCAGCTTACATCAGATTGGTGAAATACTTTATTTAGGTGAACATTTGTGACGTTTACTTTCAAGAAAATGGCCGGGTTAAACACAACACATGCTGCACAACAAGGCCTAAACGGCAAGAGTTGTCTAATATTTACAATTCTGCAGCTTGGGTTTATTATAATATGCACTTATAACATATTTTAATTCATTTTAATGAGTTGCTACTTACATTTTCGTCTTCTTCGTTCCAACTTTCGGGTTTAAGTTTTTACGTCGCACGAAATGAAACGTGACCCACCGCTCTGGCAACAGCGCCGAACGTGAAGGAGGAAATGATTACGATACAGAGTTTGACTTCCGGTGCGAATTTCAAAATAAAAGCCCTAATAACAACGTAGGTGTTGTTTATCACTACAATTGGTTTTCGGATAAGAATAACGGTCAACCATAACCAGGGATCATTGTTTGTGAATAATTCGCGCCAAACAAGAACTGAATGTAATATTCAATCACATTTGGGCTCATGTGTACTGCGCAAGTGTGCCTAGATACAAAACCCAACCTGTCTAGTTGTTCAACAACTGATATATATGTGTATAAATGCCTTCAGAATGACCCCACAAATGTATGTAAATGCAGTCGGCATGGCTAGGTGCTTGATTTTGTACACCTGTGGCAAAGGGTCTGACTGAAACACCGGAATTCAAGAATGAAGAAGTTCGTTCCAATACTTTTGTCCATGGTGTATTTTTACCAGGTTGATGCATACTATATACAGGCAAGCAGATGAACACGTAGGACTGTGCTGCAGTTGTATGGATGTTCTGCCCTTCAGGTGTCCGCAACGGTCATGTGGATGAAAACTATGGGTAGTCGTGGCCTAATGGTGAGGGAGTCGGGCTTGTAACCTGAAGGTTGCTGGTTCGATTCCCATGCCGGCAGTAATTGAAGGTGGGGACAGTGAATGAACACCTCTCTCCACCTTTGATACCATGACTAAGGTGCCCTTAAGCAAGACACAAAACCCCTAATTGGTGTCTGCCAAATGAATAAATGTAAATGTAACTACGAAGAGCACCAAGTAAATGCCATGTTGGCAGGGTCTGACTCGAAATACAAAAGGGGGGCTGAGAGTAATGCATCTTTGTTGGATAAAGACTAACAAAAGAGTGAGTATTGGGGACTATATAAAAATTTTGGCAGATGTTCTCCAGCTAACTGGTACACAAAATATTCCCCAAGAAGGCCGTTGTCTGAGACTTTCTGGCAACAAATGACATAGGTTCATCCATTGACAGCAATGCAACTACCATTTTGAAGCTTCAAAAAGTTCATAAACAGATCGTGAAACTAATCCATACGGATTGAGTGGTTTAGTCCAAATTTTCTGAAGCGACTAGATCGCTTTATGTGATGAAAAGATCAAATTCATATGTACAAAATTGAACAAAGGTTCTCGTTTCACAGAATCCAAAATAAACAGAAAAATGATTAAAAACAGAACAGTCAGAAACAGTCTGAGGAATGCTGAAAGTTTAATAAAAGAAAGGAAAAACAAAAAACGGTTGTAGTAGCAATTTAGGCGTAAAATGTGTTGAACTTCACATCTAAATCGCTATGACAGAACAGCTAGGAATTTCTTAGGAATACACCAGCTTTCATTACTACATTAAAAGAAGCAATACCTCAGTCTAATCTTTATTTTTTTAGAAAAAAATTAAACATACTGAACAAAAGAGCTGAACACAAAACGCAAACACAAGGACATAATGGACATATTAACAATGTTCCAGCATCAATGGCTCATTTCTTCGTCCCGTTACTCTGTGCTTTGGCTTTCTCCTTTTCCAAATATTTCTGGTAAGAAGAAAACATTTGTTTCAGAAACATATATTGAACAACAACAAATGTCAACATAGCGATGCCAATATTTACTAATAAAAAAAGTTGTAACTGAAGCCTCAATATGTCACACATAAACCAGATCTCAGACGAGGAGAAAAAATCTCACCTTAAGTTTATCGTAGTGTGCTTGGCTACTGCAGTGAATTTTCTTTGCAGTGTCTTCATTGGAGTAAAACAGGAAGCAGACTCTGCAGTAGTACCCCATCTTCACAAACTCCACACCTGAAACGGGTCAAATGAGATTCAGTAAAGAATTCTTGCAAGCCATCATAAATACACTGTATAATGAAATAGTGCAAAGAAGCAAATATCTTTCATTATCTGGGATGCATCACTTTTTATAATACATACATTAATGGTTTGATAGCGAGCCAACATAAAATCTGTTTAATATGAACTTTCTTCAGCTTCTTGGACAGAGTAAGCTGTGAAATGAATATCTTAGTTATGTCAAACTTCTTATTTCTTAAAAATCAAAGCCATCTTACCCACTGGGACATTAGGATCATATGGCTCTAGAGGAGAATGGCTAGTTTCAAGCTTTGTTTCAGACGGAGCTGCTGTGATGTTTGTTTCCTCAGTCTTCACACTGTTCTCTGACATGACTGGAGGAGCAGCAACAGTTTCTTCATCTTCAGGCTCCTGGTTAAAGGAAAGCAACGGATAAATCAAGTATATCAGTTAGCAGAGAGAAAGTATTTGGTACAATCTTTGTCTTGGGGAACGTCTGAGCTGAATTCAGTCTTCAAAAATAACCTACCATGTTGACAAGTTGCAATCAGATATAGTGCTCACTGTCATAATGTAACGAAAGTGACAGTTCTAAAACACCCCACTTAGTAGACTACTTAGAATATCAAATTTATTAGTTTGTATCTCCGATGAAGTCTCGGTTACACTTGACATTTTTGTTCAACCCCTTGAGTTAAAGCTGAAAGTATGCACTTCAAATTCATCTTGAATGTGTTATTTTAATTTTATTCTGGTGTCTTACAGAGTCAAAATTATGAAAATTGTGCCCATTTCCATATAAGCATACACACACACACACACACACACACACAAGCCAAAACATTATGACCAGTCAGAGGTGAATCGGATATCGCAAGTGTCGGAACTGAACCTCGGAGGAGAAGAAAAAAGGTTTTCCTGGTCCAATGAGTCCCGCTTTTTTTTTTTTTGTTCCATTTACCTGGGAATGTGATTGGACCTGGATGCAATGTGGGACAACAACAAGTTGAGGAGGGAGTGTGATGCTCTGGAAAATGTTTGGCTGTGAAACCCTGGGTCTGGCCATTCATGTGGACATCAGTGCCCGTCAGTGGCTCCATGATCCTCCTTTAGCTGGAAGTACAGGATCTGTGTGGGGAGATGTGTATTGACATATGGATGACATGGCTGGTCCATTCAAGTTGGTACTGCATTATTATAGTGGTGCCGCTGGTCATGTTGTCTTCCTCCAAGACGCTGATGTTTGTGCATTTGTCCTCCCAGCTGATCCTCAGAATCGTTTATAAGGATCTTCAGTGTTACTGTTAATGCTTCTGTTCCTGCCCGTACTTTGTGTGCAGGGGGTTTAGGCCATGGTAGCCATAGGTGTCCTTGGCAGCACTGAAAAAGCCTGTGGTGTCACCAGAGTCTTGATTTCCAGAGCCTTTTCTGTCCACCAGGAGTTCTTTAACTCCCTTACCCATCTCTGGACATCCACCTTGGCCACACCTTACAGGTTACATTTTGCCAGGCACAAAAGGCTTTCCTTTTCTTGGAGATGAGGAGTTCTGTTTAAGTGTCATTCTCATCCAACCAGTCTGTACTTGTACCCAAGGATGTTTTTGCAGGTAGCAAGGACAGTAGACTTGAGCAGTCTGCCGACATCATCAGGGTATTCCTGTTGAAAGCTTTCCCCAAGAGAGGCCTAAAGTCACTGCTAGATGGCAGTTTTATCCAGGCCGTCAGGATTCAGTCTTGGTCGGATATGCTTTTTTTGAGCTCTCTTCTTCCTTGAGTTTGATCGACATTGTGGATTGGATGAGGCGATGATCTGTCCAGCAGTCATTGAGCGCACTTGCTGCAAAGCATAACTCCATTAGAGTTATGAGCAGTTCTCTAGCGAATGGTGATCCCTCTGGATGCAGTAAGCCAGTCGGGAGATTTGAGGCAAGCTTTCTTTTCTAGCCGCTTCTCCAGGTGAATTGAGAGTGGATCCTAAAGAGGGCTGCTCAGTCATGGGTGCAACTGCCGAAGGGCTCTTTCTGCCTCGTTCCAAAAGGCCAGCGACTGTAGTATGATGAGTCTAGCACTCGTCTCCTAATGTGCCAGTTCATGACAAGGGGCTTCTAGATCTCACAATCCTGCCCCTGTCGTCACTTGCTGGTTGCCATAAGACTTAAAGCCGGATCATAGCTCCATAGCTCCAGGCGGCATTGCTCTCGGCATCACAGGACCACATAAGCTTCTAGTGACGAGCAGGGCGGGCGAGAGCCGTGAGGGAACGGTGTGAGGCCGGTGGCGCGAGTGATAATGAGCGTCAGCTGCGTGCTACACCGGTCTCGTATCTCTCACGGAGGAGCTCCGGAAGCATAAAAGAGGAACGACGACAGTGAAGGACGAGAGAGGACCAGGCCTGGACTTTATGTTGTTTTATTATGTTTGTGTGGGCGGCAGTCTCTGTGAGGAACCGCCGCCATTTTACCTTTGTTTTGTTGTTTGTTTATTTATTTGATTAATTAAAGTTACGTTGAATTTTCACCGGTTCCAGCCTCCTCCTTCCCATATTTACGAACTGTGTTACACTTCACTACCACGACAAGGTTCCATCCCTGGAGAGGACGTAAATTTGACACGTGCCACCTACCTAAACATTGTTACAGACTAGGTACACCCCTTCATGACAATGGTGTTCCCTGGTGGAAGTGGCCTCTTTTAGCAGGATAATGCACCCTGCCAGACTGCATTCTTCAAGAATGGTTTGGAGGAATATGATGAACCGTTCAAGGTGTTGCCTTGGCCTCCAATTTCCCCAGATCTCAATCAAATTTAACATCTGTAGGATTGCTGGAGCAATAAGTTTGATTAATGGCTTCTCCATCTCGCAATCTACGGGACTTGAAAGATCTTCTACAAACGTCTTGATGCCAGATACCACAGGACACCTTCAGGGGTCGAGTAAATGTATCGGCGCCATTTTGGTGGTCATAATGTGTGTGTGTGTGTGTGTTTTTGAGCGCAAGTACAATAGAACAAAAATATAAATTAATTAAATAAATAGTGCTTCATGTTTTCAGGGCAGTCTTAACAGTATTCAGTTACAGACAGTGAATAATCAAACGTAAAATAACACTGCCTAGTCTTCATTGTACAAATTAAATACAAGTAATCTTTGTTAAAGCAACCAAAGTAATTTTCTCTTTGTGTCTTGCTGTTTGACAGACTGAAACAGGTACATTTGGCTTTAAAAACAAATACACATATCCAATATAATGATACGCATTCATTTTCTTTCCCAATTGTTTATGTGGGACTGTGTTTGAGGATACTCCCCGAGACGATATAACTGTGTGTGTATGTGTCCATTCAAGCACAAAATGTCAAGAAAGAGAGCTGAATTCAGGGTGTTTGTGTGTCGTCTGTGTGGCTCTGTGCGCACACAGAACACAGCGTGCGAGTTCTGAATTCGGTTCTCTTTCGCATCTTCTTGTGAAATACTTGAATACTTTAAACTGGCTTGAATATTTACACAGACTTAAAAACAGGTGCAAAGTATGTACTTTCACTCTATGATGGATAAACTTTGCAATTATTCAGTGAATTGCATGCGTTCTGCACAGTGTTCAGACCACGTGATCAACTACGATCCCTACTTGAAATTGTGATTATTGCGGATGCACACATCTCAGTGTCAATGCTGAAATTATATATTGTGATGAAACGATATAACCTTCAACCCTACATATGAACAAAAATAATCAGGTCACTCACAGGTTCGGTCTCTGTATTTTGTGGCTCTGATGTGTCTTCGCTTT
This sequence comes from Zacco platypus, assembly GCA_038088235.1. Classification (NCBI taxonomy): domain Eukaryota; kingdom Metazoa; phylum Chordata; class Actinopteri; order Cypriniformes; family Xenocyprididae; genus Zacco; species Zacco platypus. The sequence continues at coordinate 3,078,193 of CM076079.1, forward strand.
GTTTCTTCTGTGGCTCTTTCTTTTCCTCGGGAACAGTTTCTGCTGAAACATTTTGGCTTTCCTTCTCTTCCTGACTCTCCACCTCCTCAGCTTTATCAGCGACAGGCTCTTCCACTTTGATCTTCTTCACAGAAGGTTCTTCCTCTTTTTTGTCCTTACTTTTGCCAGAGGAGTTCCTCTGGGTCTCACTCTCCTTGGAGTGCTCTCTCTTGAGTGGCCGTTTATCCTCGGGTTCTGGGGTTGGAGGTCTCTTTCTGTGAGATTATAATATCATCAAACAGATGCCATGTAACATTCTTTGAAAAGCCTTTTTTTTCCCAGGAAAAAATAATCTGAATGTCCAACTCACCCGCGTTTGAGCTGCTTAAATTTCCGGCTCACATAGACAACCAGCCGTTTGCCTTCAAATTTAGGTCCCTTTTCCTTGTAGGCCTCTGCCATTTTCTCAGCATCTTCCCCTCTTTCCATCTCAATGAAGCACTGAGCAAACATACAAATATCATAAACACCACATAATTTATTATGCCCAAGTAAATCCAACAGAAAATAGTCCCATTTCTCAAAATTACCTCATTGCGTAATCGATTTAGATAATATTTCCTGATTTTTCCAAATGGTTTCGCGATTTTCAGAAGTAAAGCATCTGAGCCTTTGAAGGCTGGAACATTACCAACGTAGATAACTCTGCCACTCTGTAGATGTTGCACAAATATAGGCATTAGATTCACATACATTTTATTCATGCCGAGTTAAAAAGCACAAGTCTTACCTGAATGGTTGGATAGGAGTGTGAATGATAAACTCTCACAGGTCTTCCACACACAGATGGTAAGGCATTCCTAGAGTAGAAACTAACCATTGCTCTTGCCTCTTTTTCTTTGGAGAATTCCAGAAAGGCCTAACACAGAGCAAAACACATTTAAGGGAAAAAAATGAGACCATCTCTGAGAATGTCTGATTTCCAACTGACAGAATGCCAAGAAAACATGTTCCCTCCAGCCAAAAGTCAATAAATTCATAAACAGCATGCCAATAAACATTTATAGATACATTATTAAATGGTCAAGCATCAGAATCTGTGAAGCACAGGATATCTGAGAGCCGTTACCTCAGGCCTCACGTCCAAGACCAGGTGTCGCACCACTTTACCAAATGGCTTGGCAAGAGCAAGAACTTCATCTACATAACCATGGCCACGTTTAAACCCAACGACATTCACAACTCTAAATCCCTACAATTAGAAAACACACGTTAATATTTGATACAATCAATAAATCAATGCACAAGCATTAGTTGTACACTATTTTAATACATATAAAAAGCCCAAGTTAGAGACTTACTCTGCTATCCCTGGAGCTTCCTGAAACATACAAAATGAAATAAGGCATTATTTTAATGGACTGACTTTAGGGGAGGAAAAAAGGAAAAAAAACATGCTTAATCAATATCTATTACTCTAGATAGAGATTACACTTCCGTTCAAAGGTTTGGGGTCTGAAAGATTTTTTCAGTGTTTTTCAAAGAAGTCACATTCTCACCAAGGCTGAATTTATTTGATCAAAAATACAGTAAAAACAGTAATATTGAGATATTATAATTCAAAATAACTGTTTTCAGTTTTAATATATTTTTTAAATGTAAATTATTCCTGTGATGCAAAGCTGAATTTTCAGCATCATTACTCCAGTCTTCAGTGTCACATGATCCTTCAGAAATCATTCTAAAATGACGATTTGCTGCTCAAGAAACTTTTATCAATGCTGAAATCATTTGTTTTGCTTAATATTTTTGTGAAAACAATTAAACGATTCAAAATCTTTTTTTTTTCTAAAAATGTAAAAGTCTTTACTGCCACTTTTAATCAACTGAATGTGTCCTTGCTGTATAAAAACATTCAATTTCTTAAGAAACCCAAATTTTTAAATGGTGACATATCAAAACATATGGTAATGCAAACATTTGATTAAAATTTCCGCGTATCATCTTCTGCTCTTGCTACGGTTAAAGAAGTCAGATTGTAATCGTATTATTATTTAATACTGTCGACTCAATCCAAAGAAGAGAGCTCAAGGGAATTACCTGATGTGTTTTTAGCTTTGGACTTTGAGTCTCGTCTCTTCTCCTCCTCGTCCTCCACTAGCTCATCCAGAGTAACAAACTCATCCATGTTCTCAGGAAAGTCAGTTTCAGTTTCACCCTCCTAGAAGCAGATACAAACAGTCAACAGAACTGCAGGTCAAAATAGCGAACATGCAATTTATATTAAAAGAACAACTCTAAAGAGGGGAAAAGAGCACCAGAAAAGTGGTCCATGTGATTGTACAGCTTCAGAAGACTTGGATTATAGAGGCTTATAGAATATAAAAATGTTACATAAAATGTAATAAATTGTCAAATTTCTACAGTAAAAAAAAAACTTGATTAATTCTAAGTTATTATTACATTTACATTCAAAGTTTCAGCTATCCTTCTGGATAGTACAAACTAGAATGGGATGGGATTAAGGAATAGTGAGAGCATAGGTGAACGAATAAAAGATCTGCACATTTTTCAAAATATTTTCTGTGTTCATGAGGGTGAAATGCAACAATATGTATAGTTGATGTAAAAGATATGATTCGCGACAGCGGGGGTTTTATCCAAGGCTCACCTTACTGTATTAACAAGGTATAATTCGCCCCAAAAATGTAAATTCTGTCATCATCCACTCTTTCATGTCGTTTCTAACCTATAAGAATTTGGCTCACCTTCCAAACACAAATAAAAATTTTTTTATGAAACCTGAGAGACTTCTGTTACTCCATTTAAAGTCCATTCCTCTAAAACTTAAGTGAGTAAATGCAGAATTTATTTTGACACGCTTTCTTGCGATTAGAACTGTGATTGATTGTACTAATCAAAACTACTATATATAAATGTTGATTATAATGTATAATAATGCAATGAGGGAATATTTGTGGGTCTTAACAATAAAACAATAATATTATTTTAATAATAATGAAGTAATAAAAAACTGCTTTGTTTTGGCATAAAATATCATCATAGTATTGTATTGTGAATTCAGATTTGTATCGAATCGTGACGAGTGTATCACTAATATACTACTTTTTCTTTTTTTAAGAGGGTCGCACAGTGGCATTTCAGATGACGTGCTAATGTGCAAAAGCTCTTGCCTGGTCTGCATCGTCCTCTTCAGCACCCTCATCTTCAGGTTGGTCATCATTCTGCTCCTCAATGTCTTTAGGAAGCTCATCGGTGTTCTCCTGCTCAGCCTCAGATGTTGCAGGTTCCTCCAACTGAGTCTCTTCCTGTTTTTCACCAGAGTCTTTTTGGTTCTCGTCGCTGGAGGCATCTCTGGCTTGCTGTGTTTCAGGGTCCTCCTCATCCTCTACGTTGGAATCGTCAATATCTGGTGCTTGTTCGCTGGTTTGCTCTGCATCACAGGACAGGTCAACATCATCTGGAGATGGATCTTCTTCAAACCCCTCTTCATCTTCATCGCATGCTTCCATAACATCAGCTTCATCTCCTGACCCGTCGCCCTGGGCCTCTGCTTCCTCAGGCTTTGGCTCCTCTTCTTTCTCATCAGAGCTCTCTCTGGTTTTGGAAGTAGAGGACCTTTGACTCTTTGATGAATGTTTATCATCAGTTCTGCTGGTGGCACTTCTGCTACTCCTGCTACTCCTGCTATTCCTGCTCTTACGGGTAGGTTCTTCCTTTACTTGGTCATCCTCCTTTCCTGGTGGGACCCTGGAAGATCAACATGTATAGCACATTTGATTTCTTTCTAAAGATTTAAGCATTAGTTTCTCTGGATAAAGAAGGAGAACTTACGTTAGAGTCTTATACTTCGAGCAGATGTTCAGTCGAATGGATCTTCCATTGATAGTCAATGGATTGACAGTGTAGTACTTCACCAACATCTCTGCATCCTCAGCATTGCCCATTTGAACATATGCCTGTTTTTAAAAAAGTCAAATTGAAAAAAAAAAAAACAACTAAAAAACCGAACTGAGAGCTGTCAAATTTCCTGTGTAATTTGATTACTTTTGCAATCCCTCCATTTTCTGCAACTTTCAAGTATGAGACAAGAACTGAGATGTTAATAGCATCCCCTATTTAAACTTCACTAGAGTTGGTAAATGTGATTCATTTCTGTAAATCAGCTCAAAATTTCGTTGAGTCAGTTCAACATTCTGATTTGTTAGCATTACTCAAAATAAGCTCACAAAAGACACTGCATGACAACAGCAAATAAAAAAAATTAAAGACCCCCTGTGGTGAAAATCAAGTTTTTAAATGTTGTTTATGTCTATGTGGTGCTTTTAATATGCTTTAAGACAAAATACCAGTGGGCGAGAACGCACACTGTAAACATAACTAAGTAAAGTGCGTGTTTCTCTTTTAGAGAATATCCTGTGCACTGAATTCAGCGAATGTCCTTGTAATTTGCTTCAACCTTTCCTAACTTTATGAAATGAGGTTCGAGCAGTGTGTGTGTGTGTGTGTGTGTGTGTGTGTGAAGAATTGGAATTGGCAGAATGCAGGTGTCTCTAAAGCACACTAAGCGTCACCGCACATCTCCTTTAAAAACTAAACTCAGAATTGATCTGAAACTCTCAATCAATCCAGAATTGTTGGAGAGAGAATCGCTATGCACCAATTAGTAGACGAGCCTTCCACTTCTTCTAAATCAGTTTCTGGTTGAAACATAGTGCAAATGACTGAATTAAACCAGTATTTCCACTTGCCATTGTGCAGCGTTTACTGGAGTAAAGTTGACCAAGTGGATCAGGTTTGAGTGGAGGCGGGGCTAATTTGCATATTCATTGTTTTGTATATACTGAATGTAATAAGGGTGTAGAGCAGGGGTGTCCAATCCTGCTCCTGGAGGGCTACTGTCCTGCAGTTTAGCTCCAACCCCAATTAAACACACCTGAACCAGCTAATCAAGGTTTTTAGGCATACATGAAACTTCCAGGCAGGTGTGTTGTGGTAAGTTGGAGCTGAACTCTGCAGGACAATGGCCCTCCAGGACCGAGTTTGGACACCCCTGGTGTAGAGTAACATTCAAGCCATTTTAAGGCATGAAGAAATTTTTTTTCACAAGAAAAAAAATGATTCAATATGTCAATTTGGTGATCAAAGATGAGTTTTAAGGGATATAAATTATTGACTACACTTTAATATGTTGATGATTACTGCCATTTTGTGCCAAATACATAAATTTAATGTTATGTAGCTTGATTCTCTGGGTCAAAATTAAGGTTCCTTTGATATATATATATATAGATATATATATATATATATATATATATAAAAAAAAAAAAAAAAGTGTAAATTAGTTTAAAAAAAAAGATAAAATATTAAAATAATAAAAAGAGATCAATGAAACAGGACATATTTTAATAATGTATGTTCTGGAAATTGCTGCATATGTAACTTACATCTTTATTTAGAAAGAAATGTTTCTCAACAGTGCCAAATCTTCGAGCTATTGAGAGGAGCTCTTTTTTCTTGTCACCATCCCGTGGCAAATTACAGAAAAACACCACCTTGCTGACGTCTTTCTTCTCTCTGGTCCTAGTGTCTCTGTCCGGCCTTCCACTTTTCTGTTTAGAAAATCAGCAAATAACCTTAATTGATCCGATTGCTTGATTTGCTCAACTCTACACTTAAAAAAAAACCTCTTACCTTAATTCCTATCAGTTCCTTTGACAAATAGACTTGTATCTCTTTTCCATTCAAAATAGCCGGTTTACGCTTGTAATAATTAGCCATGGCTAAAGCCTCCTCATGAGTTTGCAGCTCCAGGAAAGCCTTTGAAAAAAAATGTAAAAAATAATAAATAAATAAAACAGACTTAATGGCATGATTTACTTGATATATACCAATTATGGGCATTCATATTCCAAATTGTGAATTGGCAATGACTGCTCATCCATGTAGAGACAATACCTTGTTCATGTTCTTCAGTACTAGATGCTTACTGATGGTGCCAAACGGTTTCGCCAAGTCAAACAGGCTGTTTGTTAACTTTGGTTTCCTTTCGTATTTTAACACGACCACCCTACTTTTTATCTAAAAAAAAAATAAAAATAAATAAAAAATAAATAAAGATGAGCACCAAGATATATCCATCCATTCAAACAAAAGATTCCATAGTGAAAAGGACTGCAACAGAAATGATGGACCGATTTTAATAAGATCACTTTTAGTGCATTATTACCTTGGGTGCTGCTGAATATGATGTCCTTTTACTTGTCAATCCCATACTGGAATCAGACCCTAAAAAAGTGTTTAAAAATTGTGTGACTGATTTTAATCAGCCAATGTGTCGTCAAGTGAATCACATTTATTTATATCCTCTCACAGAGTTCTTACCCCAGTTAGAGCTCATCCCTGTTCTCTGTAGTCCACCACCAATTGAATCTCCCAGCAATCCATCCGAACGACTCTTTGTGTCCAGGGAAAGGGATGTCGACCTGAGGAGAATTCATTTTTAATGTGCTTTTCAATACAGATCCGTGTAAAAACCAGGAAGTATAACACCAGCATTATTTAAACAAAAACAAACAAAAAAAACAACTAGTAACATACATGAGACTAGAGGGCATTTGAGGATCCCAGTCCGGGTACCTATAAAACAGGAAAGAGTTTTCAGCTGTTTTTAAATTACAGAGATATAAATGTTGAACGCGGTGTTGTCTAATGTACCGACCTCGATAGCAAGTCGATATTGAAATTTAAAAAATTTGTGATGCTTTGAGCGCATTTGTAAACACGTCTAAATGGCCATTGTGTTCACGCGCTCAACACGTCTGTGATTGGCTACAATGATCTACGTACGGGAGCGTTTGAATTTCAAAGCGGGAGTATTTGACATCAGCGGACCGCTGCTTTCAAACGCTCCCGTGTGTATCTGTGTAAGTGCTCGATGAAGAGCGTCATTGATGTCCATTTACAACATGTTTTTGAAGCACTGACCATTTTAGCCAATCGGAGACGTATCTGTTGAGCGCGTGAGCACAATGGCCAAACGGAGGCGTTTACGAATGCGCTCATAGCGCCACATTTTTTAAATTTCAGTATCGACTTGGTATTCAAGAACAGTTCCATTTTCACAAAGCAGTCCACTTACATTTGCAGAAGGAGTTTACGGTTTTCAGAGTGACGAATCCCAGTTGTGTGCTGAGTCCATTCCTTTACAAACAGAGGAAAAGGGTGAAAAAACATCCTTAAAATACTTTTAAAAAATCATGGCCAGTATGTAACAGTAATTAGCTGTGAAATCTAAAGACATTCAAAGCCTTGACATACTGGATCAAAGCTAACGTGACAAGCTTGACCCTTCCTGGCTATGAATGCAATCTACAAATGAGTACTGTAATGGACCTGAAATGAGTTTTAGATACTAACTATCCTAACTGGAACCAAGCATAAAGAACAAGTCAGAAATACAGCTAACAACAGAGAATGCTACAGACATCCAATGAGATTTAGGATGGGATTTTATCTTTTAGGGCCATTTTATCAAATTTGATTCTAGGCAAAATTAAGAGGTGCTGATTTAAATGCAACAAATGATGTTTAAAGAGGGCCTTCTTCAAAAAGCAGGACTCAAGAAGAGGAAGTGTGTGTGCAGGAGGCAAGCGCCTTGAATTACTCACCATGACAGAGTGCACATCAAAATCACAAAGAGAGCACACATGGGGAAACATGAGGGGCATGACTCCCAAGAAATCCTGCACTTTTCTCTGAGAGGGGGTGCCCATTCTTCTCTGCATGAACATGTCGTCAGATGCCGATGACGCCGACATGCCAAGGCTGCGGTAGGAGTCACGGGAAAGCTCAGAATATTGGCGGTCTCTGCCGCTCCTGTAATCTAACATGTCGTACCCTCGACCAGATGTTTCTTGCATGGAAGTATAACCGAAGTCACCTTGTGAGCGGCTTTGAGCCGGCCCACTGGAACAGTCCAACCGTCCGCCCTGCATGTCGTCCCAGCCGGCTTCCATCTTGTGGTTCTTAAGCAGCATGAGAAGATGGGGCAATTTCTCCATGCATATGTTCTCCTCCGGAACCTGCGCCAGTGCGTCCAGATCAGTCGGCGACAGACCGAGGCTGGCGAACAGTTTAAGGGTAGTAATGTGGCTGCCCGCTCGGCGGTGCAGCTGAGAGTTGTGGTCTTTTTCCTCCCCTCCAACCAGACCAGACATGCCACTATGTGACCGGGAAGACGAGCCGTAGGGGTCCGAGTGTGTCTCACCCATACTAAAGTCACCCAAAAGCCCACGGGCTACAGCAAAGCCTTTCTGAGCATCATCACCAGTCCGTTTCTGGGACATGGCCTTGAAATGACGGCGCTCTGGACGAGTGGAAAAAGAGCGAATCAAACAAAGCGAATCAAAAAGTCCCCAAAAAGACAATCCGTCAATTTAAGCCTGGATCGAGAAAAAAAAGCTCCTCCAGAATGAAACAGGTCTGCAGAAACACAATGGAGCAATGATTTCTAACATGCTCACGAAATGGTTAGCAGTGGCATAGGAGAGCAGGACAGTGAGCTCTACAAATCCATACAATGCAAGTAAAAATTATTTACAATGATAGAGGTACAAATGGACAGATTGGTACACTGACCAAATAGACCGTAAAATGAATATGAAGTCAATTTTAATGGGAAAGTTTCATAGAGCTTTGAAAGGAAAAGAAAAAGTCTGAATCAATACTAGATCTTTAGAAAGACAGGGGAAAGAATTGCAGTTTCTTGTTCAGGGGAGAACCAGGGAGAGATATTGTCTCTAAGTTGTACTACATAACCAAAAACTAAAAATCTGTAATCCATGAAAAAAGAAAAACTTACAGAAATAAAGCTAAATCAACTTTAGCACTTTACTGCATACATAACTTGGCATCAAGACGTCTTGACAACAGACAAGCCAATAATCGGGCTCAAGAGAAACGCATGAGGGTGCAAAGAGAGCACAGGGTTATCTGAACAAAACTTCATCCAGAAAAGTGAAATTTTACACATTCACTGTGACTTGAATCTGTGGTGGTATATATAATAGCATTAATGAAGTGTGCCCTTAATAATTTTAATATATGCTAAGCATGTTATAAAAGCAATAAGGCACTTGATCGGGTCCATTAAAAAAAAAAAAAAAAACTACTTTTTTTTTTTATTTTAGTAAAATAGTGAAAACATAACAGTAGATTTTATCTTTTTCGGTTGATGCCAAGGAATCGTACATCAGAGTTGTATGCATAGCCTTTCAAAGTAAATTCTATTTGACGTGCATGCGTATATCACAGCGTTTCCCTTACATTGATTTTTTTTGTGGCGGCCCACCACAATATCAATTCACTGCCACAAATAGAACTCAGTGCTTCCCATTCATTAAAGGGACCGTCCACCTAAAAATGAAAAATACCACATGATTTATTCACCCTCAAACCATCCAAGGTGTACTTGACTTTCTTCTCTCAGACAAACACAGTCAGAGTTGTACAAAAAAAAAAATCCTGGGTCTTCCAAGCTTTATAATGGCAGTGAATGGGGGGCCGATTCTGAAGCCAAAAAAAGTGCATCCACCCATCATAAAAGTTCCAGGGAGTTAATAAAGGCCTTCTGAAGCGAGACGATGGTTTTTATAAAGTTATTATAGATTATAAAGTTTTAAATATGGATATTTTACTTACTAAAACCTATCGCTTCGCTTCAAAAGGCCTTTATTAACCCCCTGGATCCGTATGGAATACTTTAATTATAGATGGATGCACTTTTTTGGCTTCAAAATCTGCGTATAAACTGCCACTATAAAGCTGGGAAGAGCCAGGATTTTTAAATATGTCAGATTGTGTTCGTCTGAAAGAAGATAGTCATGTACACCTAGGATGGATTGAAGTTTGAGTAAATTATGGGACAATTTTCACTTTTGGGTGAAATAACCTTTTAACTAGACTATTTAAACTTCTCATAATAACATAAAAGGCTTTAATGTCGTGTTCTGAGCCAATGCTGTCAAACAAACTAAAATCGAAAGCACGAAAAGGCTTTGTGTCCTCATCTAATCGCAAAAGACTGTGTTTGTGCCGCTCAACTGCGCACTTCGCTCACGCGATCACACATGGTCAGCTCCGTGTCTCTGGACTACAGTGTCCGTCAAAATAAGTAAAGTGACAGTCAAGAATAGAAATTAGGACAAAACTAATTATGAAAGTTTCATTTACTTTCAGTGCATTTGCTTTACAATATATAGCTATTAGTGCAAAAAAAAAAATCAACGTGCATGTGCGACCTGTGGAATAACGGTTCTTTTGTAAAATCCAAATAAGCTTTACTACAGTTATTAAGACACTAACAATTAAGGTCACACTTCCAATAACTTAAAAACACCAGTAGAAAGACGGTCCCTGATCACCTGTGTGAACATGCTCTAGACCTGCTGCAGATGTGGCCAACGCAACAAACTGCAGTGTCTGTAATGCAAGACACCTAAAACCGTGAGACAGGAAGGACAGCTGATGATCACCACTGCAGTGCCGAACTATGTTTAATCACATGTCCACCCCGACGTGTTTGAGAACTTGTATGTTCCCTCGGTGTAACATCTCACAGCAAGAACTGACAAATCTGCTGTAGTCCGTAAGGATGAGATGTAGTGTAGTGATAGTTCACCCAAAAATGAAAATTGTGTCATCGGTAACTTACTCTCCAGCTGTTCCAAACATGTATGAATTTCTTTCTTCTGCTGAACACAAAAGCAGATATTTTTAAGAATATGATTAACCAGACAGTTGACTTTGGGAGTCAGCGGGGCTCTGGTACGGCTCACGTCTGTTCTAAACAAGGCAGAGTCAACTGGGTTTTAAATGTTGTCGTAATTCTATTTCAAAAGAAGATTTCTCAACTTTGTCTAATGTTTTTTTTTGTGTGTGTGTGTGTGTGCCATTTTTGTAATAACATTAAAAAGGCGCTGCTAGTTAGATTATGGATATTGGCGTGAAGAACATATTATTACTGGCTTAATGTAATTGAAGAAACAAATTGACATATTCTTATTATTATTATTATTAGGATAGAGTTATAATACATTACAAAACAAATCACATTTAAAATAATTACTGAAGAAATGTGAAAAGTAAATAGTATTTAAAAAAAATATATATATGTCTCCGTCATTGGCGGGCCAATACAAACCAGCACAGAGTCGTGGCTATAAAAGGAGGTTAAAACGCCATCTTGTTGTGTTATTAGGTGGCAGACTTGACAGGGGTACAGCTCCAAATTATCACATACCTGCTCCCACAGCCAGACAAAACACAACAACAGCTGTGATTAAACGGAATAAAACAAGAGCACTGGAAAGAAACGACCATTAAGGGTGCGTTCACACTTGTCATGTTTGGTTCGATTAAAACGAACCCTGGTGCGATTGCTCAGTCAGTGCGGTTCGTTTGAACATGTGTGAACGCTGCCATCCGAACCCTGGTGCGGACCAAACAAGCGGACCGAGACCGCTAAAAAGATGGGTCTCGGTCCGCTTCCAAACGAACTCTGGTGCGGTTTGATTGATATATGAACGCAACACGGACCAAAGACGTGTAAACCAACCAAAAACAGGACGTGATGTCACAAGATGCGACGCTACAAGTCACTGATTTGACGACGCGGGAAGATCGGTGTATCCAAAATGAGTCGAGGGCAAACGTGGAGCAACGAGGAGGTGAAGTTTCTGTTTCTGTGTACAACAGAGGAAATCCTGCTGCTGTTTTGAATGTTTTGAACATTTTATGAGCTCTTCGTGAGTTCTCAGCTGGTAAAAATAAAGCATATGAACACGCATAAAATGATGGCGTTTAATCCAGAACACGGCATTGTTTTGAATGTTCGGTAAGCGAGCTCCGTCGTGAAATATACGTCATAAAAGCCGACCAATCAGGTTGTGAGCGTATCCCTATGCCTTTGGTTCCGTAACTTAAAGTTCGCTGTTAAAAATGCCAGTGTGAACGCTAAGCGGACCAGGACTATATGTTTTGTTTCGTTTTTTGGTCCGGACCAAACGGACCAAACCAACCGAACTACAAGTGTGAACGCACCCTAAAAATGCTCACGTTCACAGAGCATCCTTCATATCATTTAAGGTCAAAAAACTATTGTCTTCTGTTAGTACTAGTGATTATGGTTTGGTTACGTGTTTAAAGATTTCTAATGCTTGCCTGTGTAATCAGAAATTGGGAAACAAGTAAAGTGATTTCTCACATAACCCTAACTTTTTTAGCGCTTAAGTCAGCTAACTTTGTTAGTTGTACTAAAGATTTATACGCCCTCAGTTTCCCTTTACTACACGCACCAGTTTCTCCAGTTATTGCAACAACTAAAAAAGCTAACAAAACTTGCTAGCTAACGTTAGGGGAATCGTTCTGCCTCCACCCAGGGCTGCACGATTTATCGGAATTAAATCGCACGCAAAAAGGCTGCAATTATATAATGCGCAGCTGAAATCAGAGCTGTACGGCTCTGTGATCAGTAGTAAATGCTTCTCCATCTGAAAGCCAGAGGGCGCTCATGCAGAATCGCCGAATACGCCCTGCCGCAGAAGAAGATAACGCGCGTCATGTCGCTGTAGCTGAATAAACAGAAGATTGAAACGCTTTGATTGATAAACATGACTAATAAACACACGACTGTCTTATTCTGTGTAAGAAGCCTCATCGTCTCACAGAAGGATGATCAACTGCCGTTATGAAGTGAGTTTGGGGTAAAAACATGTTATTAATGTTGTCTTTTGCTGGACAAGATGTTAATAAATGTTTCACAGATGTTGCTTTTTAAAATGTACATAAACGACTCAAACTCACAGTGCTTTCGGATGGATTAACATTCTGAGCCGTACTTCACTGACAAGCTGCGCATTAAAAAATGTCAATGTTGTTTGTTGTATGTGCGATAAATCGTGCAGCCCACAAAAAACGTCACAATGTTTAGTAACTGAAAAGGGGTCTAATGACTAATTCGCCGCTGGCTCCATCGAGATATTCCTATGTGGTTTTATAATTGTTTTTTTTTCAATTTATGAGTAAAATAAAGCCTGAGGTAAACATTCAAAAGTGAAAAGACGTTTCATTTGATATACATTTTATATTTTAAAATGTAATTTATTCCAGCGATATGTATTTTAGCAGCCATTACGCCAGTCTTCAGTTCAATATTGCAGTATTTAAAATAAATGATTTTAATTCGTATCCCCTTTAATTGTCCCTTCGTAAAACCCGCCCCCTGTTGCTATGCCCGACAATCCATGCGCTCTCACGCCACACATCATGTTCTCACGCAGTGAAAAACACATCGCGGAGCACAGAGGACACTGACAACGTATGAAACGGTTTCATATTTAAAATATTGTAAGTTTAAACAATAAATAGCGTCTAGTGTGTGTTTAATGTGTGGTGACAGATCGCTGTAGCTCCTCATGAACCGATCATCTCTTCATACTAGTTCATTTATAGCATCAAATAAACATGAATGAACATCAGAAGGAATGTTGTTTCAAGCGTGAGTACACACAGTTCACCAACGTTAATCTACTAACTCCCCTGACTGCTTTGTCGGACAAAATGGCGGATTCGGGGTTATGATTGGTCAGATCGCCTGTCAATCAAACTGTTTGCGAAGGGTCAATTGAAATAACGTCCCCTCCCTCTCGCAATCTCGTCTCTTCTCTGATGACGTGTTTAATAGCGCTGTCACTCACATGATGTCATAGCAACAGAAACTACAGCCGTCCAATCAATTCCCCAAAAAAAGACAAAATCAAGTTCTTTTCTAGAAGACATTTCAATCGGATATACGTCACAACATGGAAGAAAACACTATCGCAACTTCAGTTTGAGCTTGAAGAGTCTAATGCAGAAAATATATTGGACAGAAACCTTCCAAATGCTAAAGAAACACAAACACGACGCCTTTCGTACAGCTTTAACGTGAACCCGAGGTTAACCGCGATAACATTCACTTGAGGACAATCACATTACATTAATCGCAGGCTAGTGTAATACTTTATTTAAGCTAACATTTTTAACGCACATGAGTTTACATCTAAGAAAATAGACCGGCTAAACACAACGCATGGACGATACATACTAGGAAAAGAAGTCAAGCTACAGGCCTAAATGTGAACGACAATGCTCGGGTTTATTACAGTCTGTACGTAAAACATAAGTGATATAATATTATATCTGTTGTTATAATGCATACTTACATTGTTTCTTCTTCCCGTTTCCAACCTTCGGGTTGAAGTCTTTTACGTCGCTCGAAATGAAACGCAATCAACCCCTCGGTCAACAGCGCTCGAGAAGGTGGAAACGACTATGAAACAACATTTCACTTCCGGAGCGAATTTCAAAATAAAAGCACTAATAATAGACCCTATATATATGGCTCACACTTGCAAATAATACAAAACTGGACAAATAAATCCCGATATGAAAACCCATACATGCTAGAACAACAGATTAGACCGTTTAAAAATAATAGTGTGGGACAATGTGGGAGGATTTTTTTTCAAAGCCGTAGCTTTAAATTTTAGCTTTTTATTTAGTTTTATTCATGTATGTTATTGCTATTGCAGTTTAATTTATATAGCTATAATTTATGATATTATGATACTAAAATTGCAAAGCTGCCAGTTTATATGATTAGCTTGATCTGCCTGAGGCAAAAAAGCGAATTAAGCTCTATGCGCCTATCTTTCAAATCCTACCTATATAAATACATACATCATATATACACACACACACTCATATATATATATATATATATATAAAATGTATGTATATATGTGTGCATATATATGTATAATATATATATATATATATGCATGTATGTATATTATATATATATATATATATATATATATATATACACATATATATACACTGAACTGAACAAGTGTGCATACAATATTCATCCCATTCGAACCCATCATTTCTGTGCAAGTGTGCAGAAATACAATAACCGACTTTTGTGCATGACCTTTGAACTCCGGCATGATGCAGGAAATGCCCTAGTGGCTCTGAATTGTTCAAAGCTCATGGGCAAACCAGTGTGCATTCATATGGAGCCAAGATATCAAGATATGACTAATAACATCCTTAGCAAGGGGCAAAGAAAGCAGAAAGCAAGAAGACTTGCAAATACTAGAACAATGAATAAATTGGTCAGCACAAAAAAACTTTTATTACTCCTTGTCAGTCATGTCTCAACAGATTGTAAACAGAACATTGACTACTTAAGATGTATCCAAACATTAATGGACCTTAATTAATTTAAATTTGTGGACTCAGTGCATTGAATGGGTCGTACTATCTTAAAAGCTTTCACAGCACAAGAGTTTAATTGAAAAAAACGGATCAAAGATGAGTATTTTCAGAAATCATACATTCTGTGATTCATTTTTTTCTTGCTTCAGTTGATCAATTAGCACCATTTACATCATAAACCCACTCATATATCCCATCCTCGTCGGCACAAGACTCATGGTAGCAGGCCTTACAGTTGCTGCATCTGATCCACGCTTCAGACGCTTTCGGATCCTCGTCTGCGCTGTGGTTGACGAAACAGCCCCTGCATTTATAGGAGGAAGTTTTAAATGGTTTTTGTTTTAAATGTTCATTATAAATAAGGTGTTCTGTGTTTCTGTGGAAATGTGGTATTGTCTTCGCTCTGGGTGTCTTTATACCCCTGTTACATTTTTGTATGACCACAAAGTCTTTGAATGATGCCACTTCAACAGCCGAAAACACATCAGAGCCGCTTTCTGTGCTGCAATGTGCAGTGGGCGGCGTGTTACTTCGCGGGGTCGCCGGAGGAGGTCCATGCTCAGTGGAGGCCAGCTCATTTATTGGGTACATCCCCGTTGTCCTGAACCCATCCTGAGCTCTTTCCACAGTGGCAGTGGTCTTCCACGCTTCCGTGATAACGGAGCAATAATGTGCTTTGGGGAACTTCATGTCTGCGCATTGCTGATTCCGCTTGCGACTCACTTCACACCAGTTGTGTTTGAGACTCCTGAACAGGGCTGTGTTTGCCGGGTGCGCTGCAGGATAGCATATCACTTCCACGCCGTTCTGGTTCATGAGATTGAAAAAGCCGAGGTTGAATACGAGGCTGCTTTGGCCATCGAGGAGCAGAAGGTGGGGTCTGCCGTCATCTTTTGGCAGCTGTGCCACAAACATTTCGCCCCACTCAACAAACAGCTCTGGTGTTATCCAGCCATTGCTCGACGCTCTCACGCACACGTTTTCCAGGGATTCGTTCAACCACTCGTTCCTATTTTCTTTAAAAATGATAAGCAG
Source organism: Zacco platypus (assembly GCA_038088235.1). Taxonomy (NCBI): domain Eukaryota; kingdom Metazoa; phylum Chordata; class Actinopteri; order Cypriniformes; family Xenocyprididae; genus Zacco; species Zacco platypus. Next base: position 3,094,552 of record CM076079.1, read on the forward strand.
AGGAGCAAATGTACCACTGGCATTGAATGCCGCTAGTACTGTGGAGGCAGTTTCCTCTTCCTCATCAGCTCTGATCTGAAAGCAGGGCTCTTCTCCTTCCCCGGCATATAGTTGGGAGGAGAAGTCGTCTTGTAGTCCTGATACATCACACTTCCAAATATGCGAGGGGACATCTTTAATTCCCAAAGCATCAAGGGTGATTTCGTACATTCTGAACCATTTTCTCAGCTCTTCTTCGTTCATCCGTGTAGCTGGTGATATGGCCCCTGGTTTCTTTATTTGCAGCCCTGGGTTTCTCTTTATAAAGCCCTCAAACCAGTAATAGCCCGCCTTTTGCTTCTCTTCTGAAAACCCTCGGATGCCATTTATCTTGGCAAACTCAAATGCAAAAGATTGAACATCAGTCCTTCTCAACGGGAAGCCTCTCTGCGAAAGCAACATGAGTAGACGCGCTAACTCCCGCTCTGATTCAACAGGGATGAATGGCTTCCTTCCAGACGCGTGCTCAGATCCCTCAACAAGCCCTTTCACGCGTCTTTGAAGGGTTGTTTTAGGCACGTTCCACTTCCTTGCGAGCAGTCGCAGCGCAGGCCTGCCCGACTCTACCTGCTCTTTATATTCCTCTATTGCAGCTTTCATTTGGTCCTCTCGCCACTGATTCATCTTCAGCCCTTTTCTTCCTTTAAGCTCTCTTTCATTTTGCCGTTTTCTCTGCAGTTTTTCTGACTGCTTTGGGTTAGGTGGCATTTTTCTATGAAAAGATAAAAGTCAGAATGTTGTTGAATTAGGTCTAATACTCTGAATCCACTACTCCAATTAAATTATTAGCTTAAATATATATATATATATATATATATATATATATATATATATATATATATATATTAGGTGTGTAATTCATCCCAAACTGTCACGGTACGGATGTCACGGTTCGGTGCATACAGTCAGACGACAAATATAGTAGATCCAGTACTCCAATCCAGAAGGGGGCGTGTGCGGTAATGCAACGCTGTTTGCTAACCACCACAAGCGGGAAAAGTGCAGAAGAAGAACAGATGATCTATGCATAGATATATTTACGTGTGATCTCTCATCTAGTGTTTCAACTGCGGAAAGAAATCAATAAAACAGCTTGAGAATAATCTCTCACGTAGCATTACATTTACCTCAGGTGAGTCATTTAGTGTCCACAGCATGTTAGCTCACTAGAGAAATGAAGCATTTCACTAAATATATGCACTATATTAGCTTATATACTCATTATATTTACTTTACCTGTTAGTAATGGCTTAATTATTTAATACATGTTTCAATAAATTTGTCATGAAAACAAGTTACTATGTAAATGATTATATCTCAAAAATGAATTAGAGTAGAAAATAAGTGGAAAATAATTATATAATTAGATTTATAAGTTAATGAAAAATAAACCTGCCTTATATGCAGTTTACATGTTTTTTTTTAATTATTCGACTGTTGATTATTATATCTAAAAATAATAGCAATTCAATTTAATAGTTTTTTAATTGCAACCAATAATATTATAGTAATGTGCAGAAAATGCTGCCTGTAAATAGTTTACAGCATTGGTTTAATAAAAATGAAGAAAAAAGAATAAATTTTATGTTTAGTTTTCTCCCCCCGCCTGCTGTACTGAACCCGTACCGAACCGTGACTTCAATATATACTGAACCATCATATTTGTGTACCATTACACCCCTAATGTACATACATACATAATATATATATATATATATATATATATATATATATATATATATATATATATATATATATATATGCATGTATATATTTAAACAATTTCTACCTCTAGTTATATCTAGAAGGTTAAGAATGTGTTATTGCTATTTTGATAGATTTATTGATGGTTTTACATATACATACACATATTTTAAATATTTAAAAGTCACACATTTAATATTTTAAATCATAAGAGCTGTTATAATTGTCCCAAACAGTGTCATACAGTAGCTAGCAGCTGGTGTTGTCACCTGACATTCATCCACATAAAGTTGATCTTTATAAGTTCAAATTGAAACTTCAGACAGCAGAAGAGAATCATTGGACATCACATTAGCATTAGCACAGCTACAATAGGACTATTAGAAAACACCAGGCTTATGACATGATTCATGACATAATAGGTCACGTATGATGATGATCGATCATATTTCATCCGAAATGCTTTGAAGTGTCCCACATTAATAGACAGCTACTGTCCCACTTTACCTAACACCTTAAGCTAAGCTAAGTGGGTCACTACTCTGAACACCCTTACAAATTATAATATACATTTTTTTTGGCAATTGTCTATTAAATCATCATTTTAAAATAAAAGTACACTATAAAATATTGATATTTTCGTAAAAATGATTTTATCTTTTCAGAGCATTTGCCTTACCATGTGCTTGTTGCGATCGGTTGTGTTGACCACGCCCACCGCAGTGACGTCAGGCAAATGAAAACAGTACATACACGTTTGTGGTAAATATTCATTAATGTTAAAATACGATTGGCTCCTGATATTTAAAGGTTACTCCAGCATTAAAAGTATTTGATTTTTAAATATCAGAAGACTTGCTTTTCTGCATTCAGGTCATGAAAAACACCCTTATTAAGAAGGATTCAAAATTAGAGGATGGAAAGGCCATACAGAAGGTTTGTAAATGGCACAATCAATTTACAGGCCCTGACATTTATTTTTATTCCAAGTATATGCAGCTCAAATGCATGCGCAGTCCCAACCTGTGGCAAATGCATTGTTACAGGTATAATGGTGTCAATATATGTAGCAACAATGTTGCTAACTAAAATGAAAACTGAAAACTAATTCATAATAGTATAAATAATAACATTGGATTAGCATTTGCTATCCTCACATACATTTCAACCTCTATATTAAACATTATAAGGGTGGCTACAATGTTAAAAAATAAATGTTCCTTAACCCTTTCACTCTTAACTTCTACTTTAAACTTTGCTGACCTTTTCAGTATTGACCTACTCTGAGGAAGTAAAGTTCCATACAATAAATGTCTAAAGTGTGAACATATATCTATGAGATGAATGACACTGTAAAATAAAGTGTTAGCTAATATTCTCATAAACAGACTCTACGTCAGAATATTTGTTGTAAACAGGATTTTACAATATAGAAACGATGGATTCTATTCACATGATAAATATGAATATTTGACATGCTGAAGTTTGTAATGAAGAGCATGTTTGATGAGCTTTTGGTCACTTTTGCTGGGCTTTTAGCATTGAAGATGAATGTCAAGCTGTTGTTGTCTTTGCAAACCCACTTTCGGAGTACAGCGTTGGAAATATGTGGCAAATATGATGGTATAAGAAGATGTAAAGGTCTAAAGATGGAGAATAAAGACCAAAGATAATAACAAGGCGAAATCTCTCTCTTTTTTAATCTGCTTTAAAGCAAATGTTTTTAGAAATGTGATCTTTGTAGTCAATATGTTTTTGTAAATGGTGTGTTTTATGTCTGAATTTGAATGTAAATTTAAATTTTAGCAGGAAGGGATGCCTATATGTTAGTTTCCTCATAGGATGAGCAGATAACTGTCATTTCAAATGCTCTTGACATGCTTAAATGAGAATTAAATGCCTTAGTGTCTATTTCAATCCATCAATGTTTGTGATGCTGTAGGCTAGTTTCACAGTATTTCCAGGAGGAAAAATTAGCAAAACCATTTCCTGTGCTTTTAGATTTAAGCTCTGCTTTTGACACGGTCAATTATTATTTCCAGGTTGGAGAGTTGGTTGACTATAGGCGCTGTTTTAAAACGTTTATTTTCTTTTTTTAACAAACAGAAGATGTGGTGTACCCCAGGTATCAGGTCTTGCTCTGATTATATTTTCATTATGTTGCCCATGGGTATTTTTTAAGAAACATGGAGTGTCATTTCATCTTTATACTGACACAGCAAATCCACACTCCCGAGTGATTCTTGTTAACAGCAGGCGTTCATCACTAATTGCCAATCATCCATTTATTAATCACTTAATTACCTAATTAACCACAACCCTACGTCAGTGTTAGTTTTTAACATTCTACAGACACTGAGCAGTGTTAATTTAACACCGGGGATTTTGCTTTGCATCTTCATTTGCAACATAATAACAAAAATTCTTCAGGAGGGTATTCCAGAAAGCAGGTTTTGTGACATACCTGTGAATGTTTATGTGAATAACCTCAACTTTTTGGTTCCAAGAACAAAGTTTACAAAGTTTTATGTGTCATGTACTTTTATGTTTTTTCATTGACTACTCAAATAGCTATTTAAATAAAACAACAGCCCTCCATCACCCTCACCCTGTCTCTGCTGCCCCCACCCAATCTGGAATACCTATTGTTCGTCTATGGACAAATTTGCAAATCACCGTAAAATTTCATGATTGCCATAAAAATAGACAAAAAGAGATATTAATAGCTTTATTTTATTATTTTATATTATATTTCATGATCACCCGCTTCTTTGCTGCCCTTCTTCACCAAGCCACTGTCCAAAAGTCTTGGCCTCACTGTGCACAGATGCACACACCTGCTGCCAATATTGAGCAGCTCTGCACATGACTCAGTAGGGACTCTTCAGGAGGTGACAGTCCTGCCGCTTGCTGGATACTCTGGGCCGTTCTGAAGCCTTCTTCATTTCTTCATGAATTTCGCACCTTGAGGTTCTTGATGATCCAGTGAATGGTTCTTTCAGGTGCTTTGCATCAAAATGGTCTCACATGCAAAGAAATTGCTGAAATTTCTTTCTTTAGACGTGTAGGAACCTTTTTCCTCATCGAAGCAGAGACCAGGAGATGTTGGGATACATTTTTTTGGTGTGAACAGATATAGCACAGTTCTGTTTAGAAATGGTCTCTCAAGAATGATCCCTTCCAAACTTGGTTCTTCCTCCAGGGAGTGCTTAGCTAAGTGAACAATATTTTCGCTGAACGCTGCAACAGCTTCTGCAACTGAACACTGTGTGAACCCCTCTAGAGGTGGTATATCCATTAACAAAAATGTGGCCCTTAGTGCATAGAGGGGTGTGTAAGGAGTTAACACTGTTGGCTCAATGGGCCATCTATCTTCCAGCTTTGGATGACCCCCACCTCACGATAAGAGGTAGTTCTTTCCTCAGCTTAATCAGTGTTTTGCTCCTCCCTGTTAAGCAGTAAGGTGAATCCTCTTTTGAGATTCTATTCTGAATTGGAGCTTTCTCCTGGAGGACAGTGCTTTATTCTCGAAGCGTGTATCCACTGTGGTTGGTAATCTGTCAGAACTCCTGTCCTTGTTGCAGCGATCAACGTAGCAGGTCCAAGACATCTCGGCTCTCCATCCTAGGTGTGTAAGAATTTCTTCTCTCTGATGAACACAATCAGTTTTATTAATAAATATCCTGATCCATCCAAGCTTTATAAATGGCATTGAAGGGGGCAACAAGATTGAAAATGAAAATTAGTAAATCTATTCAGTAAGGCACATCATCCTTCCTTCCAGGGATATTTTTGAAAAAGAAAACATCAAAAAAGACAAAGGCAATTGGTGGTACCTTTTGAGCCGATGCTGGCTGGTGAGCGTGAGGTTAAATGGGTCATCACATGGATGAAGATGAAGGGGGTTTGTCATGCCATGGTGTTGACAGACATCTGTCTTTAAAACCTCTGCTCTGGCTCTGGTCACTGTGGAGCTCCTCCTCTGGAGCCGGAGCTGGAGAACATTCCCTCAACTGGCTTTATCGGTTGCCGTTTTGGTACTCTGGTCAAAACAATAGAATCAGTTCTATGTTGGTAGTTTAATGTAAATAGTGTTCAATGTATTTAAACCCAGAAACTGTTTTGAAAATCAAATGTAACTGGTGAAAAAGAAGAAGCCATGAAAAGTAAGAACTTTTCCATGTCATTTCAGAACAAGACCACAAGCCACTGCTTTATGCAAAACATTCAGGTTTGACAAACCTTTTATTGCTGTCACGTGACGCTTCTACTACGTTTACCACTGAGATGACTCAAACCGTGGCATGAAGATGGAAAGAGTCATGCAAAAAAACAAGAAAATGGTCAGAAATACAGTGATTTTCCAGAATAATATATTTATGCTGCACTTTATCAATTCATGTTATTGATGTATTCATGTACAAAACATTCAGGTTTGACAAACCTTTTACTGGTGTCACGTGACGCTTCTTATGGAGGACCAGGAGTGCCACATAAAAATAAAACGAAGAATCAATGAATTAATTTAATAATTCAAACATAAAAATGTATATAAATAAATCACTTTTATATGGGCAAATTAATAGACATATTTAAAGTTGTTTATTTAATTCCTGTTTTTAAATGTAGTTTAATAAAACAATAAATAGTACATTATTAAATCATTTTAAATGCGCATTTAAATCGCTTTTTAAAAAAGGATTTGCCAAATGCTTTTCTTTATCCATTTGTCAATCACTTTTCTTTATCCATTTATCAATCGCTTTTCTTTATCCATTTGTCAATCGCTTTTCTTTATCCATTTATCAATCGCTTTTCTTTATCCATTTGTCAATCGCTTTTCTTTATCCATTTATCAATCGCTTTTCTTTATCCATTTATCAATCGCTTTTCTTTATCCATTTGTCAATCGCTTTTCTTTATCCATTTATCAATCGCTTTTCTTTATCCATTTGTCAATCGCTTTTCTTTATCCATTTGTCAATTGCTTTTCTTTATCCATTTGTCAATCGCTTTTCTTTATCTATTTATCAATCGATTTTCTTCATCCATTTGTCAATTGCTTTTCTTTATCCATTTGTCAATCGCTTTTCTTTATCCATTTGTCAATCGATTTTCTTTATCCATTTGTCAATCGAGTGCTAAAATGCCATTGGACAGTTCACACGTGGGAGCAACCAATCAACTTTCACCTCAATTTAAGAGCCAACCCTCTCAAGACAGTTCGAGCAACGCGTCACGCAAAATGTCGGGCGAATCTGAACGTGTTTGGAGAGGTTATAATGGTTTTCGTCAGACTGTCCTCAGCGACACACCAACACATCCTGCTGTCTCTTCTGCCGGTACATCCAACGACTGGTGTTGTTCGAGAATTCTTGGAAGTTCAACCGTAGCGTGAGGGCTGCGGAGTCGCTGAATGACCTCAAACTGAACCCAAATCCTTCCATTGATTGAACAACCACAATTATCCGCAGCGTTTGCCGCGTCTTCCCTCAACTGAAAAACTCTTTTACATATAAAATGATAATCGAGAGGAGAATTTATTTCGCAAAAATCAGCTAAAGCTAACAAATCCTATACAGCACCTCTCCAAACACGTTCAGATTCGCCTGACATTTTGCGTGACGCGTTGCTCGAACTGTCTTGAGAGGGTTGGCTCTTAAATTGAGGTGAAAGTTGATTGGTTGCTCCCACGTGTGAACTGTCCAATGGCATTTTAGCACTCGATTGACAAATGGATAAAGAAAAGCGATTGTCAAATGGATAAAGAAAAGCATTTGGCAAATCCTTTTTTAAAAAGCGATTTAAATGCACATTTAAAATTATTTAATAATGTACTTATAACTTTAATATAATAATAACTTTAAATATGTCTATTAATTTGCTCATATAGAAGTGATTTATTTATATACATTTTTATGTTTGAATTATTAAATTAATTCATTGATTCTTCGTTTTATTTTTATGTGTCACTCCTGGTCCTCCATAGGCATGAAGATGGAAAGAGTCATGCAAAAACAAAAAGAAAACGTTCAGAAATACAGTGATTTTGACAAGTTTATACAGTTTCATGAGGTATTCATATACAAAATATTCAGGTTTGACAAACCTTTTTTTGCCGTCACGTGACGCTTCTTACTATGTTTACCACTGAGATGACTCAAACCGTGGCATGTGGATGGAAAGAGTCATGCAAAAAAACAAGAAAATGTTCAGAAATACAGTGATTTTCCAGAATAATATATTTATGCTGCACTTTATCAATTCATGTTATTGATGTATTCATATACAAAACATTCAGGTTTGACAAACCTTTTACTGGTGTCACGTGACGCTTCTTATGGAGGACCAGGAGTGCCACATAAAAATAAAACGAAGAATCAATGAATTAATTTAATAATTCAAACATAAAAATGTATATAAATAAATCACTTTTATATGGGCAAATTAATAGACGTATTTAAACTTGTTAATTTAATTCCTTTTTTTAAATGTAGTTTAATAAAACAATAAATAGTACATTATTAAATCATTTTAAATGCGCATTTAAATCGCTTTTTAAAAAAGGATTTGCCAAATGCTTTTCTTTATCCATTTGTCAATCGCTTTTCTTTATCCATTTGTCAATTGCTTTTCTTTATCCATTTGTCAATCGCTTTTCTTTATCTATTTATCAATCGATTTTCTTCATCCATTTGTCAATTGCTTTTCTTTATCCATTTGTCAATCGCTTTTCTTTATCCATTTGTCAATCGATTTTCTTTATCCATTTGTCAATCGAGTGCTAAAATGCCATTGGACAGTTCACACGTGGGAGCAACCAATCAACTTTCACCTCAATTTAAGAGCCAACCCTCTCAAGACAGTTCGAGCAACGCGTCACGCAAAATGTCGGGCGAATCTGAACGTGTTTGGAGAGGTTATAATGGTTTTCATCCTGCTGTCTCTTCTGCTGGTACATCCAACGACTGGTGTTGTTCGAGAATTCTTGGAAGTTCAACCGTAGCGTGAGGGCTGCGGAGTCGCTGAATGACCTTAAACTGAACCCAAATCCTTCCATTTATTGAACAACCACAATTATCCGCAGCGTTTGCCACGTCTTCCCTCAACTGAAAAACTCTTTTACATATAAAATGATAATCGAGAGGAGAATTTATTTCGCAAAAATCAGCTAAAGCTAACAAATCTTCTACAGCACCTCTCCAAACACGTTCAGATTCGCCTGACATTTTGCGTGACGCGTTGCTCGAACTGTCTTGAGAGGGTTGGCTCTTAAATTGAGGTGAAAGTTGATTGGTTGCTCTCACGTGTGAACTGTCCAATGGCATTTTAGCACTCGATTGACAAATGGATAAAGAAAAGCAATTGACAAATGGATAAAGAAAAGCGATTGACAAATGGATAAAGAAAAGCATTTGGCAAATCCTTTTTTAAAAAGCGATTTAAATGCGCATTTAAAATGATTTAATAATGTACTATTTATTGTTTTATTAAACTACATTTTAAAAAAATGAATTAAATAACCCGTTTCAAATTCGTCTATTTATTTATACATTAAAAAAAGATTTTTTAAATTTATTGTTTTATTAAACTACATTTAAAAACAGGAATTAAATAAACAACTTTAAATATGTCTATTAATTTGCTCATATAGAAGTGATTTATTTATATACATTTTTAAGATTGAATTATTAAATTAAATAATTGATTCTTCATTTTATTTTTATGTGGCACTCCTGGTCCTCCATAGGCATGAAGATGGAAAGAGTCATGCAAAAAAACAATAAAATGTTCAGAAATACAGTGACTTTCCAGAATAATATATTTATGCTGCACTTTATCAATTCATGTTATTGATGTATTCATGTACAAAACATTCAGGTTTGACAAACCTTTTTTTGCCGTCACGTGACGCTTCTACTACGTTTACCACTGAGATGACTCAAACCGTGGCATGTGGATGGAAAGAGTCATGCAAAAAAACAAGAAAATGTTCAGAAATACAGTGATTTTCCAGAATAAAATATTTTTGCTGCACTTTATCAATTCATGTTATTGATGTATTCATGTACAAAACATTCAGGTTTGACAAACCTTTTACTGGTGTCACGTGACGCTTCTTACTACGTTTACTACTGAGATGACTCAAACCGTGGCATGTGGATGGAAAGAATCATGCAAAAAAAACAAGAAAATGTTCAGAAATACAGTGATTTTGACAAGTTAATACAGTTTAATGAGGTATTCATGTACAAAACATTCAGACTGGACTGACCTTCTGTCACTGTCAGATGATTTATCTTACCACATCATTGTGGCAGATCAATCCATGGAATGTAGGTGGAATGAATCACGCAAAGAAAAAAGTAGAACATGTTAAGAAATGCGGTGATTTTCTATAATAAAATGATTCATGCACTTTAAAACAAGTTAATACAATTTTGTATGTCTTACCATATTTGCCAATGTGATGGCTCAAACCGTGGAAAAGAGTCATTCTGAGAAACAGACAAAGATTTAGAGACTGTTTTCAGAAAAAAAATTTGTTTTGTGTGTGTGAAATTAATTTGAACCAGTCAACCCTTTGAGCTGATTTGTTCTTGATTTAGAATAGAGAACTCTTCTTCGTCCTAGTTAAACAAGTTTCAAAGTGAACTACTGTTCAAGTCTAAACCATCATAAAATAGCAGAATGTTCAAGTATGAATTAATGACCAAAAACAGCAGCTCGAGCTACTGCTTACCATTGAAACGCCTCAAACCGCGGCATGTCGACAGAGTCACGCAAAGAAAGAAACAGACAAGAATATTTTCAGACATTTTACACTTTAAAGCAAGTTAGAAAAGTTTTATGATGTATTCATGCACAAAACATTCAAATTTGACTGACCTTTTGTTGGTGTAAGGCGATTTATCCGGTCACAAGATGTGTGCCGCGCTGCTTCGTGTCGCGCTGTTAATAAAGAATCTCTGCCGTTCCATTAGCGGCAGATTTTCACTCAGTTTATGACGTCATAATAGTGGTAGAATGTTCAAGTTTGAATCAGCAACTGCAGCTCAAGGTGTCCGCTGACGTCATTTTCTAACGGCCGAATATTAGAAGTCATAAGCATTGTGTAGCATAGGCGTAAATACATAAATAAATAAATAATGTCTATTTACACTAGATGCAAATGCCTTGTTGGCCAACACTATTTACACTAGCTCCGCCCACCAATGTCTGGACAAAACCAGTCAAGTTTTTAAAAGAAAATCCAGATTTTTGCTAACTTTAACAGTTGAATTATAAGTTCAGAACTTGATTAGCTAATATTAATAGCCTACCAACGTCTCTTGAAAATGTGAACTGTCGTCGCGTGCCGAACACTTGAGGAATTTACTGGAATTTATTTGTATATATGATAAATATTTTAGAAATCTCAGCCTTAGAGATGATTTGGTATTTTTGTATTTTCAAACTATATTCAGGCACTAAATGCTTACACATTTTTAAAAGCTGAATCATGGCAACGCATTAAATTACATTAAATTTAATTTTATTAATAAATATAAATATTAATATATTTATATCATATTAATGAATAAAAAGCGATTTCATCCAAATTGTGCATGAATGTGATTTTATAAGAACGTGTAAATACCACGCCGTCTTAGGATCACTCGATGACGCAATTACATAAAATAATAGTTTGAACCGATTCTCGGTAATGTGTCTGCCTGCTTCTCAATGTGTATACGATCCTTCCGAAATATGTGACATTATTCATTTTCAATACTATTTAGGGCGGAAAGCAAGAGCATCACCCTTAGCACTTTTTCAAAACTCAATTTTGTGTTCATTTTCGTGAAGTAAAGAAAAAAAAAATAAAGAAACAAATTATCTTAAAATCATCTGTGCAGCATTCTGCTATAGCCTATTACTGTGATCATTAAAATACGTTAAGAATCTGAGAGATTGATTTGTTTATATAAATAAATGTTACATAATTGTATATTTAAGTACTGAGTAATGACAATTAACTACATGTGTTTACTATAGGGTTAGGATGAGGGTTTGGTTTAGGGTCAACTCCATTTAATTATGCATAATTTCTAGTTATTACTATAGTAAATACATGTAACATGTGTAAGATCTTTATTAATGCATGCACAGCACTCTTCTATTTGATAATAAATCGTTCATGATGTTCCTTTACTGAACTTTAAGTTCATGTGGGCTGAACCAGCAGAGGGCAGAGTAACACTTCATAATGATGATGGCATGATAATTCACTTTTTGAAGAGATATGCAGCTCTGCACACTCTCTCATTTACCCGAACAGCTTAGAAGGTTCATCCTGTGATGCTTTTAAACAGTATTTTCCATCATCAGTCTCATTAAGAACCTTTTAAAGACGTTTATCAGATGTTTTACAGAGGAAATACTCTTTATCAGATGTCTTGGAGACGTGTGTGTGTTATTTGGGTAAAGAAGGTCTTGTATCGGTCGCCACTCACAGAGTCACTGCAACCTTAACAGAAACGATCATTGAAGAGTTTACAAGCTTTAACTCTGACAGAATTCTCATCCGGGTGTATGACGGAGCAGCAGTTATGTCGGAGGTGTGCAAAACCTTTCACAGGTGTAATTCCTCTACCTGGGTCCTGCTCGGCTCGCTCTGAGTGGGCCTCGAACCCGGCTCTAGCATCTGTCGCCAGAGTGAGGTTTACTCGCACAGCTGACCTCCGTTACACGGGCTTACACACAGCATTTTAACAACAAACTACATTGTTCATGTGTTATGCAAATCAAGACTTTTTCAGAGTATGTGATTTATCAAAAATACCACAAAAAAGTCCTTTGGAGATGTTCATACCTGAAGGTTGCTGGTTCGATTCCCACGCCGGCAGGAATTGAAGGTGGGGATTGTGAATGAACAGCACTCTCTTCACCTTCGATACCATGAGTAAGGTGCCCTTGAGCAAGGCGCGAAACCCCTAATTGCTCCCCGTGTAAGTCGCTTTGGATAATAGCGTCTGCTAGATGACTAAAAATGTACAATATAAATGTATGTTCATTGTTGGCACTCATTGGACAGACAATCGTGTGGAGGCTCTGGTGAAATCAGTGACAGAACCGAACTTCAGCTTCGTTGCAGTCATAGTATATAAGATACTGAAACTTCTTGACCCAGCAAACAAAGTGCTTCAAACTGAAAACATTGCAGTAACTCATGCAAGCTCTCTGCAGTGTGTTTTCTGGACCCAACTAAAACCGCTGTTTGGACCTCACAGACACGGAGCTGTTGCTGAGGAATTCATTTGCACAGAAATTAATACTTTTTTTGCGTGTTAATCACCAAAATTTGGACAAACTTTGGGAAAGCTTTGATGGTAAAGCCATCAGTTGTGACTCCTTTTAAACATGCTCTGACGTCTCGACGGCAATGTGAGAGAATGTGTTCATCGACGAATGTTGCACTCCAGAAAGGCCCACTTGATGATTTCAAATTCATTGGAATGCTGACGCCTCCAGCTCTACTGACTTTTATTACATGTAAATACACTCTTAGGTTCATTGGTTTCCTGGCAACAAAGAACCCTATAGTGTTCTTTGATTGAATTTTTATGAGTTCCAGATATGAAGTGTCTGATAGAACCCTTCTGGCTCTGTGTAGAACCTTCTCTTCGGAGAGTGTATGTATGCGCCTTCTGCAGTGTTTTTCTGTCTGTAGTGGATTTCGTGAATGGCATTGTTCGGAGCAATTGTTTTCAGGATTAAATACATGCGATTTTCTTGTATAAATAGTGTTTATAAATGCCCTTTCTGTCATGTGGTGAGTTTGGGTTTTCTATTTATCAGTGTGTCCAGACTTTTGACAGGTTAGATGATGTATAATGAGCTCCTCAGGTCTACATAAAACATCTAATGGTACAAAATTCATTTGACATGCAAGTAGTTCTTCTCACAGCACTTTTGTGGAGAAAATCAAGTCTGTCCTTTCTGCAGATCTGGGGCATGCATCATCTCTCTCTGCCTTCTTTATGAATTAATTTTGTTTAAATGTTTATATGCATATTCACATGGATAATCTCCATTCATTCATTATACATCATGACTGACTGGACTGTTTGAGTTCATCCCAGGTTTCCATTACAGTCAGTTTTAAACTACACATTTATACAGATGGTGATTATTGACTTATACTCAAGTAAAAAGACTAAAAATAAGGACCATATGAGGCAGTGGGACTGGATGAATGCGCAATCGAACGTTTTTGACTCAACTTTGCACATGACACTTGTAGGCATAGCAGTTAGTACAGCATTTCAGTATCACCTTATATCCATTATAATGAGCCTTTTACATCCTCCCAAAAAACACCAGACTCCTGTGGCGCTATACACGGTCCATCAAGATGTGCTTCTTAAATTCTTCGATTTGTTTCTTCCAGTCTTGAACATCTGCTCTGATCTTTATTACCCAGCCGCTGGAAGGACTCGTCCGCTGTAAGTTACTCTCATGTAAAATCAATTAAATAAATAAATACTGTATGTTAGCTTAGAAATCTTTAAAAGCCACTTCCCAAGAGAAGGCCACTTGCAAAATTAATGGTTTACATTCCACATTTCAGAGATATTTTGGGATAAATGAAAAGCTTTTTCTCTCTCGTTTTCATTCACACATTTAAGATGTTTACTTGTTTGTGAACAGGTTTCCCCACACCCATCATAAATCATAAACCCCTGTTGTATATGACCAGGACATGGAAAAAGCACTGTATTTTTTAAACAACTAAACACTGCGTTGTCAAAGTTGATATTGTGGCTTGTTATATGATCATATATATGCATGTGTCATTATATTATTAGCGTTTTACCAAAAATCAAGCTCAATGGAGTTACAAAGCCAGTCAATGTCACATATGCATGTGTTATCTGGAATTGAAGTGCATCGCATTACATTTTCATCAACTTACAGGTTACTATGTTTATTGTAGCTATGTGGGCGCTTAGTTTCTTCTGTCATTTGGCCAAAATCTCATATTATAAAAGATGCTATGTACTGGCTATGACTCTGTAATGACGAGTCAGCGGATGAGATCCAAATGCAGGCTTTATTGACAGAGGTAGTCCTACAGGCAATGGTCAAAAGCATGAAATCACAGTCCAGTAAAACAGAGCAATGGTCAAAAGGCAGGTAGATAAACAATCACGAATGGCAGGAGACAGGCAGGGTAATAACCGGAAGACAAGACAGGGATAAACGCTCAGAAATGATACCACAGGGAAAATCAAGACTTTGCGTGGATGTGTGGGTGTGAGTGCTTATATGGAGCAGATAATGAGCTGCAGCTGGTGAGGTGATCAGTGATTAGGTGCGGGGCTTCTGGGAAATGTAGTCTGCCGGAAATGAGTGAGTGGGTGTGTAGTGCATTGTGGGAAGTGAAGTCCGGGATTGAATGTGCATGTGTGTGTGTGAAAGTCCAAGGTGAAGTGCCCTCTAGTGGTTCTCACGGGCACTTCAGCTGACGATCGTTACAGACTCGATGACAAATGCTAGGCTAAGACACTTTTCTTCGCTCCTCAAATACAGTAATAATGCCTTTATATATAGAGCCTATAGTGTACCTTGAGTAAACAAAATGCTGCACTTATTCAAACAAAGTTTGATTGCATTGCAAAGTAAACAGACTCTGCCAAAATGTGTGCCGCACTTCATTCACAATAAAAGTGGGTGGAGTCATGCGGTTTGACTGACAGTTTGAGGATGCAATGGAGATTTAGTCACAAGCTCTCTCATTGGTTAAATATTTGCAAAACCCACAAACAGAAGTAAACAGCAATGTCATTAATTTATAAAGTATTTACAGAGTTTTGGGCGCTCTACCCGCACCCAAAGTGTGCTGTATGACCTGATGTCATTCCAATGATGTATGAGGCCTGGGCAGACTGAAAAGAAGAGCACTATTTGATCTATCAAACAGCAGCCCCATAAAAAAAAGACAAAAGTGAGATTTAAAGAAAAACTGCTGTGTGTCACAGACTCTGAAAGCATTTCAAGCTCAGGTCAAAGTTATAAACCTTTGAGAGGATAACAACCGCCTATTTAGTTTCCATTGCCTGTGCGCCATGCTGCAAAGCCTTCCGAGTTACTCTTCCTGGAAAAAGGAGCATGATATCTCATACAATACTCATCCAAAAAAAAGTCCTTTAAGTCCACTCAACTCATTACAAGTCGAGAACAAAGGGCAAACAGCACGTGCTTTGTCTAAAACAAGGCTAACAGTCTTGTAAATCATCTCATTACAGGCCTTCTCCACACACCTCAGTCTACCTCCAGTGACTTTTTCAACTCTTCAAGACGTCAGAGTTAAGACTTGGGCTTAAGGCCTAAATTTCTCCCCACATTTAAAGGTTAGATTCATTATTAGCATCCCACGAGGGACATGAAAGCTTCAAATATGCAAAAAGGCCAACACGAATTACTCTGCTACCCACAAGCGGGGGGAAAATAAGCAGAATAACCTCATAGCTAAGTTGCATTAAAAATTAAAAAGCGCTGAAAAGCAAACTGAGAGCTTCACACGGAATTGCTAGCCTGTGTGTTTGAGTGCTAATTGCTATGTTCGATTTCCCACCGGCCGGCCGGACGGCGCTCTGCTTAGACTTTGATTAAGCGAGAGCTCACCAAGCAAAAAAGCCATTATCACACTTGACATTTGAGTTGTGTAAATGAAGCGTTTTGAGAATTTCACCTAAAAAAAACGCCAAAGTCTGTTCTCCAGGGCTGATGAGGGAGCACTTAACTCAGCAAGTCACTCCTAAATGCAATCAGGGGAAAAGACATTCCTCAGCCCTTCAGATAACTCCCTCAGTATGGCTCCCGTGATCAACCGCAAAGCCAAAAAGGGATCTCGGGTCACACGGACTTAGTGATGATGGCCGAGGTGATGTTTTTAAGAGTTAGCGACACGATTGCATCGTTATTTCTTTGTCAAAGTCTGAAAAAAGTTCTACAAGTCAGAAAGATTCTTTCCATCCAATTTAAATTTAACAGCACACCGACTTGGAGATGACGCATACTCCTACAGACGCCATAATGTCAAGGTGAAAGTTCAATGAACGTGACTCAGGAGGGCACGAGGAGAGCTTTTAAAGCAGTTTATGGTCCATCAAATTGATAAAGGGAAATGAGCTCTGGCATCGGTAAAGGTGAGATCGGAGCTGCACGCTCTGCTGGGAGTAAACCTGAGCAGTCTGCACCTCATTACAGCAGGGCTCACTGCCAGTCTGTTGTTTTTCACATCGATGAATAATTAAATGCTGGGCTTCCATCTCTCAACAAGAACGGTGCATACGTGGAGAATGAAAGCATCTTAAAGGTGACCTAAAATACCCATTTCACAAGATGTACTATAAGTCTCTGGTGTCCCCAGAATGTGTCAGTGAAGTTTCAGCTCAAAATCCCCCACAGATCATTTCTTATAGCTTGTCAAATTTGCCCCTATTTGGGTGTGAGCAAAAACACACCGTTTTTGTGTGTGTCCCTTTAAATGCAAATGAGCTGCTGCTCCCGGCCCGCTTTCCAGAAGAGGGAACAGCTCGTGCTTCGGTTGCTCAACAACAACAAAACTGGAGAATCGACAGGAGTCGACACTGATGGAGAGACTCAGGAAGAAGTTGCAACTTTTAGAACGAAATGAATGGTTTCTGAATGGATAGTGGATAAATTTATGTTGTTGCTGTGGAGTTGATTCAACTCATCACTAGCATGTGCCGTCATGTTAATCTTTTTTCATTGAATTGACCCTGGTTTGTGAAGCAGTCCGGCGTAAAATCAACAACTTGAGACGGCATCAACAACAATCTACTACAACTCTTCCTCTTCTCTAAAGCAGCCCAACATGGCCACGCCCCCTTTATTACGTGCTCTCGGGGGTGGGGTTAGGGATAGTGATGTCACTAACCCAGGAAGAAGCTCGTTGTAGTCCTTAAACAGCGATTTCTGAAAAAGAAAATATCTCCCTTTGCACTGAACTTTGAGTGTCGTAACTTTGTTGTTGTTTATGCTCAAACAGCAACATTACACACAAACTGAAGTTAAAAAAAGTGAAATCATAATCAATAATATGCATTAAGGGACATGATAGACTGAGAGAGTGAAGATATTAGAGAGAACACAAAACACACGAGGATTAATAACATCTCGTAGTCTTTAATTATCATTTTTTAGAGCTGTCACATAGCAACAGAAAAAGTAATACACATAGCTCCCTGAAAGAGAAGCCGTACATGAAAATATCAATCTGAAATCCACCAAAATAAATACTGAGTTTACAAAAGTTCTACAACTTGATGGGAGATTTACAACACATTCATGCTTAGCATTTCTGCCTTCAGGGCTCTGAGGTGTTCGATTACACTTCATATGTGAGGGAATTATTATTTAAGATGAAATCCTGATAATAATGGCTACCCTGAAGGTCCACGATGGTTCGGGGGGACTTCTGAGAGTTCATTTCTGACAAATCTTTTGGCCCGCTCTTTTAGAAGCAATAACTCATGGCTCATATAATAGTGTTTTTTGGTTCTGTCATGTTCATGGAGTGTCATAATTTCCCCAAAACAGCATGTATTTCCTTTTCATAACTCAAGGGAAATCTTCAGCTCACAGTCATGGTTCCTAAGCTTCAACCATTACAAAATCTCCATCTTTAAACAACATCAAAAAGAAAGGAAATTGTGCAAGCTGTTCACCGCTGTCACCAACAAAAAACCGCTTATTGTTAAATAACAGCAAAGTACCTTTGAATCAAAGGGTGCTACATAATTGAAAGTGTACTAATGGAATAAAATCAATAATTTGATCTTCATAACTCATCGAAGCCTTGCCGTTGGCTGCTTTCCTGGGGGAATCGTGTGATTGTACATTATAACCTCTTAAAAAGGGAATATTTTCAACCACTACCAGCATTTATTGGTGTTAACTTGCACAGTTTCACTGCGAATCACAATGCTCTGAACATCCGTAAGATGACTGTGAAGGCACGACCATGTACATATTTGATTGTTAAAAAACGAGTAGGCTAGAATACAGCTTATCTGGACATTGCTTCGAATGACACGGTAGATTCATGGTCAGCGTTTGCAGATACACCAGACTGGAAGAAGAAACGCATTTGACTGAAGCATTTAAAGGAACACACGGACCACTATCAAATCTTTTGCATAAAAATATATATTCCTATGTACAATAAAATCAAACTAAACTCTACCTTTAGAAATTAAATATCGCTTGATAAAAACATGAGAAAAGAAACCTAAAGTGGGCATTCCCTCGAGCTCGGTAATGTAGCTCCGTTCGCATTCAAACCAATAAAGCCATAATAGACAATTCCACCGGTTGAGCAAATCTTAGAGTGTCTTATTTGATCCTTCGTCATGTCACGAAAGTCAAATTAATTGCTCGACTTTCAACATATTAGTGACCAGAATGACTTGCGGATGCTTTAATCTTCGTATTATAAAAGTGCTACAAGTGCTTTATTTGCAGGAGAGGTTGTCATTTTAAAAGAATCAGGAAACCGATACATGAGGACAGTGCTGAGCTGTACATGTTTGATATTTTTAGTGTTGTACTTGTCTGCTGTCTGTACATCCCTGCAAAATAGCAAAACCAAACCTGTTTTTCTGATGAAACTCGCTGACGCCTAAAATGTAATTGTTTCAAAATATTTACATCTTTTATATCAATTCAAACAATCGGTGTTCCCAAAAGGTAATTCATTTTAGGCGGAGGCACGGTTCAGCAGACTGGCAAATGCTGAAACGAGGGATGGAGATTGTTCTGGGTCAGTTCTGCTATATCGAGGCTCTCTTAGGAGTGTGTTTATTGGGGTCCTCGGCTCTGGAAGAGAGCTTTATTATGGCACATCACTGCTGTGGGAGGTTTTAGTTAGAAATGTCAAGGAACAAAAATTCATCTGCTTTATTAAGACCAAAAAAAAAAAAAAAAAAATCTGGCAGCAGCAGCAGTATTTCACTCCTGATGCGTAGGAAGAATTCACTTGACACACTCTTAAAGGGACAGTACACCCAAAAATAATCCCTCACCCTCATGTTTGTCCAAACCTGTGTAACTTTGCTGATTTTCAACACTGTATTGTTACAATGTCAGTACTATATGTAAATGAACAATGTTTACCTGAACCCAGAAATTCACGTTTATTTGTCTTAAATGGCAACATGCCCGGTGCATTATGGGTGTTTAAGTTTTCCTGCTTATTTGGCAAAAAGGGAGACAACAGCCTTTTTCTCTGTTTTCTCTAGTCGAGTTGCACTGATTTTTTCACCTTTCTACTATTTAGGCAGCCAAGTTTTATTGCAGGACCATTCTTTCAGCAGTGAAGTTTTCTTGTGTGGAACATGAAAGGAAAATATTTCCTCTTATTTCCATTAAAATATTTCCACTTGAGAATTTGAGGCAGGCAAAAGCAAGTCTATTGTCATTAAAGGGATAGTTCACACAAAAATGAAAATTCTGTCATCATTTGCTCAACTTAAAATATTTCCAAACCCGTATGAATTTCTTTCTTCTGTTGAACACAAAGGAAGATATTTTGAAGAATGTCTGTAACCAAACAGATCTCGACCCCCATTGACTGCCGTAGCATTTATTTTTTCTACTGTAGCAGTAAATGGAGATCTGTTTGGTTATGGACATTCTTCAAAATATCTTCCTTTGTGTTCAGTAGAACAAAGACATTCATACAAGTCTGGAAGTACTTCAGGGTGAGTAAATGATGACCGATATGATTTTTGAGTGAACTATCCCTTTCATGTATGAAATAACTCACACAGAAGTCCTTTTCAAAACCAAGTTGCATTCTGCAAATCGAAATCGTAGGGAAATACTTCGGCCTCATGCAGAATTCGCATCAATTCCTATCAAAATGACTGGAAAATTAGCTGAACAAAGGTAAATGTGACCTCAACTTAAGCTGTTATTCCCTTTAAATTTATTCCATTTGCATCATTGACATCTTTTTGTGTTCCACTGAAAAAAAAAGAAGGTTTGAAATAACTTGAGGGTGAATAAATAATTTTTTCTTTTGGGTGAACTGTACCTTTAAGAAGAACTTTTGGTCATTTGCTTTCTTAAAATCATTTCAGCCTTGCAGCAACCAATGGTCATCTTCGACTAAGACTAAAACAGTTTAAGACACGGTATCTGGGAGAACTGGCCCTGCTTGCTGTCACCAAAGGTTTTGTTTGGAGTAGCCTGACACATTCTCAGTAACAGGCAGAGTCGGCAGGCATCATGTAGTTTTAGCACTCAAAAAAAACCCGTCAGAGGAGATCCTCGTAACGGAAATCATCGTGGAAATGGATGCGTTCAGTGATGCATGTGAAGCACAGAGCTATCCTGACTGGGTCTGAGACATCTGTGTATTCAGAGAGGTTACGTGAATTAGCTAGGAGCTTTCTCTGTGACCAGTACATCTCATTCCCCGAAGAGCTTTCGAATACATAAATAAGATTTCAGTACACAATATGAAACTGATCCAAAAAATGATTTTTGGCTAAAAGAAAAAGTTCATTTCCCGTTCACATCATTTTGAGGAATTTTATGTTGTACCTTTGGAATAGACCACATTCACTGCAAGACAAATTTCCTGCAACATTACTTGTGTTGTACCTAAAAATGACGCTGGAATCATCTTGGAAACAAATACTTTCATAATTTGATCTTAAAATAAAATAAAAAAAAAGCATAAAAGGATATTTATAATAGTTGATTTAAGATTTAAAGGTGAAGTAAATGATTTTTGAAAAACGCTGTTGAGAGTGGATCGGACTGAGCGCTACAACACACTTGTAGCCAATCAGCAGCAGGGGGCGTGTCCACCCATGATGGGGGAGGAGAGTGAGTGAGCAAGAGGGAGATTTGAAGAAAGACCGTAGAAAGAGAGATGGCTGAGAGACATTACAAAAGAGAAAATGTAAGGGGAATACCACTGGAAAAAGAATGATGATCGGGCACTAAAAGTTTGGGACTTGAAGGCCCGAATACAGATGCCGAGGTTGTTGTTTCGGCTCCATACGTGAGTATCATTGGTGTACTAACAACACTTGCTTGTATCTACTCTTGTGCTTCCTTGCCATTCGCTTTATTTTTTGTGAAGCATTATTTTGCTATGATAAAAGAGACACTCTTGCATTGCGTGTTCATGCATTTTGTGGGCGGAGCAATGAAGGGAGGGGTGTGTTTGTTTGGGTTGATGTTCAAATATCAAGCAACGCTTTTGAGAAATCGCATACTGCACCTTTAATTGATGAAGTTTTTGGGGAAAATGTAGAAATCACTCAGCAATGCTCCCAGCTCGACCTCTTAATACTGTAGTGTGAAGTTTTTTTTTTTTTTTTTTTACTTTTCACTATTTTGCATTTATAGAACAAAAATAAATCTTTATTCAGCGTTTGAGCAGTACCTTTCGGGAAGTGTCATCGTGTTCTTATCTGACTAATGAAAACCTCTCTGGATAAAGCTTGAAAGATGTATTTTTGGTTTGAAAATAGCATTCCCAGGAGAAACCAAAAAAGAAAATAAACACATTTGGGAAAAACCTTACCGACATTCCTTTGCAATGGAAATTCGTATCCTAAAATATAGACCAGATACCTTTGGCAACATTGTTCTTTCCTTCATTGTTCAGAAGCTCTTTGAGCAAACAGTTCAGTCCAGCTCTTAGTACTCGAGTCCTGAAATGCTCCGGTCGGGTCTGAGCTGCAGGCAGGGTGGTCAGAAATGGCACCTTCCAGTGATGGTCCTCATTAGAGGGTGACCTGTGTCAGAAACATGACTCCTGGGACTCTGTGTCATTCTGTATTGACAGTTTCTCCTGTTCAATGTGGTTTCCATTGTGAAGAACTGAATACCTGAAAGGACAAAAGACACCACTTCAATTACAGTATTGCATGTAAAAACACTTCACAATCTCACATTCATCTCTCTACAAGCTTTTAGAAGAATTCTATAGCGACGTGGGAATATAAAGCACCTCACATTTAGGGCTGAAACAGTGAAAATAATAAGACCACCTCTGGTGTGTACAGAGGAGTCACTGTTGGCCTTTTCACAAATATGAAAAATAAGAAAGGGCACAATCTTTACATCCCCTACTGCTGCTAATGGTGACGGCCAAAAACAGCAAAGGTTTACATATGATATCAAAATACGAGTTTGTGGCTTTTATAGCTTTGAGGCCAACTTTACGACCGTATGTTGTAGTTCACTTCAGAATTCAGATAATTTGCTCACCCCAATGTCATCTGTTTGTCTTTCTTCATTCGAAAATAAATGGTTTTTGAGAAAAAACATTCCAGGATTTTTCTCCATATAGTGGACTTCACTGGGGTTCAACGGGTTGAAGTTCAAAATGTCAGTTTCAGTGCAGCTTCAAAGGATTTACATAATCCCAGACGAGGAATAAGAGTCTGATCTAGTGAAACAATTGTCCATTTTCAAAAAAATAAAAATGTATTTACTTTTTAACCGCAAAGGCTCGTCTTGCACTGCTATGTGATCCGCCACGCATTGTGTAATCACGTTGGAAAGGTCACGTGTGACGCAACCCAACTGTTGAAGTCCACTATATGGAGAAAAACACTGGAAAATTTTCCTTAAAAAGCTTAATTTCTTTTCGACTGAAGAAAGAAAGACATAAACATCTTGGATGACATGGGGGTGAGTGAATTATCTGAATTCTGATGTGAACTAATCCTTTAAATGTTGACAAAACATTTATTTTTTTATATGATTTTTGTTCGTAAAGTACTTTTAAAATGACCCAAAATGATGTACATAAAATGATGCATACAACAATACCATACATGTTAAAAGAACAGAGAAAACAAACAACCTTTAAAAACAGTAAAAGAAGTAGTAGCTTGGACCAAAAAATATTGATGAGTCATCTTGCACTCAATCTTTTCGTCCAATCAAGTACTTTCTGGAATGAGAAGGTCCCTCCGCTCATTACTGAATAGCAATAGCAAGTAGATATATCTTTTTTAATTGTTTAAAAAGGAGACATATTCCTGTAACTCAATCAGAAGACCGTGATGCTTGCAAAATTCCCAGGGAATGCAAGAACTGACAAAACGTAAACTTTGAATGAAATTTAAGTCACTTTGGATAGAAGTGCCTGGCAAATGCATTAAAATGCATGAGGTTACTGAAGTTGGAAGACTACTATAGTGGGATTGTAGAATTTTATTTGCATTTTTGCATAGTTAAAGCTGCAATATGTACAATTTTTGCAGTAAAAAAATCCAAAAACAACTAGGCCAGTGTTGCAATATCATAAATGTTTCCAACTATTTGTAAATTGTGAGAGAATCGCAATTTTATGTTGCGTGTGAGGGAGTCGCCTGTAAACGGCGTCATATCCACGTTACGTCTGTGCATTGGAACATCTGTGTTGATACATTTATAGACAGAAAACTAATTATTGTAATATAGCTCAACACATTTAGTCTTATTGTTTAAATCTAATTTTCTTGATTTTTTGCTAATGATTTCTGCACGAATCCCATGCCGATTCTTTTCCACCGGCTGTGAGGTGAAGACCGCATGTCCCAAGATTCCTCACTCAAACTTGGCATCATCAAGCTACGCCTTTATTTTGAATAGGCGCCCTCTAGTGGACGAAAAACTACATAGTGCACCTTTAAATCAAATATAAATTCAGTTCTTCAGCATCTTATGTATTTCTGCATCTTCAAAGGAATCTTAACCCTCCAAAAATGTTTTCATGACTTAAATACAACAAAGATTATTCAAATGTTGTACAAGAAAATACTATTTAATACTAAATATTTAGTACTTAGTCTTTCTAATTTAATTAAATGTGTTGCTTTCCATTTCTTTGCAATTACTTGTAATATATATTTTAATAATGAATTTTCTTTCAAAGGAAATCATCAAATTGTTTTTAGTTTAATTAGATTTTAGATTTTAGTGTAGCTAGAAAAAGTACCAACACATACATTTGTGCATCTAGACAGGCCGACGTCTCGTTTTGTTAAACGACTGAAACAGAAAACATTGCCCCTTTTCTGTGTCTGTAACCACACAAGCCACGAACCTCCTTTTCTTCCAGACCAAAAATCATTACAATCTCTATTCATAAACAAGCAAACTAAAGGCAATTCCTGCAGAGCAATTGGGCATGAAATTTACCTGAAAAAAAGGAAAACACACAAAAGAAAAACCTCTCAAAACCTTAACAATGTTCCGGGATTTTGAAAGGAAGCATGCGGCAGCTTTTCAATGAAGCGAAACCCAAAATTGCTGCCACATTGCCACTTTATAACTGTACCGTTTGCTCTGCACAGCCTGAAACATCTGTCAAATTAACATGATCTACTGCAAACATACAATACTCCCCAATACACTTTAGTAATAATGTCTTGATCATGCTGGTACATCCAGTCTAGGCATTATCTGGCCGGATTAGAGGCAGAGCTCATTAGAACATGAGCTTCGGGTCATACACACACAGACACGAACTATATCACTCATTCTGACAACTTCATTCTTAATTATGTGAGCCCAGACATCAGGGAACTGCACTAAACAGAGACATAGGGCTCCATTTAACCCTATACATACACTCCGAAATGTATTAATTACAACAGGAACTTATTTACAGTAAATCTAAAGCGATAAATGTTCCTGTGAAAGTTTCAGCCTCCTACTGGGAAATCATTTAGAAAAGTAAAGGCAAAGAACTCTGTTTAAATATGCAGTTTCTGTGCAGGCTAACAAACATTACGATTTCTAGAAAGGCTAAAGGCAACACTTTCCAGTAGGAAAACATTCTTTTTTAATTGCTTTAAATAAATGCTTCAACTTTAAATGTTTAATGCATACATTATACTTATTAAGATTTTAAAAAGAAGTCTGCATTTATTTGATCATACAGTAAAAACAGTAATATTCTGAAATGTTATTTCTATCTGAATATATTTTGAAAAGTAATTTATTCCTTTGATCAAAGCTGAATTTTCAGCATCATTACTCCAGTCTTCAGAGTCACACGATCCTTCAGAAATCATTCTAATATGATGATTTGATGCACAAGAAACATCTCTTATTATTATTATTATTATTATTAATGCGGAACACAGTTGTCCTGCTTAATGGAAACCGTGATACATTTCAATTCCTTAATAACATTTTGTAACATTATAAATGTATTTACTGTCACTTTTGATCAATTAAGAGCATCTTCTTGTTAAAAACTCTTACTGCCCTCAAACTTTTGAAAGGCAGAATCAACATGAAATGATTACTAATGTTTATTCTCACACAGTATTTTGTGTTGTGGTTAATTAAAACATGATCTCTAGACGATTGCAAGTCGGCTTGTATTTGCTTTTTGTGTCTAACTGGATATTAACTTAATTTTCGATTCTAGCATTTTAATGATTATGCCTTTGAAAGAGCTGTTAAAATCACTAAACCATTAAAACAAAGCACCTGTTTCTCTGTTCTGCCGGCTGCTTTGATGGTCTTACCGTACTTTATAGAGCAATAAATTAGCTAATAAATGTATGCATGCTGTTTGCATTATTTATAAGGCTTTTTTTTTAGTACATTATTTATTATAAACACAAAGTTCTCAGTCACCGAGCCACGGGGTTTGCACCTAGACTCCTTCTAGAGGTAAACATCTGGATCAGGATTTCAATAAGCAACAATATGATCACCAGAGCAGGTCCAGACAGTCTAGCTACAGACTTTGCAGGCACCAGAGTCTCTCCACACTCACTGACGTATGAAATTGGCAGCAGCTTACCTAAAATGCCTACAAATTCAGATCTGAGCTGCACTATTAGCTCAGTCACGAAGAACAGAGAAGCGGGAGTAACCACAGCAACCAGAGCAAAGAAAAGACCAACCAACAGTGGCAAAATATGTTCAAGTTCATCACAAATAGAGGATTTTTTGACATTGATTTTGGAACGATCCCACTACTGTAAGCTGCACGTGTGAATGGCTGCCCAGATCAAAATGGTAGAACCAGAAATGTGTGAAAAAAAACAACTATTAATTTCCTGAACAGGAGTCCATCTCCATGTCCATTGATTTTCAGGACGGAAACGAAGCTGTCAGAAATGTTGTACGTGGGAATACGCAGCGCTGATTAATTTTCATGATTTTAAGTTTAAGACGGGAGGGACCGTCTCATTCTACAGCCTGATGATAAATGGCCATTTAAAGAAAGGAACTGCTCCACAATAGATGACTTTAATAGAATCCATTTCTAAAAAGTAGGATTGGGCAGATCAATCTTGAAACATCAATACTTCTGATACTGTATCAAAACAGGATGTGATTTCATAATGATTTCAATGTAACATTAATGCGTATTATGTACACAACTATTCAAAAGTTTGGGGTCAGTGTTTTTTTTTTTTTTTTTTTTTAAGAAATTAAAGGGATAGTTCACCCTAAAAATGAAAATCCAGTCATTAATTCCTCTCCCTCATGTCTTCGTTCATCTTCAGAACACAAATGAAGATATTTTTGATGAAATCCGATGGTTCAGTGAGTCTCTATTGCACTTTCAATGTCCAGAAAGATACTAAAACATATTTAAAACAGGTCATGTGACTACAGTGGTTCAACCTTAATATTATAAAGCGACGAGAATACTTTTTGTGTGCTAAAAAAACAAAATAACGACTTTTTTGTTTTCGAGTCAGTGGTTCGGAGCACCAAAATCACGTTATTTCAGTAAACGAGGCTTCGTTAAGTCATAAGTGATTCGAAATTTCAATAGTTCTCGTGATTTTGAAAGTTTGAAACATGAATCAAATCACTGATTCGAATCAAAAGTTTCGTAAAGCTTCATGAATCAGTGTTTTGAAATCATCCATCACTAGATATTGTTGAAAAGTGGTTGTTTAGTTTGGCGCACAAAAAGTATTCTCGTCGCTTTATAATATTAGGGTTGAAGCACTGTAGTCACATGACCTGTTTTAAATATGTTTTAGTATCTTTCTGGACATCTGAAAGTGCAATAGAGACTCACTAACCATCAGATTTCATCAAAAATATCTTCATTTGTGTTCTGAAGATGAACGAAGACACGAGGGAGAGGAATTAATGACTGAAATTAAATTTTTGGGTGAACTAACCCTTGAACAGCTTTCAAGAACACACTATATTGATCAAAAGTCACAGTAAAAGATTTAAAATGACTCAAAAGATTTTTATTTCAAATAAACGCTGTCCTTTTGAACTTTCTACTCATCAGAGAATCCTAAAAATATATATATATTATGGTTTCCACAGAAATATTAAGCAGCATTTTCAACATTGATAATAATAAGAAATGTTTCTTGAGCATCAAATCAACATATTAGAATGAGATCATGTGAAGACAGATCAAATAAAAAAACTATTCATATTCAATGGCAGTAATATTTTACAATATTTTTACTGGTGAGCATAAGAGACTTCTTTCCAAAACTTTTCTTCCCAAAATTTTTCAACGTTAGCATATTTAAAAGTGAAAACTTTTTGTGGTCAATTAGTTGCACGGGGGTGGAATCATCTCTCCTTCCGCTCACCTGAACAGGAGCAGAAATACTGAGAAGATCAAGGAGTCACACAGCAGTTTAACCAGTTCCTGGCATTAGTATTTTTGCCTTGATAGAACATAGTAACAGATCAAAATGAAAATAAGTGTTATCAGTTATCGCCTCACTTAAAAGAACAAAGAGGGAATGTTAGTCCCAACTGCCCACGGTAAATCTACAACTGAGAGACAGTGATAGAGGGCAGAGAGGAGAGGAGGAAGAGAGATTTGTTCATTCTCACTTCTATTCCACAGTTTCCTGACATCATTAAAGTCAGAACGCTCTGTTTAGCTGTGCAAGTCACAGTCGCACCAATCCACGGCCATCTGGAGTGCAGAAAAGCAAAAATGCAAAGCGTGAAATACTGTAGTGTTGAAGAAATGATGATCAGATATGTTATTAGAATTTACTTAATAAACGGGTCAATAAAACGGAGCAAAAATACACTGGAAAAAAAAAGGAAAAGTAACACAACAGTTATACTTATGCTACATGTAAACATGGTCAGAAATGTGGAATCTTTTTATAAATTATTTTATTCATTATATAATTATTTTATTTTTATATATATATATTTTTACTATCTCTCCTACTGGGGTTTGATGAATATATAAATGCTGGGTTAAAAACAACCCAAGTTGCACTGAAAATGGACAAACCCAGTGGTTGGGTTAAATGTTTGCCCAACGTGCTGGGTAGTTTTATTTAACCCAACTATTGTTTAAAAAATGAACCCAAAATAGGTTGAAAATTAAAAACCAGACACATAATTACTCTCACGATCTGTGTTTAGTTTCAGGTTGTTTTCATCTGTCACATGTTCCTTTGTTGTGTTTCCCGACACTCCTCTGTCTCCCCGATCAGAAGGTTAACATTTATAAATTGATTGCAATTGATACATTTTTATAGTTTAATTATTATTCATTACACATATTAATAAATGTTCATTTCCAACATATTTTGGGTTCATTCTAAGCAAGCAATACAGTCATTTTTACTAAGCAAACGTTTAACCCAACCGTTGGTTTGTCCATTTTCAATCCGACTTGGATCATTTTTTACCCAGCATTTTTTTCTTTTCCATCCTTCCATTCTAATGAGGTTTTACAAGTACGAGGACTGACATACTGATTTATTTTGTTCCTAGCGATAATTCAATGTTTATGCTTTTGTTTATTCCTACTTTAGTCTGTCATTTTGTGTCTGGCGCCATACCGAAGGGAGGGGTTGTGCTGGACGCTTTCATCATTTTGTTTCTATCACTACTGTGAATTATATAATAAATTCATTTCCCACAAATAAATTAATAGAAAAAAGAAACTTGGCATCATCACAAGTTAAATTTTTAAAGGCTGATGACTAATACCAGATATTTTGGTCTGAATTCAAAGCTGTTGGCAAGTACACCCAGAAACTGGAAAGTTTAGTTTGACTGCTGGTACAATAGGTTAAAATCCAAATTTGAACAGTAACTAAAATGAACGCTTCCAATACACAACAGGCCTGTATCATCACAATATATCACGTAGAGAACTAAAAGACAAACTATTCTTCTATTTAAAACACATATGTCTCATGCAGGGGCTGATAACAGAAAACTCAATTAATTGGAGCCCTAAATCCTGTTTATCTGATAAAATGACCTCTTTGTGATGTAGTTTGTGGCATGCACATTATCATTTCAGCGTGAGAGAGGAGGCAACCCAGGAAAATCTCCCCTCCCTGAAGTGTTTAGGATTAACCAGTAAAGGCAGGGCAAGATAACTTTCTTTGGTGTGTGATACTATCTGCAATTGCAGGCCACTTCTCAGGAAGAGTGACTAGGCAATCTATTATGAACTTATCTATTCAGACATATTCCAGTTCACATCAGGTCAGGCAGGGCTCTGCCAAATGAGTCCAATCTCAGCAGTGGCTGACTCACTCCGTGTCAGACTAACAGGCCGTAACTGTAACACTACTCACTGGTACTTTTATGAATTCTTGATGTGAACTGGAAACATGTTACCATGCTTCTATCACTTATTTTTACCGCCCTACCATTCAAAAATTTGGGCCCAGCAAGAAATTAATACTTTTATTCAGCAAGGAAGCATTAAACTGATCAAAAGTGACAGTCATTAAGACATTCATAATGTTACATGTTACATTTTTTTTTAACTTTCTATTCATTAAAGTGTACAGGAACAGAAGTTGCCATCACATTTTTGAAACATAATCATTTACACAGTTACTGTCATAACTTGTTTTCATGACAAATTTATTGAAACATATTAAAAAATGAAGACGTTACTAACAGGTAAAGTATATAAGCTAATATAGTGCATATATTTAGTGAAATGCTTCATTTCTCTAGTGAACTAACATGCTGTGGACACTTGTCATGTTCGGTTCGATTAAAACAGTGGTTCTTAACCTGGGTTCGATCGAACCCCAGGGGTTCGGTGAGTCAGTCTCAGGGGTTCGGCGGAGGTCAAGACACACACCCGACTCATATGATTCGCGATGACATTCCCCGCTTTTTCCTATTAAGAAGGGTTGGGTGAATGCGCATATGAAACTGGTGGGGTTCAGTACCTCCAACAAGGTTAAGAACCACTGGATTAAAACGAACCCTGGTGCGATTGCTCAGTTAGTGCGGTTCGTTTGAACATGTGTGAATGCTGCCATCCGAACCCTGGTGCGCAACAAACAACCAGACCGAGACCGCTAAAAAGATGGGTCTCGGTCCGCTTCCAAACGAACTCTGGTGCGGTTCGATTGATATATGAACGCAACACGGACCAAAGACATGTAAACCAACCAAAAACAGGACATGATGTCACAAGATGAGACGCTACAAGTCACTGATTTGACGACGCGGGAAGATCGGTGTATCCAAAATGAGTCGAGGGCAAACGTGGAGCAACGAGGAGGTGAAGTTTCTGTTTCTGCACACAACGGAGGAAATCCTGCTGCTGTTTTGAATGTTTTGAACATTTCATGAGCTCTTCGTGAGTTCTCAGCTGGTAAAAATAAAGCATATGTACACGCATAAAATGTGTTTAATCCAGAACACAGCATTGTTTTGAATGTTCGGTAAGCGAGCTCCGTTGTGAAATATACGTCATAAAAGCCGATCAATCAGGTCGTGAGCGTATCCCTATGCCTTTGGTTCGGTAACTTAAGGTTTGCTGTTAAAAATGCCAGTGTGAACGCTAAGCGGACCAGGACTATATGTTTTGTTTTTGTTTTTTGGTCCGGACCAAACGAACATAAGTGTGAACGCACCCTAAATGACTCACCTGAGGTAAATGTAATGCTGCGTGAGAGATTATTCTCAAGCAGTTTTATTGATGTTTTGAAACACTGGTTGAGAGATCACACATAAACATATCTATGCACAGATCATCTGCTCTTCTTCTTCTGCACTTTTCCCTGTTGCGTCGGTTAGCAAACAGCATTGCATTACCAAACACTGGATTGGAGTGTGGATCGCCTGTGACCGACTGTTTTTGTCGTCTGACCGTACGTGCCGAAGCATGATGGTTTGGGACGAATACATGTTCCACCCCTACTATATATATATAGTATCTTTATAGTAGCCATTATCTTAAACAAGACATAAAGGATAAAACAGGTAATTTTGGAAATTATAGTGTGTTGGAAAAATTTATGACAGAATTTTCCAAAGATGCAGGTATGCCCACAGGGTCAAGACACCCTTAGACATGGTCTCTTTGAATAACATTTCACGAGTTCGCCTGCCCACAGTTAATGGTAAACAAACTTGGCTTGCTGTCCTCGAATCCAAGGCTCGGTTTACACCCCCGTATAACAGTACTGCACAGAGGGAGAGTAGGAGAAATAGAGGAGGAGATTGGATTGCTGGAAGAACTGTCTCGCAATGATGATTTACAGGTCTGGATGTTTAGAACTACATAAAAAAATCGCTTGAATAAAAATGACATAACGCTGCGTTTTCAATAATATCACGGTGAGTGTTAACTGAATGATTCTGCACTTGAGAAACACCATTCTCTAGTCTCAAACTACACACTTCCACAGTTCAGGGAGCACAGCTGCAATAAGCAATTTCAAAGAAAAAATACTCAATAGATTTATCTGATCAGTCAGATGGCCTCTTCCAGTCTAAGTGGGCATTTCTGTCCAAAATACACTGCAAACCTTATGCCTAAAGTCAAGCATCTGGCTACGTGACTCTAGACCTTCACTGTCAGCCAGATGGTAATGTCAATCCATGGCGGATCATGTCATTTCCTCAACCGGCACGTATACGTGTGTGTTTGTCTTCCCAAAACTGTCTGAGGCTTTTCAAACACACGCTCACAGATATAAGACCTGATTATTGTGAAAGTTGAGTGGCGCCAAAACAGTACCATTACCTGATTGTTTTCTGAAAGAAATAAGAAACAGATATGCTGTGGAGGAGGAGTGCGAATAAGACAGAAAGAGAGGGAAAAAAATGTACTTATAGGAACTAAATGATCCTGAAAGCATAAAATGGATAAACATTACATAATCTCAAAATGAAAACTTTAGAAAACATTTTAAAAACAATAGAAGAAAAACAAATGTGTGTGCATGTCTGTGTATATTTCAACAAGTAAGTCTGAATGAACCAAGACCAGAAGGGAGCGCAAATCCATCTAGGTCAATGTCCGATTCATTTTTCCATGACATAGACCAGAGCAAAATCTACTAATACAATTTCTCGAGTCTTCCTGCTGGCTAAAGCGAAGGCTGAAGTTAACAGAAAGACCGCATCAGTGCAGAACTCATAATGCCACGCTGCATGGCAGAGATGGGTTTCATAACATCCAATCTCAGCAGGCCACTTTTACTTACGCAGGATTGTCCAGCAAGCCTAACGCAACTGCACCAGGTAAGAACCGGCGACTGGCGCAAATAGCAAGTGACTAGTGAGGAAAGTCTTGTAAGACAGCAGCTGGTGTTTACCTGTCTGTGCCGTCTGATGATGGCTTATTCTTAGCATTCATTATTCAAAATCAACAACACAAATGTTTGTTTTGGATTTGTAACAATTTCAACCGATGAATCACAAATGTTTGTGCGTAAAATTAATCTTCTTTTGTTCTTTATTCCACCTTTTATCCAGTGTTGCATTAATTAAATAAATCTTTCAACACCATCGCCATAGGATGCGATCTCTTTAATGACTTATTTTTTCTCCTCGACAGCAAATGGAGTGAAAATTGAAGAAAATAAAACCAGTAATCGCACGCATCTCCAGATGTTTTAAACCGTTCTCAAATACATTTCATTCATACATTTCTCATTAGTTCCTCCAAGATTTAGTTATGATCTGTACGTGTTTGTCAACAACTGATTCATTTGTTTCTGTTTTATCAGGGCTCTTAAAATTAATGTATTAATGCTTGTGCTTAATTACCTGTGTTTAACATCGGTGAAGCATTTATATAATTAGACATCATAGCTGATGTCTAATTAATTCTGTTCTATCACAGTGCATGTAATACAGTATCACTCATGAGTCAGTGATAGAAATATGAACGTGAACACCATCAGAAGTCTTTACTTTCAGAAAGTGTTGAAGATTATTGAAGATTGCTATACCTCATTTCTGTGACTTTTAAGCGAAATTGATACTTTCATTAAACAGAGACACTTTGGAGCAATAAGGTTTTCCCTTCGACAGGTAAATAAATGAATATTTACAGTCATTCCTCGGATGTAGCAAATACATGTTTACATGCATAGAGTTCAGTTCTATTCCTGGAGTTATGATTTCAGTTCACAGCCTTTCAATTCCTGTCCAGTTAAATCTTTCAAAAAAGAAAAAAGTAAATTAAGTTACTCCTTTAGAAAAAATCTTTAATGACCTGATTTGTAGGACGTGTTCATGTTTTAATCATCAGTTAAGGATCATTTTCAGTACTGTATACGGTATATCACTCATCTGACGGGAATGCCAGTCTTCTTCTTACACAAAAGCCAGTGATGGAGAAGACAAAATTGCTCGCCATTTTCTACAGAGATTTTCATTTATTTAAAAGCAATATTACATGAAAGCAGCAAAAATAATGCCACAGTATATTCATCCTTTTATATTACGAGATTCAAAAGGCATTTGTGCTTTATAAAACAACCCATTTAAGACATTTCCCAAAGGATAGCCTTGGGAATTTGGGAGACATTTTAGACCATCTTATCTATTGTATTTTCAGTAGAGTAGTTATTTGAAATGCATGCCTTCGCAAAATGAAGCCTTAATGAATGAATTTCGGCATGGTTTAATAAATACCAGTGCAGGACGGGAGAAGAATCAAAAGAGAATCAATTAAGACTTTTGCTTCACATTTTCAGTCTAACAGTGATGTTTGTGGGACGCATTGCTGGCAGTGACTGAAACGGAGTTAGTTAATGCTCTTTAGAAACTAAATTAATAACTGAAGAAAAAGTAAACCGCTCATTTGCAGAATTATGCTGCGTGTTTATTCCCTGTAACTTACTGGCTTTGAGTTTGACGTGTCATCAAATACAGTTCACCTTAACTCTTTCCCCGCCAGCTTTCAGTTTTATATAAATATATATTTATATTTACATATTTGTTGTATGAATATCTGAACATACAATGTATAATAAGCTGAGAAAATCTTTGTGAAAGTAAACATCCGGATCGGATGCAGAACGACAATCAAAACACAGATGGAGTAGATCGAGTCCATCAACGCCCCCGAAGTTTCACAGTCCTGTGTCGACATTTCATTGGGTAACATTAGGCAGTTTTTATTCTTTAATGTTGATGACCGAGTTAGACAACAATGCTTCTATCGCTCGTTTCTGCTTCTTCTTCGCTTGTTTTTGGATCTGGAAATTCTGTACCATTTCAGAAGCGTAAATAGCTCCCCCTACCAGATAACAATGAAAACATGGATTGCCAGTAAATTCCATCAATGGTGGTGAAAGAGTTAAGACGGCTTGTTTCAGACCAAACTGCTAGTTGTGGCTTTATGGCACAGTGGGACAGAAGGAAGAATGCAAAGCACAAACACATTATTACAACATTCAGAGACTGCAAGCCAGTCAGACTATAAACACATCAGTGCTCAAAACTTCACGTAAATATATTTTAAAAAGTCCTCTGTTACTAAGAAACAGATAGTAAATTTAAATGGCAGGTGGCGTGATCACGAGAAATGTAATTAGAAGAAAAATAGTGGTTTACAAGAGCAAGAGAGCAAAGGAGGATAATGCACTGTTTGGAAAACAAATCTTAAAAGTTTGGCTCACTGCTGAAAAATACTGGATGAAAACAAGGAATGCCGGACATGGCTGGACTCTAAGTGCCCCATTCTCATGCAATGATTGCTGTTACATAACTTATAAGAGCTAATAATAGAGCTGTCGCTTTGTTTTTACTTTATGAGCTGATCTAGAAACAGCACTCAAACTCAAAAACTGCTCTCGGTTTATCTGGGTTCGCCCCATCCTGCTTGAGTTAATGCACTCAGAGGGGATTCACAGCGCCGAACATTTTCCTCAAGTTTACTTTTAACTGCAGAGATTTGAGAACACAGAATCTGTTTACTGTGAACAATCCTAATGCTCACCGCATTGATCCGCTCCTCCAATACGTATTTGTTAGCATTAGTGAGCAAATGGGAACTTTTCATAAACACAGGAGGACTGGAATCAGTTTTAAAAGCAGCTCTGAGATTGAGATATAGGGGAGAACGCAGTAAGCTGTTCAGGTGTTTCAAATTTCAAAGGAGAAATGAAATATGTTAAAACGAATAATCATATTATAGTGTGAAAGCAATTTGCTACAATTATAAGAACTATTATAGCCGTTTGAAAATGACACATGTATGATATATTTTTTGACCTATTTTATATTTTTACATGAAATTTGCTTTAACTGAAATGTTGAAATGAGTTTGGCATGCACAGCTGTATATGATGGGCTCTTTCTTAAATGTACACTAACATTCAATTTTTTTTGTTGAAAATTATTAATACTTTTATTCAGCAATGGTGCATTAAACTGATCAAAAGTGTCAGTAAGGATATTTATAATGTTGCACAAGAATTAATGCTGTTCTTATAAACTTTCTATTCATCAAAGAATCTACATTTATAATGATAAGAAATGTTAACATCAGCATATTATTAAGATCATGTGACTGTAATGAGGGGACAGCAGGAATGGGATCCAAATGCAGCTTTATTAGAAAACTTGGTAAAACAGGTAATGGTCAATATAATGGCAAACAGGTATGGAGCAGGATAGGCAGAATCGTAGTAGATACACAGGCAGATAGATCGAGGCAGGCGGCAGGCAACAACAGTCCATAAATCCAAAGCAGTAAATCCAATAGGGCAGGCAGTGAACAATCAGTAAACGGAACAGACAGGCAGAAAACAAGACCAGGAAAACGAGACACGGGAATAAACGCTCAGATCTGACAGGAAAACCAAATCAAGACTTCGCGACTGTGCGAGTGTGTGTGGAGCTTAAATAGTGAGAAGTGATATGGATCAGGTGAGAGTGCAATCAGTCCAGGTGTGAAGGCTTCTGGGAAATGTAGTCTGGTGAAAATAACAGTTCCACGATAGAGTTCCCTCTTGTGGTTATGGCAGGAACTTTGGCTGGTAATCCTGACAGTGACACTGAAGACTGCTGAAGAGTAATGATGCTGAAAACTCAGCTTTGTCATCACAGGAATAAATTACAGATATACTAATTAATTATAATTAAAAAATAGAAAACAGGTATATTTCATTTTAAAAAATATTGAAACTGTCACGATTATGGTTTTCTATTTTGTTATTCTGTCCCTGTTTTGCCTACTCCGTTTAGTTTCGCTCTCATTGGTTAATGATGATCTCCTTGTTAGTGGTTCGTTAGTGTAAATGCACTTAGGGCGTGTCTGAATCCACTTTTGCTAGTTTATACTGAAAAAATGGTCCAAAAGGGCTGTAGCTAGTCTCACCTCCCATTCCCTTTAAAAGCCACGTACGCTTGCCCGGCGGAATATAGACACCCTCAGCCTGACGAGTCATTTTTAATATTTAGCATGTTTGTGTGCTGCAGTGCATCCCTTCTGTGTAACAAGCAGAGTGTACGCATGTTGTTCACCCGTCTATAGGTGCATATTACTAATGCAAAAAATAAATAAAAATACTGCGCCATTGACTTTCGAGCAGGTTTTTGTCTGTCAATGGCGCAATCGTTTTCAACAACGCGTCTGAACACACCTCATTTTCAGACCAGCACGGCCATGATGGCGAACAGATGTGCATTTTCTGTTTAAACAACATGGTGCTGGATGTGAAAATGATAACCGCGTCGGGCTGAAACTAGCAAAAAACACTTGTGTCGCGCCGGGTGTATGATAGGGCGCTCTTGTATTTTAGCTCCCTGTTGCATTCAGTCCCTTTGGTTCTCATCTATTGTATTACAATGTTTTGGACTCTCCCTGTGTTATCATTAAAAACCGCTTTATTCGTAATGCCTTCACCTTGCGCTTTCATACAGCCTATACACATTTTTCCTGTAACCGACATTTATGTGTGTGCTCATTAGGCGGAAAACAAGAGAGGAAAACAAACAAAATGCACAAAAACTAACACTTCTTCTAAAAGGTCAGATTCAACGCAGTCTTTTCTGCCAAAAAGTTACTGACAAGATCTTTAACACCAGTGGACATCCTGTAATTGTGCCTCAGCATGCTACAGTAAATGTTCAGCCACATCGAGAGAACTAACTCTAATTAGAGAGCACCAACTAAACTTTTGCATTTTCTGTAGAAAATGTGAGTGATGCTTGCAAAACTCAGCCAGGGTATTGCTAATGTGTTTGGAGTGGTTGTTAATGTGCTGCTGTCCAGTTGCTAGGGTGCTCCGAGTGGTTGCTAGGGTGTTCTGAGGTAAGTGAGTTTCCATTTGCTCAAAGGCATCTGAAAAATGTTACAACTGGATATAGAAAAAACACAAATCCGAATAAAAAAGAAACAAAGGTACAAACACATAAAGGACTTACATGAGAAAGAGATAAACGGGAGGAGCTGCTCATTGCTGATAGTTCAGTGCATATGGCAGTACCATTCAAAGAGCTATGACAACCATGATGCTTATAGCTCTGTAAATGGCGCTGCTATCTGCACCACACAAGTTCTTCCTGACCCTCTTCCTGTGGGTCTTTGCAGTGTCTTGGGTGCACAATAAATCCACTAACAATCATGAAATAAAAACACAAATCAAATACGGTACACCAAGATTACATTTGGCTTTTAAGAGCAATGGTGTTACAATCAGCTCATTTGAGCCGGACAATTCCCAGCCGAGGGGGTGGAAATGAAAATTCCATCTATCTCCCAAAATCCACACTTTAACACAGCTGTTTACAGAAGCAAATGCTCCGAGCCGAGTGACATGATTTTCTCAAGTAGAATAATATTGAAGTCACTCTCACAGAGCTTGTATTAAATAAATGAAACGTTAAATAATCAAATAATTTGAGCTCTCTTACCACTGTGTAAATAGGTATATATGTTCTATCAGGCAAATCCAATTATTTTAAAAGAAACCACCAATTACCACCCACGGCTGAAAATCATCGTGGAGCGACGGTGAAGAAATTCTCCCCGTTCAAACAAGGGTGACGTGTTTTCAAGATTAGTTTAACCTGGCTTGAGTGAATCTCGTGTAACGTGTCAAAGCGAAAGTAAGCACAAATAAGAACCTGTCATTTATGCTGATTATATATATTTTTATGGTCACACTTTATATTAGGTGGCCTTATCTACTATGTTCTTAACAGGTGTACTTATGTACACACATGTTGGAGTATTGAACATTTAAATTGCATTTAACCGTAACTCAACCCTTACCCAATAACCTCTAAACCTGTAACCATACCTCAAAGTCATCAGCAGTACACATGGGAATTTCCCATACCATCGTGTAAATTAGTTTTCTAGGTACTTAATGCTAATACACAGTAGTTAAAGCCACCTATAGTGTGTCCATTTTTGTGTGCACTAAAAACAACTGCTGTAATAATACAATGTGGATATTTGTGGGTAAAATGTGTCATTTTCTTTCTACAAAATATAATTGATTATTTTTGGAAGCTGCAGTGTTGTAATTGCAGTAATTCACCTTCGTTTTGAACGCTGGGTAAGATCCACTTGCTCTCAGATTTTTTCTTGACCTTAAAGTAATGCAGAGCTCTTGCTGCCTCCACTTAATTACTAGAGCACTTGATATAAGCCACTGCTTCACTGCAGTCAACAGATCAAAGACAACCTCACGGTCAAAGCTGTCTTCATATACAAGTTTGAGGGCTGCAAAAAAAAAGCTCCAGTCTTCAGTGTCACATGATCCATCAGAAATTATTCTAATATGCTGATTGGCTGCTTAAGACACATTTCTTATTATTATCAATGTTGAACACAGTTGTGCAGCTTAATGTTTTTTTTGTGGGAACCATGATACATTTCTTTTTTATTCTTTAATAGAAAGATTTTTTGATAGAAAGTTGAAAAGAACAGCATTTGTTTGAAATATTTTTTTGAAACATAAATGTCTTTTCTGTCACTTTTGGTCAATTTTAATGGGTCTTTAAGAACAAAAAGTTCTTAAAAATTAAACTACATTTTTTATAGTGTATACCTGGTCACTACAAAGATTATGATTGTATGCTAGTGTTTTTTTTATTTTTTTATTTTTTGGAAACACTGTGCCAGAAAGCAGCATGTCATCCAAAAGCATGATCAGGACCAACGGTCTGATCTTTATGAACCTAACAGGTCTTTATAATATTAGTACCAAAGTGAGAGAAAGAGATCTGACTAAAAGTTGCATTGTCAATCCCATTGTCATTAACTTTTTTGCTCTCCAGACACTGTGGCTAGTGGTTTTCTAAAGTTACAATTTTCCATTGACACCATGGGAAAAACTGCCATGTAGATATTTTAATACTATCTGATAATTTGGCAGCAGGTATATTAGGCTGCTGTCACTTTAAGAGCTGACGCACGGATCCATTATACTGTTACACGTGCGTTTTCTTTCTCAACTGTTTACGTTCACTTAAAACAAAACTGACTGTGTTTACGTGAATACTCGCCAAGACCATTTTGATATTATTTTGTGTGTATTTGAGTGCAATAAGCAGTGAAAAATGACTCAATTTAATATGAGAGGCGGCAGAAGGAATGAATAAATTTATGCTCAATATGTGCATTCCCAAGCCCTGTAATATGAACAATATTTATCTGGAGCAAATGAAACTAATGAGTGAGGGGAGGCGGGTCTGTGTGTCAACTCTCTGTCGGAGAGATGAGAGAGAGAGAGAGAGAGAGAGCAGCTGCTATCGAGTATCTATTCTTTGGAAAATGAGTATTGGAAGCGTTCCAGAAACTTCAGTATTGAAAAATCTACATGTTTTGACAACACTACATTGCACTTAGTTTATTATTTCGGTAACAGTTTACAATAAGGTTGATTAATTAATGTATTAACTAACACGAAATACATTTGCTACAGTATTTACTAATCTTTGTTAATGTTATTTAACAGTTGCTCATGTTAGTTCACAGTGCATCAACTAATGTTAACAAGATTTTAATAATTAGTTAATTAAAGAAAAAACGTTAACAAAGATTA
The DNA here is from genome assembly GCA_038088235.1 of Zacco platypus. NCBI lineage: Eukaryota > Metazoa > Chordata > Actinopteri > Cypriniformes > Xenocyprididae > Zacco > Zacco platypus. The sequence continues at coordinate 3,135,588 of CM076079.1, forward strand.
ATAAATGCTGTATAAGTGCAGTTCATTATGTTAAGTGATGAAGTTAACGAATGAATCTTATTGTAAAGTGTTACCATTATTTCAGATGCTTTTTTAAAAGGCTACCATCGAAAAATGTATATATTATATATAAAATTGAACTGCGTCACACGCCACTGCTGAAATCCACACGCATTTGGCGGGTGTTAATGTCAAACCCTGCCCAGCTCACACATCTGACCTCAAATGACGCAGTACCTTGTGTCCACAACGCCCCTAATAATAAGCCATCTGCCCTGCCAAACGTCTCATTAGAAGCAGCGGTCTCTCGGCTCTGGTTTAGATCCTTTGTTTTCAATAACCAGGGCCGCTTAGCCATTGATTTGCTATAATAACAGTAAAATTACCAGAAGCTCAAGCCACTGAGCGTTTCATAGCTCTGGATACATCAGCCCAGACAATTAGAAGAATATTGATGTCTGATGTGGGCTCACTCTTGGCCCTGCACGACGCTCCTCCGAGGTACGTTTGTGCGTGTCACGTTGGCACACTGGCACCGGGAGGAAATAATTCACTCTCAATGCTCAATAATAATGCTCTCTTATGCTAACACAGAACCAGCTGCCCCTGACTTCCTGTAAAAAATCATCTTCTCAATTTATCGCACCTATTGATCTTTAGAAACTTGTGAACTGAGAAGAAAGCCTCAAAACTTTCTGAGGTGATGAGGCATCAACACTGCAAGTAAACATGATAGAAACTGCAATTATTGGCAAAGGATAATTTAGCGAAACCTGTGTTAGAGGAGCGCGGACCTCACATGTTTCCACCGCGAGCGTGTGCTCATTAGGAGGAAAGCGGGAGCCCGTCTCATGGAAACAAGCATAAGGCACCTCAATCATCATACTTAGATCAGTTTTTAATGCTTTGATATAGAGGTGGGTGGTACGACTATTTGCAAAGCAAGACAGGCTGTACATCATGATGGAGTTATTTGTGCTGGAAAGCGATGAAAATGTAGCTTGCTACTACGAAAACTAAATATGTACACTGTTGTTCAAAAGTCCCTCATCAAAAATGATACAGTCTGTAAAAAATAATAATGTGAAATATTATTTCCATTTAAAATAACCGTTTTCTATTGTAATACATTTTAAAATGAATTATCAGCATCAATACTCCAGTGTCGCATAACGTTATCAATGTCTGTCACTTTTATCACTTTAATGCATCCCTTGCTGAATATATATATATATATATTTTTAATAAATGCTGTAAAAGTAAAAAGAAAATGGCTATTTCATGATATGTAATGCATAATGTTAACAAATTGAACCTTACTGTAAAATTTCTACTAATGCTTTAAATATAAACTGAAATTTTGACGTATCTGGATAATCCACTGAATTGATTATTTACAAATCTCATTTGATCTTTTACTTGAATTTCATTTAAAGGCACAATATGTAAATTTTTATATTAAAATAGGTATTAAAATGGGTAGTCGTGGCCTAATGGTGAGGGAGTTGGGCTTGTAACATGAAGGTTGCTGGTTCGATTCCCACGCCGGCAGGAACGTAATATCTGCGTTATCCCTGGTTTACGCTTGTACTGCATAGTAACCGTGGCAATAGACACGGACAAACGTGTCTAGCGGCATGCTGTTATTTTTTCGTTCAAACATTATGGACCATGGCATGCAAACTTTGGAACAGAAGGAGAAATAAAACGAGGATCAATATCTGCGTGGCGTTTCCGAGATGGCGAGAGCTTTGTGACAAACTTCGACATGAAAGAGACGACGCTCTCACACGTTATTAGACAAGGTGAGCAAATGTAGTCTACATAAGACTAATCAATGTTATACAGCTCAACATGACGAAGTGTAAGAATATCATCAGTGTGATAATCTAATGTTGATCTATCTCACTGTTCAGTCTCATACAGACAACAAACTAATACACACAACTTTCAACACATTCAAATACAGTTTAGTATGATAGTGTGACGTTAGACAACGCTGTGTTACCTCACAGTTTTAATTCGTCAAATAAACTGACCTGTATGAGTAGTATTTCAGCACTTGTGAGTAGTTCAGCAGAATCAAATGTCCTCATGTCTTTATATCTGATATCTGATATCTGTCTCTCATTAGTAATCGCATCCGTAATTCTCATTCCCGCCCTGCTTCACACCACAGTCATGTTAAAAACATGCATTCACTCATCCATAAACATTATTTCCCCATAAACATTTTTAGATCCACGAGTCGACGAGTTCCATGATTCCACTCATTCACTGCGTCATAAAACTACACCTTTGTTATTGTTTTGAAGAGTTTAGCGACCCCTAGTGGCGAAAAAAATACACATTGTGCCTTTAACAAAACAAAAGACGATTATTCACAATGAACAGTTTGGCTCCAAATGATGTAACACTTAAAAATGAAAGACTCCAAAATCTGATAATCTGACGTAACTGCATATCATCTGAATTTTACAGTTGCGACGTTGCTTCTTAATCACTCTTCACACGAAGCACCGAAAGCAAAGTACCTTTATGACACTGTAAACATGCTTAGAAAAATACACTAGCAGCACAATTCAAGGTCTCATTTGAGGTGTTATTAGGAGTTAGGGTACAAACCCTCAGAGTGATGTTTACCTTTAGTAATTAATAGAGACTTTTTAAATGAATATGTTATTTCAACCTTTTGAAAGTATCATAAGGAACATGATAATAGGGTTGCGTGATTAGAGACTATGATACTGAATGAATGAACCACCATTCACAGCAGCAAAATCTGAATGATGAAAGCATCATTATTGGCTCACTGAAGCATGAGGTATCCGTCGCAGAATAAATCTGCATTTATAAACACACAGTTAAAGGATACAAACACACAGTCAAAGGACACACACAAATACAGCCGCAAACATCACAATCCATTAAGCCTTTTAAATGGAAATGCCACGCTGAAAGAATACGAGGTGAAGTCAGATGCTAAAAGAAAGTGATGGGAGAGAAGAGAGTGTGTGTGAGTGTGGAAAAGACTCACTTGAGAACTCCCCACACAGCACTAGACAGGAACAGGCCTAGTGTTGCAGAACCAGAGGAGCAGTTTGGAGGCAGAGGAGCAGCCACTGGAGGAGAGGAGGACAGGGGGCAGCAGAGGGCAGCACACATGAAGGACAGAGAGGAAGAACAGGAGGAGAGAACAGGAAACGCTGGTTATTTCAGTCCGGATTGATTCATTGCATACTTTCAAACAACAAAAAATTCTATAGGGGAGAGAATTAGAAATGCAAACAGAAGGTGTGACGATTATATCGGTCATACAAACATAGAGGCTTGAACTTTCTGAGAGTGGTCTAAAATTCACACGCGGCCGTTCACACATACATCCTTGCAAATACACACCAAACGTTACACAAAGAGTCTTTTGCAAGGCTTTTTTTTGTTTTTGAGATCATGTTAAATTAAAAACAGTCATGGATTGCTCTTAATTTCAAGAACCCTGTGTTTTTGTCTGTTCCGTTGCCCCGTCTACCTGATATTACAAGCGTTTTTATGTGTGAGTGACCCCGAAATCGCCCTAAACAGACGGTCTACGCTACCATTTAAAGCTGCACGATTCTGGATAAAATGAGAATCGCGATTCGCCAACGAATCTGAATATACAACCAAACAAAATAACATGTAATTTACTAGCGGTTTTGAATAAATTGCTGGACTCTACTTGCTGGAAAATGTTTGAATGAATTACTTAAAAAATGGTTTTGATTGAATTCAATGACTCATTATTAAATACTTGTTTCATTATGAATCATTGTATTTGAACGAATCTTTTCAATTCAATGACCAATACATTTTTTTAACAGGAACTTTTCGCCAACCGCGCCAAAAAGGAGTTTCAAAAGGTGGTTTGCGCTATTTTGAGTTTAAAGTTGGGATATAAACACTGATATCTCAGTACTTCTGTGGTAATTTGTATATTTGTAACACAGAAACAACTGATGTGTGGTTCAAAACTGCTGGCTCTGGCCACACAAACACATATTTGAATGTTCTGGTATGATTTTGTCAAAGGTTTAAAAATCGTTGTCATTAATAAAATAAGATTGCGTGGGTGCTTGAATCGAGATTATGTTCTTTTTACGTTTAATCGTGCAGCTCTACTATTATTCAAATGTTTGTGGTCAGTAAGTTTATTTATATTTTTTTATCAAGCAAGGATGCATTAAATTGTTCAAAAGTGACAGTAAAGACTTTTACATCATTACAAAAGATTTATATTTTAAAGGTGCATTGTGTAAATTTTAGCGGCATCATAGTGCAACCAACGGCGCTCACCTTTTTCCACAAAAATATTAAGCAGCTGAACAGTTTTCAACATTGATAATAATAAATGTTTTTGAGCAGCAAATCATCATATCAGAATGATTTCTGAAGGATCATGTGACGCTGAAGACTGGAGCGATGATGCTGAAAATTCAGCTTTGATCACAGGAATAAATTACATTTTTACACATATTAAAAGTTATTTTAAATTGTAATAATATTACCTTTATTTGATGAGAATAAGAGACTCCTTTCAAAAACCTGAAAAAATCTTACCGTCACATAGCTTGAATGGTCTAGAACAAGTTAGAATGTAAATATTGGTACTGGATTAGGGCTCCAAAAAATCATAAGAGTATGAGCTTACAAAACAAGAATGAGATACTGATAGAAAACACGAGGGAGAAAGAGAGAGAGAGAGAGAAATATGTTATAATTGGAAAAATCTGTCTCACTCGAAGAAAAGAAAGTATTATTCTTCACGATGTTGTAAATAATGCTGTATTGTAAGTTTATTAGCTGAGAAAATGTAAGGTTACTGTAATAAAGTTTACAAAGAAACTTAGGTTGGGCATGACAGAGAACAAACTGGGACAACTTTGATACGTCGCCACTCATGAAAAATGATACACTAGATTTCAATGTACACACACACAATAAATGAGTGCTACTGTATCCCTCAATAAGAAATTAAAGCATGCATTTTATCCCACTTCATGCAAAGTAAACACCTCCCAATGAATGAGAACTTGACAGATTGCCACGGCTTTTATGTATCGTGTAAACACAGCTCTTTTCCTGGTTTTAAGTAGGTGACACTTAAAATACACAGTATCTATGGTTCCTCGTTTGTTGGCTTCATAATAGGCCCATAACATAAATTACTCAAACACAGATGCTCGCAAGGGACCCAAGAATGATTGCATGACTCACTGTGCTGCCTCTCATAAAGGTTACGGATCAACATTCACTCTCCAAGCTGATGATAAGGACGCCGTTCATATATGTGTGTGTGTGTGTGTGTGTGTTAAAGCAAACAGTGGAGATGCATAGACTTATAGACCTCTGTAATGAAATCCTAACCCCTGTCTTTAAAACGTCTGGCATCAATAAATACAAGTGCAAATCAACTATCCCTGCAGAAACCTTGAGCCAAGAATAAGAACTCTGAAGGTGCACTGTGGGTAAATTTCTCCATCTCAGACATCTCAGACCAATAATATAATCACCTAGGGCCAGTTGCTCACGAGTAAACTGATCGGATTTCGGCTATCGGATTGGATCAAATCTCAAAACTGGGTTGTTCAAAAGGAAAAAAGGATCACAAAATCCAATCTTGGTTTTGATTTGGATAAAATCATTAGTTTGTGTGGTTCAGAACTTTTTATTAAGATTGGGATCCCTTTGATCCAAAAATCAGGATTATACTGATCCCATCAGAAGGGTGGATTTCAGGAAAAAAAATGTAAAAAATTGGTCAAAAAAAAAATTCACACACACACACACACACACACCTACACACCTACACACACACACACACACACACACACACACACACACATATATACATATATATTATATATATAATTATAAAATATAAGTGGGCATTAAGCTAAAAATTATCTAAAAAAGAGATTTTGTTGCCATAAAATAACCCCAAAACAGCAGTAAATATCAAACAAAAATATTATCTCATATTCTTTCTAGCACCATGAAAATGAGTGTCCCTTTAGGGGCTCCGTAGAGCACTAGTAACCCAGATTTGGTCATCTGAAAAAGTGTGTATCTGGATCACGGTGAGCCAATCCAATTTTGCTTTGAAAAACCAAACAGTAATCTGATCCTGGAGAGCAAACATGGGATTTCCAAATCCAGATCATTCTGATTCAGATTACACTTATTGAACAACTCGCCCCTAATTTCAATAAAATGGTGTAATAACATTAAGATCTTCATTTAAGCCTGTCGAGAGCAGACTTCACCCCGAAACTGTGTGAAAGAAATAAATTATATTTTCCATATAAAAATAAAGCCAATATTTAATGTATTGTGGTATTATTTTCATGAAAATTAAGCACATTTCCTCCACATTTTCATTAAATGAATGTGCAAACTGTTAAGGTTACAACATAATTGCATTTGTTGCTCTCCTTTTAATTGATTTATTTTATAATTTACTTGTTAATTTCAATAATGTAAAATTTAAAAAAAAAAAAGCACCATAATTAGACATTATTGAAACAATTCTGAGAATAATAAAACATTACTGAGAAAAGTGCAGGGGGAAAAAACATTCTGGTACTCATTATGGTAATGAGAATTTGATGGGCTTAATTGTGATGCAAATAAAATCACAATGAATAAAAAAGGTTCTAAAACAGACTTATAATTTTCTTGTTTGTCTTTTTTGGATGAAATGTGTCCAAGGTCGAGGTCTTTAACTAAATCATTCTGATTAATTAAAATGAATCCATAACAAATATTTCCCAAATAACCACATACTATAAAATCCATAGGAGGATCTGGTGAAGCGTGCGCACAGTTAATCTCATTTCATTGCGGCACAAGCGCACTGACAGCACCAATCAGAATAAAACTCACTAAAAATGACAGATCATGTTTTCTTCTCACTGGGCATTTTGTTTGATCTGGCTGTCAGTACTTGTTTCATTTCGAGGAAGTTTATTTTCAAAAAGCAAAGCACTCGAGGCGCGCTGCTCGTCTGCGTCCGAACGCTGGTAAGAGCTGACATATGTGTGGTGTTGTTTCAGTCTGAGGTTTGTTGAAGAAAACATCCTGTCCCGAGTGAGAGATCACTCATGCAAGATAACATATGCTTATCATTAAAATCCAGAGCCAAGAGCGGGAAAATACTTCATCAAATGCAAAACCAATTCGATGGCCTGAAGATAAGCCGACCCTCTCTGACTTGTGTGACATTGTATGAGATTTTATGATTGTCTCTAGTCAAAGTCAGTTAAAGGGTTAGTTCACTTCAAATGAAAATTTCCTGATAATTTACTCACACCCATGACTTTCTTTCTTCAAGAAATGAAGGTTTTTGAGGAAAACATTCCAGGATTTTTCTCCATATAGTGGACTTCAATGGGGTTCAACAAGTTGAAGGTCCAAATGTCAGTTTCAGTGCAGCTTCAAAGGATCTACATGATCCCAGACGGGGAATAAAAATCTTATCTTGCGAAACAAATTGTCATTTTCTAAAGAAAATAAAGATTTATGTGCTTTTTAACCACAAATGCTCGTCTTGCACTGCTCTGCGATGTGCCACGCTTTGCGTGATCACGTTGGAAAGGTCACGGAAGTAAAACTCGCCTCCAACTTCAAAATCATCCAACATTGTTATTTTACCTTTTTTTTGTAAAGGCTGTTTGACTCTTTGCACATTTGCTTTCTAAACACTTGCTTGGTTCTTCCGTCTACGTCACGCGTGACCTTTCCAACATGGTTACGTAATGCGAGGCGCATCGCAAAGCTAGTGCAAGACAAGCATTTGTGGTTAAAAAGCATATAATTTTTTTTTTTTTTTAAGAAAATGGCCCTTCGTTTTGTTAGTTAAGATCCTTATTCCTCGTCTGGGATCATGTAGAGCCCTTTGAAGGAGCAATTTGGACCTTCAACCTGTTGAACCCCATTGAAGTCCACTACATGGAGAAAAATCCTGAAAAAATCCCGACTGAAGAAAGAAAGACATAAACATCTTGGATGTCGTGGGGGTGAGTTAATAATCAGGAAATTTTAATTCCGAAGTGAACTAATCCTTTAAAGGCGGATGATAATTATAATGAAAACTATAACGTTTTAGTAATCGTTGAAGTCCACACTACAATGATAACAACACAGATGAATGATATTGTTGAAATCACTTTCAGAATGCTTTTTCATTTGGAATCCATCTGACTTTAAAGAGCATGAGAATTTAAAGCGAAAGACAACATAACTATAGTTTGCACTTGGAGCGTTACCATGGTCTGGACGCTAGTGTAGTTTTCATTACAGTTTTCTACTTCTCGTTCTTGGTGTGAATGGGCCTTTGCGTAGTCCATGGCTAAAGTCATCAAAAACATCTTTAACAGTTTCCCCTCATAAACTGCATGGGTCATACCTCGATATTAATCTTAAAAAATTTACAGGCAAAAACACAGCAAGCTCGGCAGTTTTATAGGGGCTGGAGACAAGAATCATACCTTTAAAATATGAGTTTGAACTGGCATCAGTGCGAGTGTAAAGCTCAGTTACACAGAGTTTTGAATTTGCTTCTAAACGGGTGATGATGTGCACAAAAGCTGTCATCGGCATGGCTGCGTGTTGTGCCGTAAAACGCACGTCCGTCATTGCAGACAGGACTCACACGCGCAGACATGCATGTAATCTGTCTCTCACTGAAACTCATATATCACTGCAGCTCAAGCGCAGCTAACGCATAAAACTGCTGTTGGTTTTAGTAGCGCCACCCGGGTGTTATGTAGCTAAACTTTGCTTCGCACGCACACTGTGTGCTTGAGTTTGCATAGGGCAAAGCTTCTCCAAACCGAAACCTAATTAGCTGCCTTGCTGTCTCAGATTTAGAATATTTCTAAGTGCATGAGAGATTCATTAGCATTATGCTAAGCTAACAACACGACACTGTATGTCTTAAAACGCTATCTCGGTAAGAAGAGCACTAGGCTTTAGTATAATCACTTCTGTTAAAATCAATGCATCGCAAACTTGTAGCGTAAACAGCTTTGTTGTTTATATCTAGATTGGTTGAGTTTTGTCACCTAGATGGGGTGTCAGGGTGAGGAGAGGACTAATCTTTCAGGAAGGAGACCGATTTTAAACAGATTGTCACTGAATTGTGCTGACTGGTTCATCGTGATGTGCCCTATGAGGCGTATCTCAAGTGAATACCAGAGGCTCGTGTGTAAGATGTAGGCTTCTTGCCTCCCCAGACCTCATTTCAGATACAGCTCAATGCCCTCATCTCTCACAAACCACTAATGTGTTCAGTGCATAATGAGTTTATGGGTCAATGGCAAATAAGGATGTCCAGGATGCTGGGAAGGTGATATCCTAGAAAAATCTCCTTAAAATGTTATTAAAAAAGGTATTAATTTTTTTTAATGTTGGTTTATATAATTTTCAAAAATAAATAATAATAATAATAATATATATTTACTGATGATCTAGTAAAAATTTATAAAATATTTTCTATGCACCCTGAATACATTTCAATGTACACTACTTAGTCAATATATTAAATAATATATTATTTTTAATTATTATATTATTAAATACGTATATTAAATAATATTATATATGTAAAAATAAACAAATATATATATATATATATATATATATATATATATATATATATATATATATAAAATATATATAACAATATATATTATAAATATTATTACCAATATATAATAAATATTATAAATAAATCCATCTGACTTTAATCTCACCATGCATATTATATAATATGCATATTATATTTGCCAGACAAATCACAGTCAGCCATTTTAATGATTAATATTTATTTGATATATGATGAATATAAATATTTAATATATGGATGAATCATATTAATATATAGATACATGAATATTAATTGTTAATATTTAATATTTGAAGAAAAGACCCTGCTTCAATGCATATTTTTAAAGAAATAATAATAATAATAATATCATGGCAAACTACTTGTGCCAAAAAATTGTTTTCAGGAACTGCCCCCCTCCCCCATATTAGAATTTGAAATACTTTAATTGAGAAATGGAAAACATGTTCATCATAAAAGATGGCTGTCACTGTCTGTATGAATTCCATTTTTTATGTATCTCTGAATAATGAAAACAACAACAAACTGAGTGTCACATAATTGACTCATATAAATAATAGCTTATTTTAGGAGTGGATTTTGATGCAGTCTGTCAGAAATGACTGGGCTTCCTCATTAAGCCAACCACAACTTTCACATGTAATTCTTAATAGGGGTGATTTATGGCATGCTGTAAGAGCCAGAGACCTCAGCCCAAGACAAACACAAAGCAGCAGACTTCACATTTACTTCTCCGCCTGGCCTCCATAAAATGACATTTATTTTGAATCGGGTGCATGTCCTGAGAGAGTCACACTGAAATAACAATTAACAATCCACTAGATCAAATATACAGAAGTGCTGATGTTTGATCAGGAAGCATTTCTAAGCATGAGTCTGCATGTTTCTAAAGCAAGTGCTAACTCAGTGAATATTTCTGCTTTGTATGTGCTTCAGTTAAACAGCAGAATGAGTTGAACAACACAAAAGAGGGGAAAAAAGTTTTGTTGAAAACTGAGATTCACAACAGTTTGAAGGGAATAGCTGAACTGTGTGTTCGTTCTTTCTGCACCAGAAATGAAAATGAAAAATGATGATATATATTAGGATTTACAAACGAAACCCTAGCTATTATTCCACGACAGCTCACGGGACAAGCATTAAACAGCGCTCATTAATGCCTGAACTGATCGATAGTGATTATTAATTAAAGTAATGCAGCTGATGCAGTACACACACAGTGCAAAAACAAAGAGTCTAAATGTATTCATACTTACAGTATATATAATAAATAAAGATGTTTTACATTTTTAATAAAACATTGTTTAGTATGTTTTTAAAGCTATTTGAAATATGAGGACTGAAATGTCACGTTTACGTCATAATACCAGTGTAATACCCATGTCATTATACAGATTTGTGTCCTCATATATCACAAAAACATATAAAGAATATATATATATACTTTAGAATACTTTGGAATACTAATAAGTGTGGAACAAACACAAAAAAGGTAATTGCAAGTTTTTATCTCACAATTCTGACTTTTTCCCTCAGAATTGCATGATATAAAGTTGCAAAAGCGAGTTATAAAGTCAGAATTATGAGATATAAACTCACATACTAAATTCACAAATCGCAACAAAAAAAAAAAAAAATAGTATTGCAAGTTCATATCTCCCAATTCTGACTTTATAACGTGCAATTGTGAGTTTAAATCTCGCAATTCTGAGAAAAAGAAGTCAGAATTGTGAAATGCAAACTCACAATTGTGAGGGAAAAAACTAATTGTGAGAAAAAGTTGCAGTGACCTTTTTTACAATTATAAAACGACTCACAAACAACTGTCACAAAACATGAAAACGGTCGAAAACGTGAAACTTAACTCCGCTTTTTCAGACGGTCAGAGTCAGAGAATCACCAATCGCTGTTTAAATGACATTAAAATTCAAAGTAATCACTTTGGTAATCTAAAATACTTTTCAGATGTAACTGTAATCTGATTACCACATTTAAAATGTAACTGTAATGAAATACAGTTACTCAAATTTTGTATTTTAAATACGTAACTAAGTTACTTGTATTTCGTTACTCCCCAACCCTGTATATATATATATATAGAGCATGTATTTTTTAATCCACATTTTTTCAGTTTTCTTGGTTACATAATTTAATACAGTCCTAAAAAATTAGAACTATGCTGATTTTAAGATGTATAAGAGATGTTTTAAAGTCGCAGTCTGTATTAAATCTTAATCTATTTTTAAATAAATGAACAGATGAAGGCCAAACAAAAACGAGCATTACGTCATTGACCCATTTACCTTACAGCGCTGATCTTTATCAGCAATAATTTCTTGACGAGACACTGCTAATTTGAACCTTTAAGACAGAACCCAGAGGTGTCGTCAATACCCAGATGAGTTTAACATCTCCATGTTGAGCTTCGGGTGAATTACTGAATAATTAAGACGGAAGACAGCAGGCCTGTGTTTAGATCTGTGTCGTCTGTGTTAATCTGCCTGGATCCCTAAACTCATTTTCCCGTCCCACAGCTCCTGCCTCCAGCGTCTCCGGCAGAGCCCCTGAGATCCCAGCATACTTCACTCCAATGTTTATCAGCCAGATTAACATGTTGACAGCCCCACCATTTGGAAACAGTTCCACGATTTATGTCCCGGGCAGGTTTCCAAAGGGCTGTGAAAAACAAAGAGCGGTAGGACATACTGAAGAGACTTTACAGTCATTTGCACGGCCCGATCTGGACCTGTTTTCAGTGGGACATGTTTAGACAACAACTTCTGTGGTGGAGCGGCCTTTGAAGACTTTCAAACATCTGTGGGTTCGTTGTTCAAGCTGGGTGAACAGAGAGTGTCTCTGATCTTGTGTGTTTGTATACGGAGGTCTGGAAGGCTATATTAAAATCTTGGCATTTGAACGTTGATAATGAACAGTTTATGCAAGGAAATGTTCCTGCTATCTGTGTTAGTATGAACAATCTTGCTCTATCACTGCAGTTGATACGACATGAGATGGACTGTATGAGTTGTTTGGTTAAAGGTGCACTAATGATTTCTGTTTGGAACTACAATAGATGACTTTTGGAAGAATAAAAGCGGTTAAGTTCACACGTCTCATAGCGGACCAGCAGTCTCCACCGGTTAAAGCAAACATCCTGTTTGCATTGTTTGTAGCTGATGAAGCAACTGAAGCACAGCTGCTTTAACATGAAGATGGATTTGATGAACAAGTAATATGGTGAATCATTTTAATAATATTGCATAATATAAAACCATGTATATGTTTTTTTTTTTATTTATTTTTTTTTATTGACCACTGACATACATATACACACTTACACAGATAAGGGAAATAAAAAAAAAAGTACTGAAACACTGGAAAAAGGAGGGGAGAGGAAAAGAAAGAAGAAAAGAAAAATAAAAAAGAAGAAAATTTTTTTTAAAGAGGCAAATTTGGAGGCAGTAGCATTAGTTATGAGAGAAGTAATCGGACACACAAGTTGGCAGGAAATAAGCTAAATACATTATATAAAAGAGCGCAAAATATTCTTTATGAGTTTCTTTTGATCACATGATTTATGACAAAGAGGAATCAGTTCTCCTGTTTAGATATTGAAAAAAAGGGGACCAAATTTGTTTGAAAGAATCAATATTATGCGCAAATGCAGTTAATTGTTCCATGTATATGTTTAAAGTGCCCCTATTATGGTGTTTATGAATATTACCATACATGCGACGTGTATTGTAGCTGTCTGTGACTGTGAACGAACTGCAAAGTTGCGAAGCCGAAATTGCACGATCAATAATTGATCAAGAATTGACTCTAAACCTTTGTCCACTCGGCTCCTTTTGCTTGGAATATGTTACAGAAGGACTGAAAGCTCTTGTCCTTAAATGCTTTTAAAACTAAGCTGAAAGAATAAATAAAATTTAAAAAAATAAACGAGTCGTTTGGGTTTCGAATCCCACCTCCGTGACGGCCACACGTAACACATTTGCCGAATGCCCGCCTATGGTTTTCATTGGCTGCCCGCAAACAACGTCTTCAAACGCTGTAGTTGGCTCGTGTGGTTTACATGTTTTCTGCTCAGCCAAAGCAAATTCTCTTTGTAAACACTCCCAAAGGATGAGGATGTGAAGAGTGGAAATTCCCCTAGCGATACAAGAGCGGAATAACATTTTCACGATTGCTAAATTGATAAATGGACTTAAAAAAACTCTACTAGAGATCAGACAATAGCCACTTTATTCTTGCTCCTCAGAATCACAGCCTGTAAGTATGATCAATTATTGATTTATATATTTTCTACTGAGTGTTCAAAATACATAATTTTGGGTTTTATATTGTGCTAGGTCACCCACGTTATCATCGTCTTACTGAAATACTTCTGCAAATCATCTGTGGCTCACTATTACCTAAAATTGCGTGCATTAATACAGATTGTCTGTCGTTCTTTCTACAGTGAGCAATGATGGAGGATGGAGCAATATTTTAATGTTACATCAAACTTTGACGTTAGTGCTTGGCTAACATTAGCGCTATTATTAATACTGTTAATGATATAGTTCCCACATGTGCACTGCAAAAAAATAGAAATGACCACATCAGTTTGTTAATGAACATATGCTTGTTAATGCTGACGGTGAGGAATTACAGTTGCAACATCTCATAACATACATCAAACTGAGTAGTGTATTACTGAGAAACGTCCTGCTCAAGTCGTCCTTGCGATGGAGGTTCTGGTTGTTCTTCCAAGACTCGAGCTCAGATTGATATCGTAAAATTGATTGCGTCATTACTGTCTTTACAGCGCGTACAATCGCTGAGCTCCAGAAGTCTCCGTTACGGTAATGGGCGTTTGTTTCTGGGCGATTGTTTCTGTGGTGTAAGTGGTAGACCAATCAAAACAGACCAAGATTTTTGGCCAATCAGAGCAGAGCAGGCTCGCGGAAAGGAGGGTTTAGAGAGACTGAAGCATCGGAGGAGTCGTTTGAGAAACTGTGATGATGTGCAATGTATATTATGAGAAAATTAAAGTGTTTTTTTGACCTTTGATGCATGTAAACATGTTATAGGAGACCTGCAAAACAAAATTAAGAACCTTTAAAATAGCGTAATCGGGGCACTTTAAGGACTTGCACCATTAATTTATCAAAGCTGAGAATGGAAGAAGCAAAAATAGGAAAGGAGAAAAATATAGCAGTAAATTGAGACATGAGAGCTGTGGCATGGAAATGACAGTGACATGCCACTCTGTAATTGCTGTCCCTATAAGCACACACTGTTGACAGCGCAGTGTGTCTCATTCCCATGAATCATTTGGTTTGAGTGGTCACTGAGAGACCTGAAGCAGAAAGTACATCGGACACTGCCAAAACACATTATTGTGACCATGTCTAACTAAGATAAGGCAAATACCAAATGAATTTTCTGGATATACACTGTAAACCTGAACAAAATGAGTTTATTTCATTTAAATATTGTATCACTCAAATATCACTCATTGTACTTTATACAAAAAAAGTTAGGTGAACTCAATAACTTAAACCATAAACTTAAAAAATGTAGTTGCCTCAACTTTTGAGTTCTACCATCTTATTAGGGCTTACAAATATTATTACAAATATAAAAAAAAATTATGCAAGAAAATCAGACTGTTTAGAACCATTATGATTCTTAGAATCATGACATTGTTTATGACATTTAAGCACATTTCCCCAAACTAATTGACCCTTCGCAAAGACCCGCCCCCTTTAGTTACTGTTGCTATGTCCGACAAGCCATGCGCTCTCACGCCACACATTATGTATCAAAAATACATCCAGGAGCAAAGAGGACACTGACAACGTCCACAGACATATGAAACAGTTTCATATTTAAAATATTGTAATTTTTAAAAGAAGTTTAAACAATAAATAGCGTCTAGTGTGTGTTTAATGTGTGGTGACAGATCGCTGTAGCTCCTCGTGAAGCGATCATCTCTTCATACTAGTTCATTTATAGCATCAAATAAACATGAATGAACATCAGAAGGAATGTTGTTTCAAGCGCCGAAAGACGTGATTCAAGTTCACCAACGTTAATCTACTAACTCCCCTGACTGCTTTGACGGACAAAATGGCGGATTCGGGGTTATGATTGGTCAGATCGCCTGTCAATCAAACTGTTTGTGACTGTAATTCTCATCACTGTAAGAGGGAAAAAAAATTCTCATGATAAAATTTAAATACAGTACAACAAATAATACTGTAATGAGCATTACTGTTTAAGTTTGGGGTGAAATAAATAACAAGGATGCATTAAATTATTCAAAAGCGACAATAATGACATTTTTTGTAACGTTATTAAAGAGTTAATTTTCAAATGAATGCTGTTCTTTTGAACTTTCCATTCATCAAATACATATTATCAAACATGCACTAACATGCAACGCATGAATCCATATGAGTTCATGCGTTCACTTATCATTAGTTGAAGTAAGTATTATTTTAGGCAGTAATGCATGCTTATTCATGAACTCTTATTGTAAAGTGTTACCATTATCATGAGATTTTGGCTAAAACAAATTACATACAGCAATGCACTTAATTGTGATGAACATAATGTCAAAATACAAATAACAACGTAGAAGAGCTTCATTAATTTAAATGAAATATGAAACATGTTTCTTGTCAGTTTTCGGATTAAACCGTGCGCTATTACATATGCTGACCAAATTCCATTTTTTCTATTACGTCGGGGAACAACTTCCATTTCATCTGTCCTCTTTAAAATGCAGAAACTAAATGATAGATTAACAAATGCATTATGGCTGACTCCCCATGCCAAAGTGTACGTGAGAGGGCCAAACACAAGACATTGTCTAACTGGAGGAAATCCAGTGTCTCCATGGAAACAAAATCAACAGATCTCTTTTGATAAAGTGATTTAGAAGACTTGCAACATATGATTAGAATGAGAAGAAACAGCACACCAATATTCGCGGTGTGCTCATTATTACCACGACTACAAGCAACTGTCAGAACTTGGACAACTGTTTCATTAAAAGCTGTAACAAAAGTTTTCTCAAATGACCACTCCGTTTCATAATTTGCATAAAATAAAATATAAGAGAAACTCTAGCAACAAACTTACTTCTGACGTCAGAATATTCTTATTTGGCCTCTGAGAAAGTTTTTCTTCCCTTCTCCGCAAGCCTAAATGTCAACAACAAACCGTGCATAAAAGCACTCAAAAAATGGCAATCTCTAACTATAAATTATTTAAAAAATAAATCATTCATCTATTATTGATAACAGTGCTTTCGTTTCACTGCTCTGTATTGACTTAGTCTATGGAAGCTTGTTTCCGCCACGGAATAAAACAGGTAATTGCTACTTTTTATCTCACAATTTTGACTTTTTTCTTGCAATTGCGATATAAAGTCACAATTCTGAGAAATCTGTCTTTTTTTCCTCAGACTTTATAACTTGCAATTGCGAGTTTGCATCTCACAATTCTGACAAAAGAAGTCAGAATTTTGAGAGAAAAAGTCTTTTAATTTGGTTTATTCCGTACCGTAAACAAGCTTCCATGTAGTAAGCTCAAGTAACGCATTACGAATATTCATAAAAACAGATCCAGAGAGAAGTAAAGTTAAAGCATGTGATAATAGATCACTGTGAGTGTCTAAAAACATGTGAATCACATTTTAACCAGAAAGTTCCTGGAAAACCAATTCTACTGGCTAGGATCTGCAGAGCAACTAAATACAGCATGTTCCTGGATTAACATCCTTGAACAACATTCCAATCAACCATTCAGATTTGAGGGACAAGTTTAGAGTTTATGTCAAGTTTAGGCTTAGAATCAGAGTTAGATGTTTCTACACCATTATTATTCGCCTATCATTTGCCTCTAACTCAAAGTTAGGACTCTATATTCATACAGGAATGTTGTTCCAGGTACAACAAAATATGTTAATCCAGAAACATGTATTACTTGGAAAAATCACAATGACCTGATGTGCAAGATAGCCTTATGTAATGTTGTACATTCTACTTGAAAAAAAAAAAGAAAAATGAATATTTGAAATGAAAAATGGTAAGTTTCCCCCTACTGATGCCCCTTAACAACATAATACATCACATCATATCCATGTACTTTACTGTATATACGCCCTTCCCTCAGCATTAAGAACGTCTTTCTTTCATGTCTCGTTGCATTAATAACAAGTCACATCCTTACATTCTAGATTTCCCTTGAGGGATTTGACCAGCTGGCTTAAATTTTAATCGTTGCTGTATCAAAAATAACATGCTATATTGTGGTTAGAGCCATTGACCCTCACAGGGAAGAGCTTCTCTCGCTCCTCTCATCCTCTGATCTTCACATGCATCCGACATTGTAACCTACATTACCACAGGAAAGTTTAAAGGGTCAAACTCCTTGACCCTTTGAGATAGAACAGTTTGTTGGATTATGAAAACATAATGTAAATCTTCATACTTAAAGCTTAGTGAAGCAAGATATACTGAAACTAAAACCCTATTCAGATTGGTTTAGTTTTGTATGAGCATTGTAAAAATGACCCAAACTTCTCTATAATGCCTTCTGAATCTACCATCTCAGTCATTTCTGCACTCTCAGGAAAAAAAAAGTACAAAAAAAAGGTACAAAAGCTGTCACTGGGGTGATACATTTTCAAAAGTTTCACCTTTGTACTTTGTACTATTTACCATAAAGGGTGCATATTGGTACCATTGAAAGGACACCGCTCCAGTGACAGCTTTGTAGCTTTTCTTTTAATACAGTTTTTGATGAAATCCGAGTTTTTTTATTTTTTTTATCTCCATTTAAAAATAAATAAAAAACCTTTACTACCTCTTGTGACCTTGAATATGGTCATTTCATTGCTTTCTATTGGAGATCAAATTAAAAAAACTCTCGAATTGCATCGAAGTTGAACGGAGGTCTTGCTGGTTTGGAACGACATGAGGGTGAGTAATAAATGACAGAAAATAAACCAAACCTTTAAGATTAAAGCAGTCTTATACCTGTCCATATTTATACATCATTCCTGCCAAGTTATCTTTCAGAAACTTGAATGCATTTAAGTCAAGCATTTATTAATTCATTAAAAGCACAGCAGCAGCGTAAGGTCAGTGAGAGTAAATGGTCATATAAACAGTTGGTTTTTGGTTCCAAAAATTTAGAAATGGGCCTCTGTAAAATATATATTTTTTTATTATTTTAAAAAATAATATACAACTTCTTTAAGACATACTGCATAATTGCATAAAACAGCAAAAGTTTGCATGAATATTGTGACAAGCAATATGGACGAACAACACTTAGTCATGTTTGGTTCGATTAAAATGAACCCTGGTGCGATTGCTCAGTTAGTGTGGTTCGTTTGAACATGTGTGAACGCTGCCATCCAAACCCTGGTGTGGACCAAACAAGCGACCGAGACCGCTAAAAAGATGGGTCTCGGTCCGCTTCCAAACGAACTCTGGTGCGGTTCAATTGATATATGAACGCAACACGGACCAAAGACATGTAAACGAACCAAAAACAGGACGTGATGTCACAAGATGCGACGCTACAAGTCACTGATTTGACGACGCGGGAAGATCCAAAATGAGTCGAGGGCAAACGTGGAGCAACGAGGAGGTGAAGTTTCTGTTTCTGTTTACAAAGGAGGAAATCCTGCTGCTGTTTTGAATGTTTTGAACATTTTATGAGCTCTTTGTGAGTTCTCAGCTGGTAATAATAAAGCATATGAACACGCATAAAATGATGGCGTTTAATCCAGCTCACAGCATTGTTTTGAATGTGCGGTAAGCGAGCTCCGTCGCGAAATATACGTCATAAAAGCCGATCAATCAGGTCGTGACCGTATCCCTATGCCTTTGGTTCGGTAACTTAAAGTTTGCAGTTAAAAATGCCAGTGTGAACGTTAAGCTATGTTTTGTATTTGTTTTTTGGTCCGGACCAAACAAACCAAACCAACCGAACTACAAGTGTGAACGCACCCTTATAGTCAACCTTTCTTAGTTTTACACTAGAATCTTGCAGGACAGAAATTCACTGTTTTAGTGAAACAATAACCTTCTCTGTCAAAATGTTATGGAGAATAGTTTAAAAACAAAGCAGATGGGGAGCAAAAGAGTCCTAAAACGACCAAAGCTTGGGTTTATGTTCTCACGACACATAACAGCAGAAGCTCCAATATATTCACAGTGTGCTCTTTTCTGAGTAAATGTTGTAAGGTCAAGGAGGTGAGCAAAGTAGAAATGTCTGATGAAGTAGTAGAAAAATACAGCTGACAGTGAATGTAAAAGGTGTACACAGAAAGACATATTTGCTGCCTGTTGCTCCAAAAACCACCAGAAGTCAAGTACAAGTCAATACACCAAGCAAACAATGAGAAGCAGTAGTTTATGAAAATGAAGTTTTCTACATTAGTGAAAATGAGCACCTTTAAAGGTGCTTTCACACTTTGATTATTTGGACCGAACCTATGTTTGACTGCTGAACCTGTATTTTTTGGGGGTCCAAACCGCTTGCATCATCAAAGCGGCAGCGGTTTACACCTGTTTCTAGGTGACATCGACACAGGGGAAGGTGGCAAAATGCATAGAGTAGCTTCCGTCACTTTTATATTTTGGTTTTTGATCCTTTGGTTTTGTTTGTGAAGCATCCACACAGCACTTGCTTCAATCTGCCATGAATGCACTGCAAATCTTCTAATGAAAACACAGGTCCATTTCTGCTAAAAGCGAACATAAACTAAATATACATTCTCTCAGCAAGCAGTTCATCAGTTATCATACGTTATCAATTGCAGTTCATTTCCATGATGTAGTATGATTGCATCCATATCAGCAGCAAACCTTACCGGAGATCACATAAACCGTACCCCAGACCACCAGACTCGGGTACAGTTCGCATCAACCAAAAAAACCCTGGGTGTGCACCAAAAGTGGTACTGTGAAAGCCCCCTAAATCAAAGAAAGACATTTTTTGTCTTTTGAAGACTTGGGGCCAGATTTACTAACAGCTTGTGCCTCTTTTGGAGATAAAAAACTACTGTTAGAATTTGCTAAAGACATGCAGTAAAAAATTAGCGCTGAAAAGCCATGGACACGTTCATTTTTGTGGCTGACCGTATTGCATATGCATTGGTAGGAGTTTCCCTTTCAGATGCAAAATTTATGGGATGAGATATTTATTTTGATATTTTCACACAAGGTGATTTACTAAGGTTTGCTCTAGTCAATTTACTGGTATTTGCGCCATTATTCACTGCACAAAAAAAGCATGTCTTAAACCAGACGCTATCATTTTAAAGTCTTGAATAAACATTATTAAACATTTAAAAAAAAATGAAACATGGAGCTACTGGATCAACTGGATCTATAACATACATTTTATTTTAAGAATAAAAAATTTGAATGCCAACTTTTCAATATTTTTTTTTTTATTATACTCATTAATTTTAGTCAATTTTACTCTGAATGTACTAAAAAAAAATTGATTTATGGACAAGAAAGCTTGACAAAGTCTTGTCTTCATTGTCGTATCGAAAGAAAAAACTTTATAAAGAACATTTTTATCAGTATTTTGTTGATGAAATTTCTGTTCCATGCCATAATTCGTCCTCGTTTAAAGTGTAAATTTGACCAGAACCACATTAGAAAAGAGAGAGCTCGGGAAATATAATGCTTGTCTCACTTACTTCAAGACGTGTGTGGAGCCGTTGATCTGCGTGGCCGTGCAGGTCGTTCCCGGGCCCAAGATGGAAGGTCGGCGGTAGCGCTTGTGTCCGCAGCAGAGAATGATGAGGAAGGCACGACGGAAGGACTTGTTGAGGAAGGCGTAGAGGATGGGGTTGAGCATGGAGTTGATGTAGCCCAGCCAGAGGCAGGCCGCCCACAGCTGCTCAGGAACACTGTAGTCTATGAAAGGGTCCACCACGTTTGTGATGAAGAAAGGGGCCCAGCACAGGCAGAAGCAGCCCATGATGATACACAGAGTCTTGGCCGCCTTGGTCTCAGTGCGCATGCGATGGTTGCGTTGGTGGTCCGCGCTGTCTGCGTTCCCGGCTCCTCCGGCCCGCTGCAGCATGCTGATCTGTCGGGCGTGCGCCCGTGCCGTGATGTAGATGCGTTGGTACGCCAGCACCATCAGGATCAGCGGTACGTAGAAGGCCACGACTGAGCAGGTCAGCGCATATGGCTTGTTCACCATGAACACACACACCGTGGAGTTGCCGGAGAACTTCCGCTTCTCTATCTGTCAAGAGGAGGTTAAAACATTCAGCTTAAGCAAACACTAAAGAATGTATACTCTTAAAAGTAAACGTTTCAAAAGGGGGTTTTCACAGGGATGCCACAGAAGAACCTTAAAAGAATCATATGAAGAACATTTTATAAATCAAAAGAAGAAACAAAGTATACTTCAAGTTAATTTTATGAAGTATACAAACATCAACTCACTAGTGTACATATTTCAATACTGCTTGGGACTAAACTGGCCCACTTTTTAGTACATAAAAGTATAGACTAGTTCACAACTACATTTCTAATTTTACTGCTACTCTGTACTACAAGTGAACAAAGTGTACTAGTAGTTTACTATTATAATACTTGTAGTATATTTTTTTAGTTCATGAAAGTACACTTTGAAATATACTTTCTAGTTTAGTAGTTTTATACTGCAAGTATACTTGTAAGTGAACATAACATCATCACACTTATAGTTTACTATTTATATATTATTTTTGCACTTCAAGTATACGACTTTGTTCCTATTTAGGTAAGTAATTGTACTTGAAATACACCTTTAACTGTACTTTAATTCTTTCCAATTTATTCTAGCTTTATGCATCCTTTTCATCAACACTTGAATGTGGGTAAGCGTCATAAAAAAGCAACATTTTAAATAAAAAGTTGGATGTTTGTCAAAGATTACATCCGGATCAGATTCAGAACGATGTTCAAAACACAGATGGAGTAGATTGAGTCCATCAACACCCCCAAAAGCTTCACAGTCTTCCTGAGTTAACAATTCATTCACTAATGTTAGGTAGATTCATTTATATGTTGTTTATTGTTTGATGATCACGTTATTTTATCTATCAGTAATTTCTGCTTCTTCTTCTCCTGTGTTTTGATCCAGAGATTCTGTACTAGAAGATGTGCAATGGGGGCAGTCGTGGGCTAGTGGTTAGTGTGGTAACTCAAAGGTTGCTGGTTCGAATCCAGTACCAGCAGAAAACGACTGCGGTGCCCTTGATCAAGGCATCTAAACCCTAATCGCTCCCCGGGCGCAACGGCAAAATGGCTGCCCACTGTATCACAGTTTATAAGACACCTATGTGAAAAAGTATGTAATAGGCTACTCAATGAAAAGAGTAAACACAACTACAAGCCAATTATACTTTTAACCCTTGTGCATTGTTCAAATTCACGACCCTTTCGTTATGTTCGTGGCTGAAAACAGCCACGATTTTAACTGCTTTAAAAATGTATCAGATAAATATTTTTTTCAAATTTTTTTGCTTAAATCTATTAATCAACCTCAGTCCTGATCAAAACTACTAAATTTAAAAAAAAAATTCAGGATTTCAACTCTTTAAAACATTAAAATCTGATGCTGCACAAAAACTAACAACGCATCAAAGCCAATGTTGTTTCTAATCTTTGACACGTTTTTTCCCAAATCAGTGACATCATTTATGAATTTGGTAATTAAAGAGTTAAAATCCTGATTTTTTTTTTTAAATTTAGTAGTTTTGATCAGGACTGAGGTTGATTAATAGATTTAAGCAAAAAAAATTGAAAAAAATATTTATCTGATACATTTTTAAAGCAGTTAAAATCGTGGCTGTTTTCAGCCACGAACATAACGAAAGGGTAGTGAATTTGCCCACAGGGTACTGTTGAGTTTTTGAAAATTTTCAAAGCATTTTCCAAAAATATGTGTCAAAATAAGATTTGTCACCAAAAATCATTCCATTTGCTGAAACACAGAGAAAGTTAAGGCCAAATTAAGACTCAAAAATTCCCCATAGTGGATGAAAACATCCCGAACAGCACATAAGGGTTAAGTATATCTCGATCAAAAGATTGAGTTCATGTATAGTCCAAATATACTTTCTGTCAGTATAAGTCAAGTATACTTAAGTGCAATTTTAAGTATACATCTGAGAAGTACATAAAAAGTAGAATGAAAGCATACTTTCTTATTTT
Organism: Zacco platypus; assembly: GCA_038088235.1. NCBI lineage: Eukaryota > Metazoa > Chordata > Actinopteri > Cypriniformes > Xenocyprididae > Zacco > Zacco platypus. The sequence goes on from CM076079.1 coordinate 3,159,489, forward strand.
TAGTTTAAAAGAAGTAAACTAATAGCACACTTGAATAAACTTCCACTTTAAGGAACCATCTGTGCAATGGAAAGTTTACATGGATTCTTCATGGAGCCATAGATGCCGTTTATATTTAAAGGCTACTTGACACAGACACGGATCAACATTGACAGTCACCGGATTACAGTACATCATTTCTCAGACATTCCAAGACCCGACAAACGCTAATTCAACATCTTCAATGAGTGAAAACACGCGGCGACCAAATCCAACAGACGCAGTCAGGAATCACAGTTGGTGAAGAGTGAATTGGACATTCTTTTACAAGGTTTCTAGCACTCCTTCTGCATCCGTTCATTATTTCCCACCTTGTGTGTCCTTGGCTTCAGGGAACAGTTGTTCGAGGAGACCTTTTAAGAGCAGAGGTGGCTACTTACAGTACTTCTTCTGGTAAAACACAAGCACCTCTAGATGTGGAAGAGACCTTAGCTAGAGGGCAGGAGTCTATAAATATCTTGCTCTCAAAATACACTATTTAGAGACTCTCACCCCTTCATATTAATGAAACATGCTTGACATTTTAAAGTACAGCATACTGTGACGTACAGCACTATATCAAGTATATTAAATTTGTAACTGGTAAATTAATTACACTCGCCGAGAATTAAATTCGCCCTCGGATGTGTGATGTCCTCTAGTGTGGAAACATTTTGAAAAGTCATATTAAGGCTGTGATGATACATTCAAATCTTCATGATGATGACTTTTGACTCTGACCCATAATTACAGACAGGGCTGGGTAGGTTAAGTTACTCAAGTTTAGTAACTTAATCTAAATACTTTAGAATACTTTGGAATACTAATAAGTGTGGAACAAACACAAAAAAGGTAGTGGCAAGTTTTTATCTCACAATTCTGACTTTTCCCCTCAGAATTGTGTGATATAAAGTTGCAATTGTGAATTATAAAGTCAGAATTATGAGATATAAACTCGCAATATTGAGAAAAGTCAGAATTATGAGATATAAACTCACAATATTGAGAAAAGTCACAATTATGAGATATAAACTCACACACTAAATTCACAATTGCAAGAAAAAAATTAGTATTGCAAGTTTATATCTCCCAATTCTGACTTTATAACTTGCAATTGTGAGTTTAAATCTCACAATTCTGAGAAAAAGAAGTCAAAATCGTGAAATGCAAACTCACAATTGTGAGGGAAAAATCAAATTGTGAGGAAAAAGTTGCAGTGACCTTTTTTACAAATATAAAATGACTCACAAACAACTATCACAAAACCTGAAAACAGTCAAAAACATGAAACTTAACTCCTTTTTCAGACTGTCAGAGTCAGAGAATCACCAATTGCTGTTTAAATGACATTAAAATTCAAAGTAATCACTTTGGTAACCTAAAACACTGTTCAGATGTAACAGTAATCTGATTACCACCCATTTAAAATGTAACTGTAATGAAATACAGTGACTCAAATTTTGTATTTTAAATACGTAACTAAGTATTTCGTTACTCCCCAACCCTGCTTACAGATAAACTTCATCTTTATGGCCACGTGTAGACTGACCGATATTGGCCTTGCTGAATAATTTTTTAAATTTTTTTTTATTATATATAATTATTGGCCAATAAGTTTTTCTATAGGAGGCAGGACTTTTATTTTGTCACTGGGTACGCATGCTTGACAAACTTTAAATCCTTGATTTCAACCTATGCTTTGCTATATCCAGTTGGCCGCTTTGCCATTGTGAAACTGTGTATGTAAAATTAGCTCTACCTTGTCTTTATGTAAAAAATATGATTCCCAGTGTGCGCAGATTTACCAGATTACCGAGTGCATGGTTGGTTACAGTGTTTAGTTCCTTATCTATCTCTAAATTAAATAGTGTGATACCATAGCAATCTGCTTTATATCAGCCACCCTGCTCTCCAAGATACCAGCTCTAAAAAATATATATATATATATATAAATCGGTGGACCACTACCACATTGAAGCTATACAGTTGTCATCTGCAGCTCATCATATAAACCTAATCTTGTTATATGGTTATTTTTGGGAGTGACATGCACATTCACCTCATTAAATCCGTACAGAGTAAAAATGAACAATCTGAGCTGCAGTGACGTCACTCTCTGTTGGACGCTGACAGCCGTCGGAGGTGCTGCGCTTGAAAATCACAGGAACAGAGGTAAGTGTCTCGCTCTCTGTCAGTGTCGGTGTCTCTCGCTCTCTCTCAGCTTGTGTCAGTTTGTTTATTTATGACAAATGTTTGGGGTAAGATTTTTATGAAGAGGAATGATTACTTTTAGTAAGTGGGGATGCAATAAATTGATCGAAAGTGAAAGTAAAGACATCTATAATGAATAAATAAATGCTGTTATGTTGAACTTTGTATTTATCAAAGCATCCTGAAGAAAATGCATCACAATTTCCACAAAAATATCTGTTTTCAATACTGATAATAATGAAATGTTTCTTGTGCATCAAACCATCATATTAGAATGATTTCTGAAGGATCATGTGACACTGAAGACTGGAGCTTTTCCATCAGTTAAATCACATCACAGTTCATTTAACATTACATTTTACATATTCAAATAGAAATCTGTTATTATAAATTATAATAATATTTTACAATATTACTGTTTTACTGTATTTTTGATCAAATAACTGCAGCCTTGGTGAGCATATTTAAAAAGATTTAAAAAAAAATCTTTTTAACCACAAACTTTTGAATTGTAGTTTATATACAAACATATAGACATGCTTCACACACGCTAAAAAATGCTGAGTTAAAAACAACCCAAGTTGGGTTGAAAATGGACAAACCCAGCGGTTGGGTTAAATGTTTGCTTAACATGCTGGGTAGTTTTTTTTAACCCAACTATTGTTTAAAAATGACTATATATCTGGCTTAAAATAAACCCAAAATAGGTTGGAAATTAAAAATCAGACACATAATTACAAGAAGAAACAATAATAGCACTTGCTTAAAATGAACCCAAAGTATGTTGGAAATGAACATTTATCAAACGAGCAATACAGTAATTTTTAAACAATAGTTGGGTTAAATAAATCAAAACAAAACAACCCAATTGCTGGGTTTGTCCATTTTTAACCCAGCATTTTTTTTTTTTGTGAGGTGGTGGGCTGTATAAGCCCTTTGAAAATCACTAAAAAACCATTTCAGATTTATGAAACCATATTTCAATAAGAAATGTCGTTGCTTTTAAGTAAAGTGCAATTAGAAACATGCTTAACCCCACAATTACCATTAAATAGCTAGACATTGTAAGTGAAGAGAGCTTGATGAGAGTAATTAACACTGATTTTTTTTTAATTTGATCTTGCTCTATGAGAACCATAAAGTATAAACGCACATCCAGATATATACTGTTTACAAACAGGCTGTTATTGATTTGCTCCACAGAGGGAAGTGTTGTGATGAGGACCGTTAATCACTGTTCATCTGCGTCCCTCTCTCTCCTGCCTGCTCCTCACATAACTCTGATTGAACCCAACACCAACCCTATCATTAATAATAATAAAAAAAAATTCAGTACATTTTTCTCTCATGAAGTGCAAACTAATTTCACATCAGTGTCAGACTGCTTTTTTTTCTGAAGAAGCTGGACTTTGCCCCACGCTATCATTGATATTCAATATCACCCCGCTAATTAGTTCCTTTGAGAGGAGCTTTTGGCAGAAAGTGAAAATCTGAAGTATAGGTAGACATTAATGTGGACTAACTCAACATACTCCAGGTGGAAGAAAGCTAACTGTTTACTTTGAAAAAGAAAGCATTTATTCATTCTTTTAGATTTTTGTTTTCTTGTTGAAAATGCAATTTGAAGGAAGTTTAAGCGTATAAAATTTTAGCGTATAAACGTGGGCACGTTATCTGTTTCCAAAGACAAAGTAATCACATGAAACATCACATTTACAAAATGCACATGAGAAACATTTCCTTCCTTTAGCATGACTTATTATTAATTATGGTGGATCACCGAGGGCCGTTTTTGTTTGTTTACTGGAAAGTAATGAATTAAGTTCCCAACCTGAGACAGTGGCATTTCATTTTCTCCTCAATCATCCCAACCCTCAAAGCTGATCTTTATGAGAGCCGCGACGCACTGCAGTCGCATTCTTAGAAATATGTGGCTTGGGTTCAATTCATGGATGGATAATTGCCTTTTGTAAACAGCATATGGAGCGAAGAAGCCTGAAAATGACTTTACATGCAAGTTTCTTTCATAATCACTCCCTGTTTTTTTTTTGTTTTTTTTTAATAAAGCCTTTTAATAATCCACACCACAAGGTGAGAGAAAAATCATTACAAGAACCAGTCACAAACCTTATCTGCACAAACAGTCAACCATCTGATGGATGTGACTCACCAAATCATCTATTCCAATACTGTTCCAGCCTTGCATTATGGGTAAGAAGGAAATAACGGTTGGGATTATCCAGCATCCTCCGATCATTAGAGCCACTCTCAGTGGTGTCATCTTATTCCTGTAGACCAGTGGCTGGCAACAGATGGCATAGTACCTGTGAGGAAGGGTAAATAAACAGTATCTGTTGAATATTCTTCATTTGGCCACCCATAAAGTGTATACAAAACAATTAAGACAAAATAAATGAATAACTGAAAATGCGCCGCAGTTCTTGGGAACTGCATCTTCAATATGCACGTGAAAGACAACAACCTTGAGACGTTCTGAAGGATGATGACCTGTCAGTGCCCCTGACTGACAAAATGTCAACCTATCAAGCATCTGGAAAAGAGATTCTGTCAATTCTCTCAAAGGTGCTTCTTAACCTTTCTGATCTTCCAGTCTGATCATCTCAAGGTTGTTGGTTAAATGACACCGTTGACATTCTGAGGCACCAAAGACTCTTAATATGAGATCAGCGTAGCCAGACAGAATTCTGTACGGCATTCCAATTCCATGTGGTCCTACCAATAACACCGTTATTATATTAAACTGATATGTATAGATATTAACAGAAGTATTAGGGTTGGTTTCTGGAAATGTTTTTGAAAGACATCTCTTGGAGGCTGCATTTACTTAATCAAAAATACAGTAAAATGGTAATATTGTGATAGTCTCAATGAGCAAATTTTCAAAAATGAGTTATTGTTTTATACATATATGATGCATGATTTGTTGGAATCAGACAAATAATGATGGAGCTACCCCTGTTCGTAGTCGATAGAGTCAATTTTGAGAAAAGTCGAGTTTTCTGAAAGTTCCAAAGCAAAATAAGCTAGCAACCATACCTTAAAATCCCTGGTAATCTAACCAAATTTGGCACACACCTCATCAAAACCAAATATATAGGAAAATATATACATTCAACTTTATTTTACTAATATTTTGAAGCACTGTAATTCTGTATCGTCGAACACTTTGGATCTGTCGGTCAGCGCGAGTAAGATCGATTTGTTTACATCAGAATGAGTCTGAAAGTCATTGGTTCAGACTCATGCTATCAGACTCATCAAAAATCTGTTATGAATATTCACAAAGTTAGAAACCAAACTTGGACTGATGAGGAAGTTGCTGAGGGAAGCACGAGCGGTGAGGTGAGCAGAGGACAAAGGAAAGGAACTCGTCTCCGAAAACATACAAATAAAGATACTTTTAGATGTTTAAATACTATTTGAAGCATTTGAATCACTAGACGAGGGCTTAATAAACTCATTTTTGAGAAAATCTCAGGCGCATTCCGACTCATTTTATCAGCACGGGTCACATATTGTTGCAATTTAAAATGACTCTTTTCTATTTTAATATAATTTGAAATTTTCAGCATCATTACTCCAGTTTTCTGTGTCACATGATCCTTCAGAAATCTATATATCTATGTATAAAAAATAATATTTTTCTGAAAATATATTTGAATATTTTGGAATATATCTTCACTGTCACTTTTAGTTAATTTAATGTGTTCTTGATGAATTTAAAGTATTTAGTTTTTTTAAAAAAATCTTTTTTAAAACATTTGAAAAGTAGTGTATCTGTCACAAGAAATATTATCGAAAATTCATTCACAAAGCTCTACTACCATTTATTGTGTTGGTCACAAAGAGAAAAACCAGACAGCAAATGTTAATCTGAGAATTCAGTTCAATAATAAATCACCTTGACTCTGTAGAATACCTTAAACAGGGTTGGGAAAATAGAAAACTCTTGACTTTTAAATAAATGGCGCTCAGCTAACAAAGACTCCTCAGTTTGAGAGAGGAAAAAAAAAAAAAGATTTAAAGGGTAAAGTAGTGCTTGACCTGCACGATGTATAACTTATGAGACAGAAAGGCCTCGCAAAGGTGTCACTGCGAATAAAAGGAGTGTAACGGCACAACACAAGCCCTCAATGTATCTACCAGGTAAACTTCCAACACAAAAAAAGCTCAAAAGTGTAACTATTTTTGTTTGATTGAAACTATACATGACTTGTTGAAGAGCTGAAGATTTAAGGACCGTGCCCCTAAAGGTCTTTACCCCTCGCGCAACCTTTCACCCTTCACTTCCTATCACATTCTAAGTCTCACACGTTGCCATCTACTGCACATTGTGAGATGAACCTCGAATGAACATTTTGTGCCTTGTGGCTGTCAAGGATGCATGGTCGGACAGGTCTGGTATCTCAAACAGTGAGAGAAAGGATTGAGGAAAAGCCATAGAGGGCAGACTTTCTTTGACTAGATTTGTCGTTCTCTTCCTCTCTAACCCAATACTTCAGTCCGTGTGCGTCGAGGTTCCTGTTTACATCCACGCCTCCGGCCATGTGTTCACTAGAACATGTTTAGAGCTCCACTCTATCCCACTGGAAGTGTAATGTGTCAAAGTTGCCTCTGCCCCTACAGGTCAGAGTTGGGGTTTTATTGGACTTCAATGCATGTCCAAATTCTGGAACTGTTTTTGCGATTCCATTTGGCGGCGATGGTGGTGCAAAAAGGACAGATTTCATCTTGCGAGAAACATTACAGGTGTTCTGAGTCAACTGTTTTGTCTGATTGACAGAATAACTCTATTAAAATGCCTGCGTAAGATCCCCAAATAACATCCTGATGCAATTTATTGACTCCTTATATGGGGGTGTTTGAATGGGACTCACAGATCACTGTAAAAAAATTGGGAAAGGATGGGCCTTAGGAGATTTGCAGCAGTGAGGGGAAGTATTTGCTAGTGAGTCAGCAGAAGCCGTGACCGAGCATTACTTACAGTCTTAAATCATTCCCAGCGAGTGTCAGATAACTCCCTGCTGCAATCGAGAACTGGACTGGACCAAATTGGAATTTGAGAGTGTCAGATGGGTCAGTTATCCAAGTTTACAGTTCTATGTTTTGTTGAAATAGTACATACTACTGTTCAAAAGTTTAAGATTTTGAAAGAAGTCTCTCCAAGGTGGTTACTGTAAAAAGTACAAAAGTACTGTAAAAACAGTAATAATGTGATATATTATCACAATTTCAAATACTATGTTAATATATTTTGAAATGTAATTAATTCCTGTGATCAAAGCTGAATTTTCAGCATCATTTCTCCAGTCTTTAGTGTCACATGATCCTTCAGGAATTATTCTAATTTGATGCTCAAGAAACATTTATGATTATTATTAATGTTGAAAACAGTTAGCAATTCTTTAATGAATAGAAAGATTTAAAAAAAAAAAAAGGACAATTATAAACGTCTTTACGGTCACTTTTAATCAATTTAATGCTTAATAAAAGTATTAATTTCTTCCAAACCCCAAAATCTTGATCCCAAACTTCTGAACGGGAGTGTAGTTCAAATTATCTGCGACTTCTGAAACTTTACTGATGACGTCTGACTTTGAAGGCAGTACACATTAGCTTTTTGTTTGTTTAATTATATTCTGCCTGATTTGAATCAATTTGGCCCACAATAAAAGTCACGCACTCTCTTAGTGTATTCCCATTTCTCTAAACAGCTGAATTGGGACAGCATAAAAAGCCTATGCATACGCATAATGGGATTAATGTTCTCTCATTGTTCTGGCTGCATTTACTCCAGCCAGCGTTAATAAATCGAAACACAATTAAAATGAAGTGACACAGTTACAGCAATTGCTTTAGTGCATAAAGCACAATATGTAAAATCCTCATAAGGCCAAGATGTCCTTAGGGATTAGGCCGTTATATTTTCATTCGTGTTTCTGGCTGATATTAGAGAGTGATAAACAAATTACCACCGCTTAGCCTTTCACACTAACATCCAGTCTGCTATGAAGAAATTATGGTTGAAAGACTTGCAACTCTTGGACTGACTGTCAGCCATGGTCCATTGCTGCTAATACCAACCACAGCCCTGTCAAAGACGGATGTCACAGAGCCAGCTCTGTGTATGTGCTCAACCAGCATATTTATTTTTCTCCATGGCACCTGCGAGCGGTATCTAAAGGGATGAAAGCGACCGTAGTAGAAAAAGAAGGAAGGCTAGAGGCGACATTACAGTTCCAATGAACATTGACTCACATGCTGCCCGAGGCAAGGGATGAGCTACCTTTACTTTAACAGAATAAATAATCACTTAAAAAGTAAGATTGAAAGATATGATAAAATGTAATAATACAACACAGTTAAGAAAAGGGAAAACATAGATATCGCCAAACTTCCCTGGTTGATTGATTACAATACCTGCAAATGAACTGTAAACAAGTTCCATATTGGATATTTCTGGCTCAGTGCATTGGTTCTTGATGAAGCTCAAAGGTGCTGCGTAACACGAGAATGAACCTCATTGGTTCTTGATGAAGCTCAAACGTGCTGCGTAACACGAGAATGAACCTCATTGGTTCTTGCTGAAGCTCAAACGTGCTGCGTGACACGAGAATGAACCTCATTGGTTCTTGATGAAGCTCAAACGTGCTGCATAACACGAGAATGAACCTCATTGGTTCTTGATGAAGCTCAAACGTGCTGCGTGACACGAGAATGAACCTCATTGGTTCTTGATGAAGCTCAAACGTGCTGCGTGACACGAGAATGAACCTCATTGGTTCTTGATGAAGCTCAAACGTGCTGCGTGACACGAGAATGAACCTCATTGGTTCTTGAGGAAGCTCAAACGTGCTGCGTAACACGAGAATGAACCTCATTGGTTCTTGATGAAGCTCAAACGTGATGCGTAACACGAGAATGAACCTCATTGGTTCTCATAGAAGCTCAAACGTGCTGCGTAACACGAGAATGAACCTCATTGGTTCTCATAGAAGCTCAAACGTGCTGCGTAACACGAGAATGAACCTCATTGGTTCTTGATGAAGCTCAAACGTGCTGCGTAACACGAGAATGAACCTCATTGGTTCTTGATGAAGCTCAAACGTGCTGCGTAACACGAGGATGAACCTCATTGGTTCTTGATGAAGCTCAAACGTGATGCGTAACACGAGAATGAACCTCATTGGTTCTTGATGAAGCTCAAACGTGATGCGTAACACGAGAATGAACCTCATTGGTTCTTGATGAAGCTCAAACGTGCTGCGTAACACGAGAATGAACCTCATTGGTTCTTGATGAAGCTCAAACGTGCTGCGTAACACGAGAATGAACCTCATTGGTTCTTGCTGAAGCTCAAACGTGCTGCGTGACACGAGAATGAACCTCATTGGTTCTTGATGAAGCTCAAACGTGCTGCGTAACATGAGAATGAACCTCATTGGTTCTTGATGAAGCTCAAACGTGCTGCGTAACTTGAGAATGAACCTCATTGGTTCTTGCTGAAGCTCAAACGTGCTACGTAACACGAGAATGAACCTCATTGGTTCTCATAGAAGCTCAAACGTGATGCGTAACACGAGAATGAACCTCATTGGTTCTTGATGAAGCTCAAACGTGCTGCGTAACACGAGAATGAACCTCATTGGTTCTCATAGAAGCTCAAACGTGCTGCGTAACACGAGAATGAACCTCATTGGTTCTTGATGAAGCTCAAACGTGCTGCGTAACACGAGAATGAACCTCATTGGTTCTTGATGAAGCTCAAACGTGATGCGTAACATGAGAATGAACCTCATTGGTTCTTGATGAAGCTCAAACGTGCTGCGTAACACGAGAATGAACCTCATTGGTTCTTGCTGAAGCTCAAACGTGATGCGTAACACGAGAATGAACCTCATTGGTTCTTGATGAAGCTCAAACGTGCTGCATAACACGAGAAAGAACCTCATTGGTTCTTGGTTCACATCCAAACCAATGCTCTTCCGCAAAATGCATGCAGTTTTGTTTTTTAAACGCTAGAGGGTAACAGTTTTCAACATAAAAACATGACACCAAGAATAATTAATCATCTTTCTATAGTCAAGTCCGTCCCATCAGGCCACTGCCTGGTTTTCCGCTCAGAAGTCAAACTGAATTTGAAGAATCACTGAACTACTGTCCGTATGGTGTCCGCTGGCTTTACATTGGATCACTCAGACAAATCAAATCTGTGATCAGAATCAACAACACGCAGTCCATTTTTGTACAATTCCCAAAGCACGTATGAACGATCAGTCATGCAAACGTGTCTCCCTGAGGGTCGAGCCTGTGGGGAAATATTTTCGTGAAAGTCTGCGTGAAAATCCAATTCCAAGCTTGGTTGGCACTGGACAGGCTCTGATGTGGAGAAATCAACCTCCAGCCAAAATGAAAAGCAAACGTCTGGGCTGCATGAGAAGACTCCCAGTTCTAATGACTATAAGCTCATAATTGAGATCCACCTCTATCTCTGTTTTCACCGGCTCATGCTCCACCATTTCCCATGGCTCTTTCAAGTAAGGAATCATTCATAAATGGAGTAATATGAGTTGTTTGAGAGAAGTGTGGCTATTTTTAGTGGGTTTTATTATTAAGACTCACTCTCAGAGATCTAGCAGTCTGGACAGAAAGCCAATGCGATGTCCATAAACATTTCTGGCAGTAAACCAGTGCAATGTATCATGCATGCTTGGAGAACACACACCTTTTATTGTTGTCATATAAAATGCACAACAGAACAGTGCAAAGTTCTTCACAGTAAAATTGAAAGCTGAGATACGCAGGGAAAGTATCCCACTCACGCTGCTTTGTCAATAAAAGTGAGTTGTGCATTTTTATTAAAATGATTAGAACCTCAAATTAAATCTTACAGGAATGCATCAGCTTAATGAGGAATAACACTGCAGTCACATTGCGCAAGAGTCTACGGCATTTTGCTGCCGCCGCTGAAGACCTCCTGACAGCTCCCCTGTTGCTCTTTTGTTCCCCGTGTGGAGGCTGATCAGGTGCGGCGCTCCACATTTCATTTCTGTAGTGCCATCTGGGTCTCTTTCTTCCATGCTGCTGAGGTGTGCAAACAGTCATGACAGCAAAAGCTCCTAGATCAGTTTACAACTTACAGACGTTTTCTTGTTAGGTCAAGTGTCGAGCTCTGAGTATTTTGCCTGCTTAATGCAATGTTGTCAGTGTGTACTACAATACATACTCCAGAACCAGCCACTTCCGTAATGTGTGCAGTTTCCAAGTGAAACTATGTGTGTAACAAGAATATTTTTGTGAATTGATTGATTTATGTAAAGTGTGTGTCCACATCAGGACAGATCCTGGAGTTTGCAGTAAATTGTGGATGATTACACTGCTGGCAAAAACTTTAGAGGAGGGTTTTTAACCAGGGCTGAAGGTCAAGTTCATCCTGAAGACGGATCCCGATGGTAACAGTTTGATTTCAAAACTATCAATAGAATTTATTGCAGTAAACTTTATTACATAACATAACTGGCATTACATTTTTGGCTCTGTTACTGTGCAAGATTCTTGATAGCTCTGGTATTTAGCTATTGGTTAACATTAATTACTGCAATAACCGCTGACAAGATTTTAGAATTATAGTTGTTATCAGGAGTCATTAACAAATGTCTAAAAAGCTATTGTCTAAATTGAACAATAGATTATAACATGGTCTGATTTTTCTTTCTGATTGGCTGGAATGTGTGCGTTCAAATCATTGCTGCTGAAAAGCTGCATTATACTTCTCAGCAACGAGGTTGTAACATCATTATCATTGAAGTAATTAAACAGCTTCAAATGATCTTGCATCCTACTTTATTTTTCTTCAAAATTCTAAATCTAAAGACCTTAAAATGAGCACTCGCCAAGCGCCAAATGAGAGTAAAAATAGGTGAGAATATGAAACGTTGTTAATCGTCAGAAGGCTGGTAACATTTTCATGAATTCAATGCAATGTTGTGAGAACAAGAACATAAACAAACGTGAACGACGCTCGGGACAGGCCAGTGCTGCCAATTTAAATATTCAGGGAACTCAATTCATGATGAGAATTTATGAAAGCACAATGCAAATACTGAATTGAATTCTCGTTTGCTTCATCTTGCAATGGACGAATTCACAATGAAATTGTCAAAAAGCACTCGTCTCAGTGAGTATCCTCATACATATAGTTGGTTATGAAGAATATAAACAGTAGAGACAGTTATGTATCAGTTGTGGATCCATTAGGTCTTAAAGAGACAGCAGCCTAATAATCCTTCTGTTGTGTGTGTTTTTAATATTAATTAAACAACAAAATACAAAGAAAAAGTCATTTACTACCCTTGACTGAATATCTTTGGTATCTTTAAATAAGGATTAATATATGTTTATATTTATACAGTCAAGATTATACATTGTTATTTTAATTTCGATTACTTTATTCAGTGTCTCTACCTGAAATATACTGTTACTTGTCTTTAATAATGTTTTAAATTTATGTTAGTAACACTAGTAATTTTGGCTGTGGAATCAAAATTGTGAATTTTCAGTAATATCTAAAATTTTTGAGTCATAAATACAGTTTCATGGCTGGTAAAAATATTTATGGCTGGTGATTTTCCTTAAGTCACCGGCCAATAGCATTTGTGGCAAAAAGTTTTAGGCACTGCCTCTAGATTAAAAATAAATAAATTATTAAATGCATTTTTTGTTATTTTTATCCATCCAGTCAAATTTTAGAATGTAAACCACATTGACAGCTTTAACTTGTAAATGAGACAGTCCACAGCTAAGCATGCATTCACAGTGGGTGGTTCTTTGCCTCCATTTTGTTCATTACAATCATTTAATGTCATGTAAAAATCATTTAAATAAGAGTGAGCAAGACAGACGATATTAAATATGCATTCTGTGAGGGGTAGGTCACCCAGAAAGGACAATTCTGTCATTAGAAGATATATATGTATACATAAAAGAAGATATATTTCCACTTTTGGATGAAATATCTCTTGAATATGTTATTCAGTTATGTTTCCCGGGTAACTTTATACTTTATTAAGGATGTCACGAGGCAAAAATGAGTTTTGCCGTCGTTGCATTGTGTTTTTGTGCTCTGATTAGAATGTGCGTCCAGTTTTAAAACACATTTCTCCTTGACTTTGATGTAAGCATAATGAAAGCACAAAACCTTTGGGACAGTTTTGTGCATGTTGTATTCTCTAAGTGTACCTATTTATAGTGCCATAAAGTATATGACCTTGCTTATCACGGATATTTCACAAGTCACCCAAGACTATTCTCACCTGCTAATATACATAGCAATTATCAAGAAGAACTACAGAAGTTTCGAAAACACATGTAAGTGGCAGCTCGTGACCCACTAATAACACAGCTAACGAGCACCTACAATTAGTATTCAACCGGAATGAGTCAGATGAGTGGAGGCATAATAGAGAGCACTAAATGAAGCATTAAATCAACACTGAGACTGCAAATCATCTGAAGAGACTCGCACTGTATCGCAGACTCTAAACACATGCTGCTCGGTGCGTGAAGTTAGTGTGAGAAATGAGAAGAGACTGCTACTAACCCGAAGGCGAAAGAAGAATTACATTGGAGAAAGAAGCATTTAGGAACAAGGCGGAGCACATTTCACACAGTCTAAATTGAGATGACATGGCTATTATTGCTGTATGTGCTAAGTGAGTGCCTGAAGGACACCCGGCCAGCCTTATTGTCAAAACTCAGAGAGGCAAATGACTTGTGAAATAGCTAGAATGGGTGGCGTTTCCTTTCCACAAGATCCATGATTGGAATAAGTGCCGCCTGGAACGTCTTCATTCCCTCATACTCATATAACATAACCGTCTTGATGAAAATCACACGGGAGCGGACACCGGCGGAGCGTGAACGCGAGTGATACATAGCAACAGGAAAGAAAAGATGGTCACGCGTGACGTAGGCGGAAATCTCATTTTCTCCTCTAACTTCAAAATCATCCATCATCGTTGCTTTACCTTTTTTTTGTAAAGGGCGTTTGACTTAGTCTTTGCACGTTCGCTTTGTAGACACTGGAATCGCCTACATCGCGCGTGACCTTTCCAACATGATTACATAATGCATGGCGCATCACAGAGTAGTGCAATCATTTGTGGCTAAAAAAATATAATTTTTATTTTTTATTTTTTTAGAAAATAGACGATTATTTCACTAGATAAGACTCTTATTCCCTGTCTGGGATTGTGTAGAGCCCTTTGAAGCTGCACTGAAAATCACATTGAACCCCAGTGAAGTGCACTATATGGAGAAAAATCCTGGAATGTTTTCCTCAAAAACCTACTTTTTGATTGAAGAAAGAAAGACCTTGGATGACATGCGGGTGAGTAAATTATCAGGAAATTTTAATTCTGAAGTGAACTAATCCTTTAAGGTTAAAGTAAGTGTTTTATTTCCATAGTAAGTACTTTTTCACACTAATTGCTATGATTTTTTTTTTCATTTCCATTTAAATAATGGCTGTTGCAACTCATGATGGCATAAAGATGAATCACTTGTGTGTTCATATGTTCTCAAAACTAGAAGACTATAGTATGCATAGACTGTCTGTTTGTTTGGAGGCAGGGAATGTACTGTAGCAACACGTGTAGTTGCATCATTATTTGACTCAAGTCAGTGAAATCATGGGCCAGAATAAAGAAAGAGAGAGAGAGAGGTACATTTTGTAACAAACCAAATATTATCAGTCTCCCTCCTCTCAGTGTGCCCTCATGCCCCCTTTAACAAGCGAGGCTTTGGAAGGCGGTCTGTGTGACTGCAGGGGGCGAATGACGTAAATTAGTGAAGCAGCTGAGCTCTCAAAGCTCATCCTGAATATCAGTCCTGTGGTCTAATGCATCATGGGGTAAAGGGCTGGAGCTGAAAGGGTGGTTCACGCCAGAGGGAAGTGAGGGAAACTAAGGCTTAGTGCTTTATTGAAGTGCTAAGTGGAGTAGCTTTACAATATGCCAGTGTCACACAAGACGTTTGAGACGCTAAACCGTGTTCGAGTACCACTTATTTTCTCCTTTTGTTATTCACGATGGAGCGTTTGCTGCTGACGGGAACAAGGCCAGAAACTAAATAGAATGTCAAAGCATAAAATGTATTGTAGTTGAAAGCCCATTCACGGAGTTTAGATGAATTGTCCATTAAAGTTATACGCACAAAAAGAAGATAATATCAGACTTTGGCAAACATGACGGTGTACTGACAGGTTTGATCGAAAAACGGTTCCGGTGGGGTTCCTGTATTTTTCTTTCTTTCTTTCTTTCTTTTTTGCTCTTGTGATTATAACAATAATTCTTTAAAAGAACTAGCCAAGAACAAAATTACAGCTACTTCAACAAACAACCTTAACGTTTCACGAAGACCAACAATCTTTTATGATCATACATCATAAACGTATGCCAAAACAAATAAAAGAACTGTTTATTCATATTTATTCATCACCGCTGTGCCCTTGAGCAGGGCACTTAACCCCGGTTTGCTCCGAGGGGATTTCTTTATCTATAATAGGTCTACTGTGAGTTACTTTGCGTAAAAGCATCTTCTGCATGGTTTTCAAACTTTCTGATGTCAGGCACTATCAAACATGATGATCCCCTGTGGGGATCGTTCCCGTCCTAAAAAATAAAGGTGCGCATTTTCATAGAAAAATCCATTTATAGTGTGTAAGGGGGAAAAAATAAGAATTTATATTTTAAAGGGGACCTATTATGCTAAATTCACTTTTACAAGTGTGTGTAAACAACCAGCCTATCATGGTAAAAGTCCAATCAATTATTATTTTTTAATAATTCCCATAAATCAAAGGAAATCTCTTCAAATGAGCTCAGATTCCCCCCTACGACAGTTGATCAGTGACAGTTTCTGACATTTTCGGTGTGTGAGATTGCCTTGTTTTGTTGTTGCCTCTCTGCCAGAGCATGAGCTCTTGAAGCTCCGCCCTCTTCCTGAAGAGCCACCAGCTCATTTGCATTTAAAGGAACACCCACAAATTGTGCATTTTTGCTCACCCCCAAAAATGGTCAATTTTAACATGTTATAAAAAATGATCTGTGTTTTATTTTGAGCTAAAAAAAATTGGCATAACAGGTCCTCTTTAAAGAATTTACATCTTTTTATATACATTTTTTTTTTTTTTTTCATATTCCTAATTTAATCTTTTTATTGAAATTAATACATTTGTTCAGCAAGGTTGCATTAAATATTGATATTTAGAATAAAAATATAACAAAAGATTTAAATTTCAAACAAATGCTGTTCTCTTGAACTCTCAGATCCTGACGAAAAAAAGCATTATGTTTCTCAGTCTTGCATCTTTTTAAAGGTTTGCCTGTTGCTCGACTTTAAGAGTTTATTAGATTCATAATCACGTGATCGCTGCAGTGTTGGTGGACGATTTACTTGGCAAGGGACTTTGTGTGGCCGCACAGATCGCCATGGAAACAGCATCACTACACAGTCCACGGAACTAAACTCACAAGTGCTTGTCCTCTGTGGCGAAACAATTTATGGCTGCCATGACAACAGCAACTGCAGTCATGTGTCAAGAATACACGTTTATGGAATTTCAATTAATAGCTCTTGGTTTATACAAAACCAAGACGTGACATGAACATGAGCGTCTTAGAATTAAAAGGCAAGGTCTTTTTTATTTTTACCTGTCAAGGGATATACAGCACAGGTGTAGGATGGAGGCGGTGGTCAGCAGCACGTCCAGAGAGGTGCGGACCAGGCAGAAGGTCTCTCCATAGATCCAGTTTTGATGGATCAGTTCTATGGCACCAAACGGCATCACCAGCACTGACACCAGCAGGTCAGCAAACGCCAGCGAGACGATGAAGTAGTTGGTTTTAATTTTCCTGCAGCAGAAACAAAGAGGATACATTACTTTCTTCTCTTTTAACTTTCTAAAGTCAGCTGAATAAAAATAGAAATGTTTATTTTCTCTTTTAAAGACTTTTATGAGGAAACAATGAGGTGTTTCACAAGAAAAAAAAAGAAATGTAATGTTTAATTCAATGCCTTGTAATTATTTGTGGACATTTACAAGCAATTTCTGAGTGAAATTTTTTTTCAAAGTATACTATTTTTTCTTAAGTTTATTTTTGGGTGAATTATCCCTTTAAATCCAATAATGAATGTAAACACAGCAGCTAGGCGAGATGTGTTCCCTAATGATTAGAAATAAATATCCACTATTAAATCAGTTAGTTGGAGAAAACAGTTCCAAGTTATCTACTGAACGTGTCTGCGTGTGTCTGCGCTATGTGTGTGGTACGTTGCTGATAGGTTGTCATAATGTTCGCTCCCCTTGATAATGTCCAGAGTTCTGGGCAACCAATTAATGAGTAATAAAACTCTTGCTTGAGCTTCTGAACACACAGATCTATATATAGCTCACTGAGAAGCATTAATAGGCTCAAATCATTCTGTCATGTAACCATAACATGGCATAAAATCTGCATACCAGCTGCCTGTCAACAATATACATCTTTGAAAGAATGCAGAGAGGGGCACTGATTGGCTTTCATGAACATTTGACAGCAATTCTGAAGAATGAAAAGCAACAGGCATCCAATAATTACAACATCAGATAGTGTGTCAGTATTTACAAATCCCTTTTGGATGCTTCATTAAAGCAAAATGGCACCAGATGTTCTATTTGACCCTATAGAGGTCAGTCTATTTTAAACACATTTGTCAGTACTGGCATGACATAACATTTGGGATGTGGTAACATCGAGATTACTTTTTTCATGACTTCTCTTATCATATAAGCATTACACAGGTGGTGGAGTGGAAACATGACCTTTGAGTGAAAGAATCTGGGTGGTATGGGGCAGGATAAGCAATTTATAAATCAGAAGGAAGTATAGTACTTGAAGAAGAGGAAGGAATGTATGAAGTGATGTGTGGCATGACGTTTGAGAAGATAAGAAGCCTAGCGTTGCTTGTCAGTAAATGGCCACTGTTAAGACTGGGTAACGTCATTGTATAGGAAACAGTATCAACGTCCACTTAATTACACATGAGCAGGTGTTTTGAAACCATTATCCTTTTAAAACTGTCATTTTATAAGCATTATAAAATAATTTACTTGTTATGCAGCTGCTGTCGGATGCAATACAATTGGCTGCTTCATCTTTCAATAAAAGTTTGTGAACTCTCCATTACACTGTGTCGTTTACAAAACTTCCAGTACTTCATCCGTGCCTTATCCCTCCACCCCTTTGGCTCCGCCGGGCTTCTCCTCCCCTCCAGCTCCACCTTGGTCCTCGGTCACTGCGCCTTCACCTCAGTCCTCTGGCGACTTGCCTCCACCTCAGACGCTAACCGCTCTGACTCCACCATGCCCTCCAGAACCTGCGTCGACGCCCGGTCCCTACAGTCCTGCGGCTCCACTTGGGTCTCCATTGTCAGCTTCGTCTCAGTCACTCGTCCTCCTGGTTCTAGCTGCCAAGCCTCTGTAACCCCTCTACCCGGGTCCTACTCAACTCGCTCTGAGCGGGCCTCGAACCCGGGTCTTCTTCTTCTAGTCGGATGCTCTAACAAGGAGGCTAAAGGCTGCAACGTCTAGCATTTGTCGCTAGAGCATCTCTTGAGGTCAGAGGAGTGAGGTTTACTCGCACAGCAACTACTAGCTGGCCTCCGTTACACTCACCCCCATAAACCTCACTCCCATCCGGGTCACGGCACCAATGTAACCCCTCTACCCGGGTCCTACTCTACCAACAGGCCTCAAACCCGGGTCTTCCGGCATGGGAGTCAGATGCTCTAACAAGGAGTCTAAAGGCTGCAACCTCTAGCGTCTGTTGCTAGAGCATCTCTTGAGGTCAGAGGAGTGAGGTTTACTCACATAGCAACTACTAGCTGGCCTCCGTTACACCTCCACCTCCTGCTGAGGATTCTGGCCTGGCTCCTCCCACCTTCATCTCCACCCTGGCCCATCCCACTAAGAGTTTATTCCTGAGTCTTTTGTTTGTTTTGAGTTCTTGAAAATACTAAGCTGAACTGCTGAGATTAGCTCCATTCACCTCATCAATAGTCTGACTCTCTAATCATCTCTAATCTTCAGTCTGACTCTGCCTAATGGTTAGAGAGTCAGACTGGTAAGCCGAAGGTTGTGGGTTTGATTCTGAATTCTGGCAGGAATTGACTGAGGTGTCCTTTGAGCATAACCACCAATCACTTCCTGGGCGCCACAGCAAAATGGCTGCCCACTGCTATGGGTGTGGGTGTGTGTCTACTACTCATTACTCCTAATGAGTGTGCACTAACTTGGATAGATTTAATGCAGAGGACAAATTCCAAATATGGGTTACAATACTCAGTCTTCATGTATCACTTTTTTATATTTGCAACCTAAATATGATAAGCAATAATTAATTTCTGAGATGGCAATGCTGAATTTTCAACTAGTTGAAAACAGTTGCTTTGCTTAATATTTTTGCTTAATATTTTTTCAAGGATTCTTTCATGATTAGAAAAGTTTAAATAATGCACTTATTCGTCCATTTAATGCATCCTTGCTGAAAAGTATTAATTTAAAGTATTTCAATTTAAATTCTTAAATTTTGTCAACTCGAAAAACATTTTAAGTCATTTTATGTAAAATGCTTCATCTAATGTTTTCTTTAAGAAATGTACATCTAGTGCAAAGTGTTTGTTGTCTTAAACTAATGACAATAATGTTCGCACCACTCACCACTCATAAGACAAAAAAAGAGAAAGAAACAAACAAACATGAAAGACCTAGTTTCATCACACACAGACCTTAACAATTGGTACTATAAGTACAACAAACTGATCATTTTGATCATGAAAAACTCAACTTGACATCTGGACAAGAAATTATTAAATTACATGACAGAAAATCAACAACAACTGTGTAAATTCAATGGGTAAACGGTCAAGCAATGCAACCATCTTATTTATTCATGCTTTAGTCCATGCAGGGAATTCCACACAGTGGAATTTACTAACATGCTTCAAAATATCTTCTTTTATGCTTCACAAAAGGATGTCATAAAGGTTTGGAACAACATGAGAGTGAGTAAATAATGACAGTTTGAACAGACAATTTTGGATGAACATAAGAATCGTTTTACAGTTTCAGAAGGCAATTGGCTGCCTCAGAAGATCCATCTCTGACCATATAAGCAGCTTAGTTAGAATTTCACATTTGTGATGGTGTTGACACTTTCTAGACTGTCAGAAATGATGGGGATACAGTGAGATATGATACAGTGTGGGTGGAGATCTGGAGCTTAAGCAAACAACCACTGTTTACTGTCAGACTTGGACTATTTCTGTTAATAAAGGACTCAGAACTCCATTCAGCCAGTGGCTTTCATTGATGTAGAAACAATTACTGCATAGTATTCCAAGAACCCAGCAGTACTCAAAAGGAGTAATTAACAAGCTACTAATTACCCACTGAAATGAAACCCAAAGAGGCTATTTAAAAAAAAAAAAATTAAATAAATAAAAACGACCAGAGACACCGTAAAACAATGATGAGCACTCTTTCGTAACAGTTAACCATTAACCTGTGTATTGTGTCTGAAAGACAAGATTACATGCTGGAGGAGTGTTCGGACAGCCTATTTTAAGGACATTTATCACTACCATCATGACATAACATTCAGTGCATGACTCCCTCTTTGACATTACAAAGAGTTTCTTGGTAACCTTGATGAATGTAGATAATTGACATGACTTCAGAAATTTCATTACAAAACATACTGGTGCCAACAGGCTTGAGAGACAAAATAATTGTCTTGGTTACTGTTGTAACCTACATTCCCTCATGGAGCACTTGGGAGCCACAAACAACTCCCATACTTTGAAAAAAGGCCAATGAGAATTGGCAAGTGGAAATTCCATGCCACTCCCCTGGACTTATGGCTATAAAAGGGAGATGGCGAGCATTAATCATTCAGGTTTGTACTGAGGAGCCGAGATAGTGTCCTTTTAGATAGGAGAAAGAACTCTATGGAGACCTTATCCTCCATTAAGGGAGGTTACTTAACAACCGGGAAGTACCACACATGTCCCTGCAGTTGATCCTACCTGAAAAGGGAGAAACTATTACATACACAGCGGTGCAGAGATGGAGTCTGCCTTGAGGAAGACACGAGTTTACCATTAGGGAAACCGTATCATGGACAATACATTTTCTGGGCTTACCATCAGGGAATCACTACATATGAAACACCTAGCCCAAATATATGGGCTGACCTGAAAGGACATGCATCATGAGTACTGAGCTTGGTGGCAGATTCTGCAGGGTTCTGAAGAAAACTTTATGTCCAAGGAACTCACGTGGACAAAAAAGTGCACGTTATCACCTCAGGGAGGGGAAAGGTGCTGAGTGTAAGCGGTACACCTGGCCCGTTGTTCGGACAAAACTGGCTCAGCCTGGAGATTATAAAATCTCATGAAGGTATTGGATGTCCCCCAGACTGCTGCTCTACAGATGTCTGTTAGAGAGGTGACATTTGCTAGAGCCCAGGAAGATGCAACAATTCTCATGGAGTGTGCACGGACTCCTAAGGGGTACAGCATGCCTTGGGGCTGGTATACCAAGGCAATCACATCCACAATCCTATGGGCCTTCCCCTTCTGCTCTCCCCAAACTAGATAAAGAGCTGCTTAGAACTTCTGAAGCTCTGTGTGTGGTCGAAGTAAACACACAGGATGCATACAGGACACAGCAACGACAAGGCTTGGAAGCTCACCATTTGGTCCCTAAAAAGTTTTGGGAGCTTTGGGTACGTAGCCCGGCTGGGGTCTCAGAATCATGTGAGTATGCTGGACTGAACTAAAGTGATGTTTGAGAACGCCTGCAGGTCCCCAAACTTCTTGATGGAAGTGAGCACAGTAAGAAAGGCTGTCTTAAGCACACCAGTTAGCAAAGAAATTTCACTTCAAGCATAGGCCTGTGTCGTAGAGGCGGATCTAGCTTGAATGATGGTGCCGACTCAAGTCTTCTGTGTCCTGTCCAGGGGAGGTTCCAGAGATCTGGACGCAGGTGCCAAGTTGTGCCCCATCCCTGAGAAAGAAGGTCTTTCCTCAGAGGAATTCACCAGGGAGGAGTATGAGCTCACAGCACACAGTACCTTTAGCCAGTCTTGGACTCATCTGTTGTGACCACAACACGTCTGGACATGTAACGGAGGCCAGCTGGCAGTTGCTGTGCGAGTAAACCTCACTCATCTGACCTCAAGTGATGCTCTGGCGACAGAGGCTGGAGGTTGCAGCCTTTAGCCTCCTTGTTAGAGCGTCCGACTCCCATGCCGGAAAACCCGGGTTCAACCAATGTTGTTAGAGCGTCCGACTGCCATGCGGGAAGACTCGGGTTTGAGGCCCGCTCAGAGCGGGTAGAGTAGGACCCGGGTAGTGGGGTTACATTGGTGCCGTGACCCGGATAGGTGTGAGGTTTAGGAGGGTGAGTGTAACGGAGGCCAGCTAGTAGTTGCTGTGCGAGTAAACCTCACTGCTCTGACCTCAAGAGATGCTCTGGCAACAGACGCTAGGGGTTGCAGCCTTTAGCCTCCTTGTTAGAGCGTCCGACTCCCATGCCGGAAAACCCGGGTTCAACCAATGCTGAAGTGGTTTCATATGCATTAACTGGTGAACTGAATCACACAGCCGAGTCTGACAGTTCTGATGAGCCAGCACGAAAGGTTGGAAAGTCCTAACCGGGCTTCCAAACTCCGCAAGAGTGGCACAAGAGGAACAATCATTTTTGAAGTTTGGAGAGGAGCATCTAACGGGTCCAATGTGTAAGACGATGAATGAGAGGTCCAAGCTTCCTTGTGCATCGCAGAAGGACCGGGACAAGCAGCTGAGGTGACTCTGTTTCTTACCAGAAAAGTGAGTCATGATCACAGTGTTGCCATGGTCATGTTCTCACAATGAGGACATGAGCCATCCATGAAAGCTGTCTCACCGTTTTTCGACCCAGATACTCTAGACAAAGATCGTGGCCATCCCATAAAAACACAGGCGGAGGGTCATGTTCTCCGTCTGTGCTTGTTCTTTTACAGGAAACTGCTCTTTTAGGCTTACTGAAGCACCCAGGGAAAGTCTCTCTGCACTTATTCTCACGAGAAAAATGTGCCATCACACCAACAATTCGCTTCCTTTCCAGAGGATGAATGGATTGAGCTTGTGTACAGGCGACATTCACTCTGCTCCAAAGAACAAACCTCAATGAGTGATGCACGCCGTCTCCCTTTTTATCTGTATGTCCAGAGGAGAGGAAAGCAAATTCCACTTGCCAATTCTCATTGGCCTTTTCTCAAAGTATCAGGGGTGTTTGGGGCTCCCAATTGTGCTCCCTAGTGTCCGTCATCAACGCCATGTCGAATTGACCGACAGATAGGGAACCCACAATGCTGTTTTAATTACTGTTTTACAGTATTTGTAATCATATGAATGCAGACTAGGTGAGCATAAGAGACAGACCCCAAACTTTAGAATGATACTGTATATCTTAATATTTTGGATTTCAGATGCAAAAACCTCTAAGTCCGTCTGACATTTTTTTCTTTCAAATTACCATGTTTTATTAGGCTTCTATATTTAGGTTCAATAATTTCCCTTTAATGGCAATGAAAAGGTTATTAGTCAGTTGTTGAGATTCCTTTTTTCAGAAATGTCCCTTTAGTCATTTAGTTTTTTGCTGCAAAACCAGCTGTCCATGTATGCTTTTATTTTACATATTTTACAGTTTACATGCTACTCGCGAAATCATCACCATATTGCCACTGTAGCGATTTTAATTCATCTTGCCGTTCAATCATATGACTCAATTCGCGTCTTCTGATTATTTCTGAATGGGCTGAGGCTGGGATTTAGCGGATTTGAAATAAAAGTATTTGATGAATGTATACTATGTGCGGAGAGTATTCGCTCAATATCATTATCACATTTTTGATGAAAGTGGTGTTTAGCGGCTTTTGCATCTGAAGTCTTCTTATACCGTATAATATTTTTATATTTTTATTCACAATAGATTTGAAAGAAAAATTTACTTTGAATGACATAGAATTCATTCTACTCCCCCTTTTGTAAAATCCTACTAACAAACTAACAAACGACATCCTCCTCCAGGAAGTGACATCACTTTTGGTTGGAAAACAACCTCACATACACTAATAATATTAAACTAAATTACAAATTTAACCAATTCTGTGACATTCGCCGGTTTAAAAACATCCCAATTAAAAAAAAAATCCATCTGTTTGACAAAATTAGAATCCATTCACTCATGTAAATGAACTCAATCTCTTGAGTAATTTTAGCTGTTTATTTTTCATCCAAATAATTTTAAGTTTTAACTAATAAAGATTAACTGTCTGAATTTGATCTAAACATTTCTAAAATGTGTCCTTTAATAA
The DNA here is from genome assembly GCA_038088235.1 of Zacco platypus. Taxonomy (NCBI): domain Eukaryota; kingdom Metazoa; phylum Chordata; class Actinopteri; order Cypriniformes; family Xenocyprididae; genus Zacco; species Zacco platypus. Next base: position 3,184,199 of record CM076079.1, read on the forward strand.
AAACACTTGAATGCTGTTATTTTAAAAATGGCAGAGTGAGAAGAAACTACATAAAATACAATCCTTCCCATTCAGATAAAGTTTAGTCATGTCAGTTCACTTGAGCTGCACAAATGAAACACTAAAAAGGGATGTTTTCCCTTGAGATGACAGATAAGTGGAGAGCAGTGGGCGAAGATGGGAGGTTTCTGACCTGAGCTGCCGGTCCTTGCAGACGGCCACCATAACCAGCAGGTTGCCCAGGACGCTCATGAGCATGACCAGTGACAGGAAGCTGATGAGAGTAACCCTCTTCGCCAAGCCGTTGCTGTGGTAACAGAGAGAAGATACAAACTTAGTGAATATCAGTTGATCGTATGGAACGAAGAAAATACTGTCATAGTCTTGAAGGAGATTCAACAGGACTAACAACAGCACAGGCATTTCAGTTCATGAATACACTACCAGTGCATTATTTTCAGTGAAGAAATGCTTTCTTTTAAAAATATATGATGCATTTAAAGTAAGTTTGATTGGATAATTGTTAAATGTTGACATTTAAGAAAGGTTTTGCCACCTCAATTCCCATGGAAACAGCAGCATAAGAGCACTGCCCAGAAATAGAAAGGAAATTGCCCACACAGTGTGGCGAAAAAGACAATTCCTCCATGTGAAAAAGATAATTTCTTTATGATACTGATGACATGAATCTCACCGCGTTGTTTGTTTCTAATCAATGGTGCTATAATGATTAGCAATAACGCTTTAACATTTATTTCACGCCATTACTGTTTTTGATGCATTTTTAATCAAATAAATGCAGTCTTGGTGAGAGAGGTATTCAAGACTTGTTCAAATATATGGTAACGCTTTACAATAAGGTACATTAGATAAAGTATTAACTAACATGAACTAACCATTTGTTAATGAACGTTAGTTAATGAAAATAGTTTGTTCATGCAAATAATGTTAACAAGATTTTAATAATGTGTTAGTAAATGTTGAAATTAACTTCAACAAAGATTAATAAATGCTGTATAAGTGCAGTTCATCATTAGTTCATAACTAATGAACCTTATTGTAAAGTGTTACCATATATATATATAATCTTACCAAACCCAAACGTCTGAATGTGTATTAAAATATTAACCTCACAATTCATCATATTAGTCATACTTTTCTTTTATCACGATTTAGTGGACAAAAAAGTATATAAAAGTTTTAATCTTTTCACATTACTTCTGACAAATTTTCCATGACAAATTGGTAATAATGCTATAAAGATTTAGAGGGTAAATTGCATTGTGAAAATCACTTTCTTATGTATATTAGAGACGCTAATGCCTCTTGCATAACTTAAAACTAGTTCTTATTCAAAGCAATGTTTTCCCTCAAGATTGACACTGACTATATAATTGTAGGCTGCAGGCTTCAGGAAGTGGTAACCCCTATCGCACATTAGAGACGAATGAATGGCAGGGCATTTGAGATAAGGATAGCCAGCTCAACCGCACAACGTTTGACGCTTCTTTTGTTCATAAATCTCTACCTTTCTAAAGACATAGTAGAAACCTGAACAGTTATGTGTTCATACTGCAGTGACTGTCAGGTTATGTATAAACGTAATCCGTTGTTTAAAGAAACAAATTAGAATAAATCAGACAAGACATGACAGCATGAAAAGCCCAGTGGGATGGAAGAAAAACGATCTCTGGATTGAGGTAAGCACTTGTTTATTTGTCCTTGAAATATGACTGGCAGGATCCTCTGGTATAAAACTTTTATTTCATTTTTAATTTCATTTTGTTTCCATGCCATCAGCCTAAATCCATTCTGCAATCAGCTGTCAATCTGTGCGGCCACTAAGTCTGCCTTGGACAACTTTCTTTCTTTCTACAAAAAACAAAAAGTGTCTCTATTAGTGCAGCTGAACCAAATTGAATCCAGCATCCATTGTTGCATACACAGGTAAGGGCATTTTAGAGTATAAGGAGGCATTCACATAATGCATTTTTGCTTTTCCATTGTTTTTCTATGTGAACATGCGCTAGACGGACATGTTTGACTATTGTGCTTGATTTTCATGTAGCGTCTTGCCTAGTAAAAACTTGCCGAAATTAATTAAATTTTAGCTAATGACTTACAAATAATTATCCCCAAATGAAAAGATTCATTGTGGTAATCATAGCTTAAGGTCTTCAGTTAACAAAGGTCCTGCCTTAATTACTATATACTTACATTTAAGTTAATCATTTGATACAATGCACTTATTGTGTGCATACATATTTTTACACTCTACATATATTTTTAAAAAATACCTGCATGTAATTACATCTGTAATTAATGTTTTATAATTACACTGTTGACCGATCATGGTTACACTTTATTTTAAGGTGTTTTTGTTACACTGTAATTAGACATTTAAGTACTGAGTAATATTAAGTAACTACATGTACTTTCTATAGGGTTAGGATTGGGGTTTGGTTGGGTTTAGGGTTAATTGCATGTGATTATGAATAATTTATAGTTATTACTATAGTAACTACATGTAACACATGTAACAATGACACTGTAAAATAAAGTGTTACCCCGATCCCTTACACCTTAACCCACCCTTAAACCTACCCATACCACCAAACCTGACCCTAACCTTACCCGTATCCACCTCAATAGCACCAAAAAATGTTTTGCAATACAATATGAACATAATAGGTACATTGTGCTTATTATTTTGATGTAAGTACACAATAGTTAAGGCCGCCTAATATAAAGCGGGACCAATAAAAAAAAATGTATTTACCAGGCATATTTAATTGTGCTCCGTCAAAAACAAAAATCGGTTTGCCTAAAAAACAACAACAACAACAACAAAACTTTTTCACGGTCACATTTTTACAGTCTTTTACAATTAAAATCACGATCATTTTTTTTTTTTTACAGTGTGCACCCAGGCTGAAAATCTGGGCAAAAAACTGGACAGTGTCCAAACTATAATATATGCATAAATTTATTAAATGTCAACTTGTTGCGATGTTATTCTGTGGTAAAGTCTGTTTTCCAAACGCTGTGGAATGTTTAATCTGCATTGATTAAGGAAATCAGGCAAAAAGAGACCAAAATCAATGTCTGCAAATGGCCGTTCACTGAGCTGTGTGTGTGTGTGTGTGTGTGTGTGTGTGATGACTGGTGAAACCTTTGACCCCTAGTATGTAATTGAACTGAGGGTGCAATTAGAACATAGCGGCTCAATCAAAGCACTCAGCGAGTCGACCTTAAAGGTCATTCGTACACACTTTCCCTTTGGTTTGCTTCCGCTGCAAAACACCACATTTCCAGTTTAAATCTCTCATTTAAACTAATTAGGAGCTTTTGTGCTACAAAGGCATATTACAGAAGTTTGAAAAGGGCCTTTATATAAAAACTATCCATTCAATGAAGTAGACATCAGTGTTTTTGTCAACTTATTCTAAATCTAAAACTATTAAAAATAATTATCAGTAATATATATAAAGCTGAAATATATGAAGATGAAAAACCTAAATGTAAATGAAAATAATAAATGTCGGCTTGGCAACTGACTGAAATACGTATTAAAATTTCTAAAACTAAAATTGACTGGATAAAAATTACTAGAGATACATGCAAGCACTAACTATACTAAAATGAAAATAAAAACTACAAATATAAAAATAAATTAAAGCTACTTCAAAATATTAATAAATACTATAATAGTATATAAATAATACTAAAATGACAATATATTATTATGTTTAAGGTCTTATTTATTTTTTGTGGCATGGACTCTTGATTTTCCAAAAGCAGAAGATCTGCTGTGACTCAGTGGAGGGACTTTGACTTGAGCAGTAAGAAATCTGTAATATGATGTCATGCAATTAGGTCAAATGGTACTTGAGTCCTGCCCGTTTTCTGTTCAGTGTGAGAGTCAAACATCCCAGACTCCGAAATGTGCCCGAGGACAATGGCAACAGACGAAGTTAAACTGAAGTCCTTCTCAATCTACTTATTATATAATTATAATATTCAAAAACACTACTATTTTAGCAATTTATTATTTTCTCTGCTAAGAAAACGTCTAAAATATTGAGCCAGACAAAAAGGTCTCTCTTTTTTTTTTTTGCTGCAATCTGTTTTATTTAATATAGAGAGACATTTAATGCCAGAAAAGTGAAGTTATGCAGCCCTGTTTAAAAAAAAAAAAAAAAAAGGAAAAACATTGCTAGTGAAAAAAACAGTTCTCTGAAAGCCGAGCACTGCAGCATGGACGGTTTGAACATTCATGTTATCTGGCATGTCACGTATTCAGCCCTACCTGAAGACTGGAAGGAAATTTGTCCTCAATTGCTGGGAAACCGTCCAAGAGTGCAACCGCTGACAATCTAAACTTGAACTTAGGCCTTTCATTTTCATTAATACTCTGTGCAAATGGGCATCAACGTGTTCTGATTTCACAGCAACACTCATGAAGGACAAGATATGCTGATTAAAGGCACAGAGTGCACGATGTGAATTTACCAAGATCAATGAACAATTGACCCTCCCAGAAGCAGGCATTTGCAATTCTAAATGTGCGGCAGTGAAGCGAATTCTCCTAATAAACATTAATATGATCAGAATCTGTGAGTTTTGTTATTAACTGAGCAAACTATAGATTTCCACAAAACTCTTGCAACTTATAATGAACGACGTTGCAATATGGGTTCTGATCACATGGCTCTAAAATCACAATCTGCTTCATTTGACTGTACAATATAGAGTCAAATGAACTTTTTCAACAGCCTGTGTGTTTTTCCCCATAGGGACTTATTTTTAAAAAAAAAGTTAGAAACCATAAACCAAACCAACCAGCTGCAAGGTGAATCATGACATAACTATTTACAATAAGCTATTTATTTGAAGCAAAAAAGTTTTTGAAAGTCGACAAGACGCGAGACTGACTTAATGGCTTTAATGATGGAAAGAACTCGTGTTTAGCAATGCGAATGACATGATCAAATTAAAAAACAATGAGAAATACAACTATGAAATGTTGCCGATAAATAAGTATACACCATTGCTTAACAACATCATAGCTCACAGTACACCCATCTTTTAAGGTTTACAAGTTATCATAAAAAATGAAAAAATCTTCTTTCAAACGAATACAATCAGATACATTTAAAAAACATCCTGGCTCTTCCAAGCTCAATAATGGGGGATCACATTTTTAAGCCCTAAAAAAACATGCATCCATCATAAAAAATAATCAATATGGCTTCAGGGGGTTAATAACGGCTTTCTGAAGATAAGCAATGGATTTTTTGTATATCTAGCTTCCGGCAGACAAACGTATGCATCAATTTGCAGCAGAAGATTAACCCCTGACCCGACACATTACTCTAGATGGCTTCCGCAGTGTGCGTACAGTCGTCTGCCGGAAGCTAGATATTTTAATTTATATATTAAGTTTTAAATATGGATATTTTTCTTTCTTCTTGAATTTTGATTCTTACAAAAATCCATCGCTGTGCTTCAAAAGGCCTTTATTAACCTCCTGGAGCCGTATGGATTACGATGGATGTCTATTTACTACCATTATAAAGCTTGGAAGAGTGGATATTTTAAAATATATCTCAGATTGTGTTCATCTGAAAGAAGATAGGATGGCTTGAGGGTGAGTAAATCATGAGATAATTTGAATTTTTGGGTGAACTATCCCTTTAACACTGACAAAGCAAACGAAATTATGGCCCATACCAATTCACATTCTTCCACCATGATTCTTTCATTGTCATGTTCCCAACTCAGAAAGCCAAGGAAATGTTCTTTCACCATGCAAACTTTGCCCAATGCAAACTTGCTCCCCTAGTAAATCAGCCCCGGACTTTGCGTGTTTTATTCTTTTTTTTTGACAAACGTGCCTTTGCTCTCGAGCGAGCAGACCCCCTGCGGAATAATGAGAAATCAGCAGTGACCACGCTGAACGAATCGTCCATGACTTGTGCAGCATCCGTTGTGACTGTGCATTAGATATTCTCCATAGGTCAGTGAGTATCAGACCTCATTCGAGTACAGCACACAGAATCATATAAAAGGCCACACACACAATGTACACGACCTTCAGCACTGGGAGAGAGGGCAGATTGAAATACACTTGACATACAATAAATCAGTATAGATTCTATACAATGCATGTTACAGTATAATAAATCAAAGTGTTTTAAAGGGTATAAAATCAGTCCCTTCAAGGCTGTTGATCAGATGATATAGAGCACTGCTGCTATTTGCTGAATTCCTCAGGCGAAGCATTTCAAGTGAATGAGAAAATTCACAAGAGACAAAGAGCACACTTTTAGAAGTGCAAATACAAGGCTTACTTTCCATACTTCCAAGATGTGATATCATTTCCCCAATTCCATTTGCAGATGAACATCCCTGAATGAATACGGCATCTCAATGGAACTGAACTGCTTCGATCTCATCCAATAGGCGTGCATTGGGAAATGCGTTTCCTGACTATTCTAAATCAACTCTTTTTTCATCCCGTTCTGCGGATTGACAGTAATTAAATGGGAAATCTGTTAATAACTTGCACCTGGGTTGGGCTACGTGTCAAGCATGCCTTTTCTAAGGGCACATGTGACTCTTCCATCCTTGACGACAAAAGAGTCTTTTGGGATGAATGTGATCATCCAAAGGATGACTGGCATGGACTCAAACGCGGATCATTTAGGGCTTGAAAGCTTCGTATTTCAGGGTAATTTACACGCATTTTCAGATGTCATGTCGTCAACGCTGAATGTATTTGGGACGCTGTCAGAAACCTTCACCCTTGATGAGGTGTTTGAAAACATGTCAGAGCTCAGATTTTCCCTCCATTTTGACACGTGTTAGACTCACTTGAGAAAATAAATGGGCATGTGTGTGGTAGCCTATAGATTTACAAACTGCAAAAGACATGTTAGGCCATTTTGTTTTGTCATGCTGAGTAAAATGGCATTAGTGTAACACATAACATCCATGTAAGTCATGTTAATAAATCTGTGTTTTCTGTTTCACTGCATATTTTTCTGACAAATGGCATTTCATATGGTTTACCCACAATAATCAGTGGAGTATTTGTAGGCAAGCATCAATATTACTATTGCTCTTACTGAATCCATTTAATCCCACGAGTTACATTTGTGACCAATATTTAGTGACGAGTCTAAACGGAGTTGGTGAAAGTTGTTGAGAGTGACTCTGGCCACTATGTCAAAGCTAAAAAAAGAAAATCTGCACACCAAACCTGTCACAAAACATTTACAACTACTACTTTTGATGTGTTAGATTTAAGAAAGTGGGTTTATGTGTGTAGACTTACCACAGTAGATAAAAAAGAAGTATGCCAAGCCTGTCATAAAACATATGTAATGTCCACAGTAAAATTATAATGTTTAAACAGTCTATTATTAGTTTATTAATAATATCTCTGGCGCTTAATAAATCTTGCTCACAGGACAATATTTTCCATGGAAGTGGTCACAACTGTGACCCGTGGGAAAAAAAAGAGAGCTAATGATGTCTCATTAAATTGTAACAAATGATTTCAAAGCATTGTTACAAAGTATTTTTGAGGGTTAAAATTAATGCTACAAAAAAAAAAGAGAGCAAAATGAAATATATAGAGAGAGAAGAATTATTCTTCTGGGCAATTTTGTCTCCGGAGGGTTTTCCCACCAGATATGACTGTGACCAAGAATAAACCACATATTTTCACTTACTTCATAAAAACATTTTTAGAAAAGGCATGTAATTTGTTTCCTTGGTCGACACGAAGGAGAAAAATGCTTGAGGCTCGGAACAATTTGAGATTAAATGGGTTCACAATAGTAATTGGAACAAACCCTTATAGATTTACAGTATCAGAATATCATTTATATATATATATATATATATATATATATCTGGTAAGCAACCACTTAGCGACTACCACAAACACTTTAGAAAGCACTTAGCAAAGCACACAAAAACACAGACTACCATTTTAATCATCATGTTTCTTAACACTATAAAGTGTTTGAACAACTTATCTTTTGACCAACTAAATGAAATCATTCTTCCAGAAAAAGCATCAAAGTCTCGCTGTTTGCTGTTTGTTTCTGACCATGTTATCATTATTACGGCTGGAAATCTCAAGGGTGAGTTGGAGTATGTGCCCCGGTAGATTTATTGCAGTAGATCCAGTAGATAATCCAAGAAAGCAGGGCTCCCGTTTGGGTTTCCCTGTCCCCTGTGGTCCTCCGACCGCTCCGAGCTGCTGGAAAAGTGCCAGCTCACACCGAGGTGCCCTGTTTCTGGCCTTTCTGCCTCGGCTAACACAGAAATGTACATAACACACAAGAGACCGAGCACCTTTAGTTACAGAGATCGTATATAAAGCAGGGCTATTCTTATGTAACAAAATGAAATTGCATTGTATGGAAGGAGGTTTTTCACTCAGAGGGCATGACTTCTCTCGACTGCATTTCATTAAGTGAGAGTCAGGCCATCTATAGCAGTTCACAGGACTAAAGTTTACAACAGCGGGGTAGTTTTCAGGGTGAGTTGTGGGGATCAAAAGGCATCTCGAAAATGGCATGTCTGAACATGTACAAGTAGAGAATGAAAGGAAGAGCACTTTTTTCTCTTAATGTTCGCATTAAGGCTGGGCTGTGTGGTCTTTTACAAAATCCATATAAAGAAAAATGAAAATAAATGAAAGAAATATGTTTGTTTTACTAAAAATCAACCCCTGGGAAATATAGAGTGCTCCAACTATGCTAAAACATTCATTAACACAGATTCAGCCGAATCTGCCGGCAGGCTGGGATTTACCTCTCGTGAAAACACAGAGGATTGGCTCTAATGATAAAATGATGATCTTTAAACTTAATTCTGCAGCGGTACCATCATTCTCTCTAAATATATGCCTGCTCTGATTAATGTTACCTCACCGTGACGGTCTCAAAACACCACATTAAAGAATTCCACGCCACAGAATACCCGCCGCTGTCTTCTTCAGCGTAAATCGCAGTCAGAAATTCTTCAAGAAGAGTGGAGATCCAGAATGCCATCCACAGTGACAAAGGGATAAAGACATCAGCCTTCCCCAGAGAGAAGGACATTCTGCAGATAAGCAACTGAAAGGAGGGGGATATTGCCATGTGGTTTGTTGTGAAATAGAGCACAGGGTGGTATCAGCGATGTTTGCCGGTATGAATGAAAATGTTTGGAGAGCCAACGGATCCTCCACGATGAAGTGTGACACTGGGAGAGCAGTAATAATCACACACTCAGACTGCAGTGTTGTGTTTCCCTCAATGGGGGATTTGACACCTTTGTTAGACACGTTAGAACTCGAGACTCACCGAGGCTTGGATGGCTGCCGGAGCTATCTAGCTTTACCATGGTTTCATTTGAATTCTAAGAATGGCATAATACCTGAATGAATCTCACATTTCACATTCAGTATGTTTTTTATTCAGTAGTGGGAAAAAATACTATATATTATAAATATATATATATATATATATATATATATATATATATATATATATATATATAATCTGATTGGCTGAGAGAATCTGATATTCTCCAAATATCAGCACTGGAACAGTTTCACTGTTTATATAACTGTCATGATGAGACTGTCATGGCTTTCATGCAAATCCACCATATTTTTTTAAAAAGTTTTTTTAGGCAAGTGTGTACTTATTCAGACCTCAAATACGTGACTCATATATAAACATAGCGCCTCTTTTACTATTAAGTAAAATTGTTAGATGCAAGCTCCAGGCCGTCAGCGGCTGTTCAGCGCACATGTACCCTCAGAGAACAGTTTCATCTCGGGAAGTGTTTCGGGAATTTGCCGCTGGCTCTTAACCACCGCTGGTGGTTAAACATGAGGTATAATTTATTTGGGGTATATCAAATGGGCAATATTTGGTCTTATTAATCTTTTATTTGTGTCAGAGCAAAACGATTTGGGTTAAGGGGAAAATTCAGTTTCATAATTATATATTTCGGCCATATTTAACTTAATTCTGTACTAGAGCGCTGCTTTTGTAGGTTTGACTGAATTGTTTGCTTGTATTGTCTTTTATAGTGGCTATTGTTGTTAATAAATATTGCTGTTCAATAAATATTATTATTATGTAAATAATATGCCGTATTTGGTATTGAGAAAAGGTCTGTCAGTGGTCATGATATGCAGTGGACTTTAGCAAACACTGTCTTTATGAGTGAGTCAGAACAAGGAAGTTATTTTAACACTGTGGGAAATCCCCTTCACTTTTAAAAGGACAAAGACATTGTTTTCCTCAGCGGACAATCAAATGGATTTTTTTATATATATATAATGGATATGATATTATGGACATCGACCTAAAGCATAAATGCTATATCAGATACAGATAATACACTTGTTTAGTCGAAATCTCTCTCATAATACCATATTACTCTACTCTACATAACACAATAAGCTTCAATGAGGCGTTCCTTCATTACTAGTTTTAAAGTGACATTTTAGAAGTAGTAACGGAGGCTCGGGCTCAACTGTTAAACTGTCAACTTGAGATTTGAATCCGTGGTGGAAGGAAGTAGTTCTGCACAAAAGAGCGTTTTTAAAGACACTCCGATATTGTTATGATTTACTTACACACTTGTGCCATCAAACTGTTGAATAAACTCAATATCATGCGATATGGCTTTATATCAGTACGCTGTGATTACCTACGTCACTCGGCGTATATGAGCAATATTCCACTCTCATTACCCACAACTCTTGAGCAAGGCACCTAACCCCCAATCACTCCCCGGGTACCGCAGCAAAATTATATATAATATATATATATATATATATATATATGAATAAGAAAGAGTATACATTTTTTAAGATATATTTGATGGTCAAAAGTCGGTCAAAATCAGCCGATTATGAAATATTGCATATCAGAACACCTATAGTGAACATCAACATAACAGCACCGTAACATCTCACTGACAGCAGCGGACCTGACAACAACACGAATACCACTGGATGCCGAGCTTTGAAGAACACACACTCAGTGCTATTTTTAAGTGTCATTACTGTGTTGTTTAGTGGCCTGAGACTCCTGTGATGTTACACGATACTTAAGGTTTGTAAGTAGATCCCGGAAAGGTGAAAGCTAATACCGACATAGAAAGGCCATATTTCCTCTGTGCTGCTGAGCAAACAGGCCCACAACCTCTAGAGACCTTCAAGTCCCCCTGATACTGAAGAGCTTCCCCAGACGTCCCAGAGACATTGCATTCCTGTAATTTCTGAGGGAACCAGTGCATTTACAGCAATGACATTTAAAAAAAAGGAGGTCACTGGGGTGAACATATGGTAGTATGTCAATGTTGTACCAAGCGAGTGAATTCATGCAAAGGCCTCAGGCGGGGTTAAAACACTTTCATTGATTTATGCATGAACCGGGTCTATTTATAAGCCATCTTGGGACTCAAGGTCGGCTAAAACAGTTAAAGGAAAACACAGATAATGGTGGTGGTGCTCTAACCTCTCAATGGTGTCTACTTCTTCCATCTCAGGCATCTGGCCGGTGTAACTCAGATTCATGTACCCGTAGATGCGGAGCGGCCCTGCGAAACGAGCAGAAACAAAGGTTACATGATGGAGCGGTCAGGACACAGCATCTATTTTAACTCATAACCCATCAGTTTATTTTATGTAGGCTGTTGTGATGATTTGCTGTCGTAGTTTTCTCTGTACAGATGACAGAAATGAGATGAAAACAAAGAAAGTGGGTCAGCCTAAATTTAAAAGGAAGGAAAATACAGTATATCAGCGGATGATGTGTGTTATCTATTAACCCCGGGAACACTGTGAGAGACTGTAATGTGGCAGGAAAAAATTTACAACTGTTGGTGAATGTCATGCGCCACAGAAGAGGGTAAAACGACATATGAGCTCAGTTTATGTGAAAACAAAGAACGTGCTAGTAAAGTTAGGCCTTCTTCAGAGGCTTAAAAGATAAAGAAAGAGGGATAAACCCCAGACCGAAGTGATCCATGATTTATCCAGTTGTAGTACAAATAATGCACTCAAAAAAAGAAGAAAAAAAAAAAACTTCCATGACTTTTCCAGGCCTGGAAACCAGAACTGAAGAACTGGTATTATAGGTATTGTATCTGCGTGGGAACCCTACTATTTAGACCCTCAGTTTTTATTGGTTTAGCATGTATACTCCTGTAATTCTTTAAAAATTTGCAGACCGTTTACGTTCACAAACAGCTATATTACACACTGCATGAAAGATATATTCAAAAAAGCGCAAAAGAGCCACTTTAAAATTTAATTAGATCTATTTATTAGATAAAAAGATCAATTTAAAAATTAAACTTTAAAAAAAAAAGTACAATTGTTGTTAAATTATATAAATGTTATGATTTCAATTAATTAGACTTGCTTTTCAATTATCTTAAAATAAAATAGTTGTTAAATTTGATCAATTTTATGATTTTAAATCAGTGGATCTGAACCACTGATTCGAATCAAAAGATTCGTAAAGCTTCATGAATCAGTGTTTTGAAATTGACCTTCACTAGATATTGTTGAACACTTGTTATTTTGCGGGGTTTTTTGGCACACAAAAAGTATTCTCGTCGCTTTATAATATTAAGGTTGAACCACTGTAGTCACATGACCTGTTTTAAATATGTTTTAGTATCTTTCTGTTCATCTGAAAGTGCAATAGAGACTCACTAACCATCAGATTTCATCAAAAATATCTTCATTTGTGTTCTGAAGATGAACGAAGGCATGAGGGAGAGGAATTAATGACAGAATTTTCATTTTTGGGTGAACTAACACTTTCAGCCCATTATGTTGTTATCAAGGCACACATGATCCAAGTTAAACGGTGCACTTTTTCCAAAAGTACCGTGGAGGTTGAGATCTCCCCATAACAACAATATCTCTGCTCTTAAGTTTCACAGAAAAAAGAAAGACACTGGAATGACATGAGGGCGAGGGTGGTATAAATAATAATCGAAATATACACAACATAACATAAATACAGCTAGTTTTCTTTTCTTTTCTCCCCCTAATCTAACACGAACATTTATGAGGTTAAGAATGTGTGTCAGAAGCTCTTAAGATTTCACTCAAGTTCCAAGGGCACTTATGAGAGGTTTGATTCATTCTGCTGGAGAGAGCTCCATGTCAAATGAATTGTCTCCTGTTTTCTTTCACATCTGACGCGAAGAGATTTGTAACAGCAATAAGTGTCTGGGTTCTGCACATGCACAGACGTATAAATCCATGCTGGCACAATAACAGCAGCTCTGCAGTTGGGAAGCATGCCCACGTCAAGCACACACGCACACACACACAGAGAGGGTCTGGTAAAGGTTTACAGTGAAAGTGCTGGACTGGTGGGATTCTCATTAGCTCTGCCCAAGAGGAGAATTCCAGCATGAGCCCACCAACATGGATGTTAAACCTCCAGACAGGACACGATCCTCCCGGTTGGTGCCCAGTCTGTGTTTTACATTCTCCTGAACGCACAAACAGCCACAAGAGTTGCTCTGCCGATACAAATCCCTGCGGCAGGCAGACAGAATGACACCCGTTTAAGAGAAAAAGTGCTAATTATCGCCGTCAAGTTTAAGTGACTTACACATCGACCGCGACACACATAAACAGGATATGAGTTCTGACATAATCTAATAAACATAGACAGACAAGAAGAAATGACTAAAGCTAACAGCACCTGAAACAGCTTGCCAAATGCCATTAGTTTTAGCACAACACATGCCAAACATATGCCAAAGTCATAAAACACAGACACGGTTTGTTTTAACTCAGAGCACCTTTTGATTTTTATTTGCTCCCATGAAATAAAAATTGAAGTTTTTTGGCTTTTAGTATGAATGTGTTAGCCTCACTGTTATCTATAAGCAAGTGTGCTCCAAAACAATGACAAAATTCACATTTAGAAGATATAAGCATTTATAACTTCCGGCCAATATGGAGACATGATTTTCATGACATCACTCTGCAGTTCAGCTTCTCATCAGATTTTCCGACCAATCAAAGGCTCTTTAGAATCTAGCGTCCCGCCCCCTACACTAGAAATAAATGCTGAAGCTGTGGCTAAAATCAGTCACTTGTTCTACATAGTGAATGGCACATAGTGCACTATATAGGCAATAGGGAACGATTCAGACAGTGTAAATACTGTCGGCACATACTATTATATATACTAGACATACTACATACTAGAGCCGCAACTAACGATTATTTTTTCTATCGACTAATCTAACGATTATTTTATTTTATTTTTTTCCGATTAGTCGTCTACTCTAACGATTATTTTTTCTGTCGACTAATCTAACGATTATTTTATTTTATTATATATATATTTTTTTTTCCCGATTAGTCGACTACTCTAACGATTATTTTATTTTATTATATATATATATTTTTTCCGATTAGTCGACTACTCTAACGATTATTTTTTCTGTCGACTAATCTAACGATTATTTTATTTTATTATATATATTTTTTTTTTCCCGATTAGTCGACTACTCTAACGATTATTTTATTTTATTATATATATATTTTTTTTCCGATTAGTCGACTACTCTAACGATTATTTTATTTTATTATATATATTTTTTTTTTCCCGATTAGTCGACTACTCTAACGATTATTTTATTTTATTATATATATATATTTTTTCCGATTAGTCGACTACTCTAACGATTATTTTATTTTATTATATATATATTTTTTCCGATTAGTCGACTACTCTAACGATTATTTTATTTTATTATATATATATTTTTTCCGATTAGTCGACTACTCTAACGATTATTTTATTTTATTATATATATATATTTTTTCCGATTAGTCGACTACTCTAACGATTATTTTTTCTATCGACTAATCTAACGATTATTTTATTTTATTTTTTTCCGATTAGTCGACTACTCTAACAATTATTTTTATTAAGCTTTTTTAATGAATCTGATCTTTTTTTTTACGTAAGAAGTTAGAATTTAGCAGTTGATTGAGGTGTAGAAACACTGGGACACGCCATTATGTAATAATACGATTTGATTTTGATTAAAAATAAGCCACTTATGTGTGGTCGTCCAGTGGTAGACATTTGAACTTTAAAATGATGAGTGTCAAAGATTATCTTAAAAGGAACTTTGATAGTGTTCAAGCCATTGAACAAACGTCTCCTGAACCATGTGTTTTTCCTCTTGCGCTGTCTGTAATGCAGGGAGTCTTGTGATTGGTTGTCAAGCCAGCTAACTAGAATTTAGCAGCCTCATCTCTGATTGGCTGGAATTTTGGCACATTGTAACGCTGGTTTGTGTTGAGCAGGCGAGCGGTCGGCATTTAGCGAGTGCGCAGGGCGAGTATCAGGAGCGCGAGGAACTGAAACCTTGCACGTGTGAAAGAGAACGTCCGCGCACATCCAAATAAACTTCTTTGAAATGCAAAACTGATTTTCGTTCGCTCGAAATATTTTCTTATTTGCGAGACGAAGATTTTCTCCTCAACTCAGTTCACGCGCACGAAATGCCCGTTTGCACGCTCAAAATATGATCTTGCGCGCGCAAAAATTTGGCAGAGGTCCAATTCCACAGGTGGTACGCCATTTCGGTTCTGCAAAGGGAACAAAGGAGCGTTTTATTCGGCCTCTGTTTAAAGTATTCCCATACTTTTAATAATCGTGGTCCAGGTTTTTGTGATAGAATGGAACTTTCTCCGTTCCCAGGAGCAGAAGCCGCCATTACGCGAGATGAATGTAAACAGTTTGACGCGTCGACACATTTCATGCACGTCGACGTATTTTCGTCGTTGCAGTACTATTTTGGACCAGTGCTATACACAGAATGCTGTATTTTAAAGCAATGTGGAGGAGATTAGAAGGAGAAACAGAGGAAAGCTGTCTGTGATGTAATGCTATTAGCTATTTTGAAAAAGGGGAGGAGCTGTTCGATATGTCCCGCCCTGTCTTCCTGTTTCAGTGGAAATTGCGTCAACACATTGAATAATGCTGTTTGTTTCAAGGCCTTTAAAATCTGAGTGAATTAAATTAACTGGATGGTTATGAAATCTAAAAGCTAAAAAAAAAGGTTTGGCCCACAAGGGGCTTTCTAATCGAGTCTAGAGCAAAAATGGACAGGAAAAAAGGCTCCTCTAGAAGCAAATCTTTAAACTGTACACATCACACAGTACAGTTTAATTAAAATATTACTCATTTTAACCTTCAAATTGCATTAGAACTTTCACAAAGGACAAGCAGATGATTCACAGGATGTGAATGTGGAGGTGTCATTGCTGCCGTTAAGTGATACTGGACAAAGAATAATATTTCATTTTTTTTTTTTTTTTTTATTTATTTGCAGTGATCAAATTTTTGCAGTGTGGTGATATGGAGGAACATTGTGGAGATAAAACTTTTCTTCTGTCAGCCTTCTTCCATCTCAAGTTACACTGATGGAAGCAGTGCCGTGTTCACAGACCATGGCATTTAGATATTGGAAACTGGTGAAAATGCTACTCATAATCTGATTGGCTGAGCTCCGGATGAGTCTTTTTAAAGGAATGAAAATTAAAATGTTGTCATCCCTTGTTCTATCTATTCCAAAGGATAGCTTTGTGAAAGAAAAATTATTTTCTGCTATAGTTCTCATTTCTCATCTTTGGTTCTGGAGTGTCTTGTATGCGACAATTATGAATATATGGATATATTTTTGGGTGAACATTCCCTTTTTTTGAGACACTTGCTGTAATATATTGTTGAGAGCACCTGCATATTCAACTTTTTTAAGTTGTTACAAAAATGAACTGCTTAGATGGTCCATTCAGGTCTATGTTGGTGGTTCTTGGCCAGAATACGGGTTATGCAGAATATATCATATTTTATGCAACACAAGACATGGCTGGATGATATGCAATCAATATGAAATCAATCCTCTTTTTTTTCCCAAGTGAAACAGAATATTCAACAACAACAACAACATTAAAAAAAATGTAGGACTTAATTTTATACATCAGGAATTGACAGGGTCATGAAAAGTGGGTGTTAGTAATGGGGAAAAGGGTTTCATGACATCAGTCTAAAAGGAAGATTATTACAGAGGCATAAAAAGTGCTATGAATTCATAATCGGAATAATGCGCAACAATGTTTACCATAAAAAGCAATGTGCACAGACTATATATACATACAGTATGTCAAATGTGAAAAAATGTATCAGTTTTCACAAAAAAAAGATCAACATTGATGATAAAATGATAATAAATGTTTCTTGAGCACCAAATCATCACATTAGAATGATTTCTGAAGGATGATGTGACGCTGAAAACTCAGCTTTGACCATAAACTACATTTGTGAGGGTTTGAGGCAGATCTTCAAGGGAATCTTCAAGGAGAACCTTCTATTCAGTGAACAACACAAAAAGGAGATGTATTCAACCAAAAGAACACCACAGACATTTAACAACAGAAGACAAGGAACTAACTGAGACGGAGGGCTTAAACACAAGGAGAGACTAATTAACTAAACACAGCTAAACAATAATCATAATTAAGGTGACCATGACAACTGAGGAGTGGCGGGAAAAACTGAACAAAGGAGGACATGTGAGGAAATGAACAATCAGGGAGCACAAAACAAGACAGACGGATTGGAAAACATATTTTGAATTTTAATAATATTTCACAATTTTATCGAATGACTCCAGCCTTGGTGAGTCTACTTTAAAAAAAACATAAAAAAAATCTGGTAACACTTTACAATAAGGTTCATTAGTTAAACATTAGTTAATGTATGAACTAACACATGTTACTGTATTCACTAATCTTAGTTAATCAAAGTACACTTGTTCATTGTTTGTTCATTAACAAGATTTTAATAACGTATTAGTAAATGTTGAAATTAACATTAACAAAGATTAATAAATGTTGTAGAGGTGCAGTTTGTTATTAGTTCATGTTAACTAATGAACCTTATTGTAAAGTTTTTGAACAGTGTGTGTACAGTATATAACATTGATCATTACCACCACAGATGTTTTACATCTGTTTTTCCAATAGTATAAGACACTAATCAACGCGACATTCGCCGAAGCAGGTAAACTCAATCTCCAGGCTCAAAATTGAAGGATCTTTTGAATTTCAAGCGCCGACTCAGCCACCCCCTGAAAACTGAGACTGCCTTTCAAACTTTCCTCCATCTCAATAAAACAGGCCTGGCTGAGTCAGCCCTCTCTACTGGAGAGATTGGATAAACGCTGGAGAGCCTGTCTCCCGGACCTGACGAGGGTCTCCAGCACCTGAGCTTCTCCCAGTGTGTGAGTAATGAAGAGAGAAATGAGTGCAGAGAAAGGTTTTCCTTTCCAAATGAGTCTCATCGTTATGCCTGAGGCCGTGTAACGCTCCGAGGAATTTCACATTTCATTTAAATGCAAATTCTGGGTTTAATGATGATCTGGGGCATGTACTCTTTTAAACCCTTGCATCTGCTGATACTCAGGATCATATATTTTAGGGCCATTCATTTGTCTTTGGTCTGCTCTGCATTGCTTCGATTAAGGCGACAGAGCTGAATGTTGAATTTCACCTAAAACTAGTCTCTTTTGCTTTGTAAATTAATAATTGCATGCAATTAAATCGCTGTTTAAAGAAAAATGAACAAATGTTGCCAAGACAAGTCAATTAAATAGCTTGTTTAGTTTTTTATAGTGTGCGCTGACTAAGAATGCAATGTTTTGCTAGAACATATGGACATGTGTCTGGTCAGGAGTTGTGATGTAATATCTTACTGAAGTCGGTCGATAGTGCCGAGTGCTGTAACGGGAAATAAATGATGGGAGATGAATTTCCCACAATAGCAGGTACAACTCAAACTGCACTCAAAAATCACTCAGCTTTAGAAGAGACATATTAAACCACTCCATGCAGCAATTACTGACAAGTGACCACCAGTTCTTTGAACGCTGAAACAAATTTCAGCAATGATACAACGTATATATCTTAAATATTATTTCTTTCTGACACTAGTGAGATCAAATTCAGAGCTAAATTGAGAGATTTTTTTCTCTCTCTCTCACGAGAAACACACCCCAATAATCTCACAATCTCAAAAACGTCTGTGTTTAGATCAACATACCAAAAGTCAGAGATCTCAATAAGATTTGAATCATTATATATATAAATGATACAATATTCTGGGAGGGCTTGCATAAGCCGTGATGGGAAGCATGAGATGACTCAGTCACAGAACATTTGACCCAGATGAATCGAAACACTTGATCTGGATTTTAGAAATGTATGTAAATAACTTCAAGTGTGTTAAATCCTCTAAATTTCCAGGCCAACACTGCATTAAACTGAGAGATATCCGTGTTGACGGGAAATAAAAATGCAAATTCCAGAAAATGTAAGCACATTATGTTCATACAAAACAAATACAGTGCTATCCATCAGATCTCTCTGGCATCTTCAACTTACCCTCCTAGTAAAGTCCTGGTAGTGCACAAATCAGATATGCAGAATGTAGTCAAGATTTCTTACTACTTTCTAGAGAGGCCTGTACATAGCCTTGCCTTGTGCCAAAATCAAGTCATTCCTCTGAGAACAATACAGTCACCATATCTAATTCAATAGTGGATGGTTTTACAATCTTAACACCCCCTGGTATTTTACGACCAATTACCGCCCGTCTAGGTGCCTTGATGTATCACAGGCTGAGAGCAGAGTCCAAGGACTCCCATACTGTGTAGAGTTTCTTTTGCGCAAACCACCGTCACTCAACTGAAGTTTATCAAAAACACAATCTCCCGCTGAGCTTGATGACATTCAAGGGCATCAAAAGCATGTTTGAATTGTTCCAACTTGACAGCCTTTTTGTGCACTATAGGTGCATTCAAGCTTAAATAGCCCAGCCACTTCGGTCACCGAGCAAATTTGAATCGCTCAAACCCTACCTAGACAGCATTTTTGGGGGTCATTGGCATGTTATGATGCCCAACGACGCTGTTTAGATCGAATGGACTCTGAAATAGCCACAGACAGCAAGGAATTGCATGAACAAGACAAAATCCAGAGCGATGAAAAACTCAATACGAGACTCAAGTTGACGAATTATTCATCACAGCGGAGAGTCATTCTGAAAGCATGTCTTCTCAGTGGGTTTTAACTCAAGATGGACTGTCATTCTGTCCTCAAAAGCCCAGTGAAGAGCTCTTCAGAAGTAGAAAACATGTCTTGGAGTTGCTTTATGGTTCAGTTGGTGAACACAAAAGTGCCCTTGCTGTGATAAACTTACTTTGCCTGAACTCATAATGCATACGCTGAGCTAAAGTAAACGCTTTCACAGATTATATTCCTCAAACAGACCCCAAAGTAAAAGACTTAGTAATAAAATAAGTTTAAATCCCAGACAAATGGGATTGTTCCAAAGCTGCAATGACTGCCTTAGGCAGGCAGAGAAAATGAAATGCTGATTTGAAATGAGAATGCTGATTGTCTCGCATCTTAAATTAATAAAACGGATAAAATGTACCAAAAAAAGTAATGCTCTTTCGATGTCCTCTGGCTAAATCATAACCTTGCAAAATGTGAGTGTCACATTCCTCCATGTAGCCAACAAATTTCCTCTGAGAACACACTCATATTACTATTCTGTTAACCAACTGAGGCTGTCCATGAGAGAGCGCTTCTATTATTTGAGCCACTTATTATTTGCACTAAAGTGTAAAAGATAGATTGAAGTAATGTAATTCATGGAATTTGCTGAAATTAATTTCAGAATGTTTGCAGTCCTCATTTGCACACCGCTCTGTCTGGGGTTGCCAAATTTTTACCACCCAAATAGGAAATGGAATACTGGGAATTTTGGATACATTGTTGCATAAATAAAATGTGGAGGACACTTTAAAACTTGTTGAACATTTTAAAAAATAGATTTTGAGGCTATATTAATAGCAAGCTTCTTATGTATCCCCAAAAAAAAATAATTTTTTTTTTTGCATAATTTGACAAAATTACAGCTTGATTGGATGAAAATATTTTTGAAATTTCATGTTGATTTTTCAATATTTTCTTCAAACATCACATCTCATAATTCACCTCAAGCATCTTTACTGACACTGTTGCCTCTCTGGTAAACAAGTGCAATTTAAAAGAATATTACAAAATGGTTTGAAAATATTATGAATTATCATTTAAATTATCAGCATTTTTTTCATAATGGAGCAAAAGCTGCTAAAATGAATAGGGGCATGGTAAAGTTTCCAAGACAGTTTTAATCTGCTAGTTTTAGTCAAATTCAACAACTAAACCATTCAAACGCCTACAGCTGAAGACACAAAACGCAATGTCCGGCCTAATGCATGACAGTCAGCAATCATCTTTGTGTCTCCACTCAAATTGAGATTGTAGTCGTTCACACAGATCCTACAAAATAGCATAGATTTGACAATCAGTATGTCTTTAAAAAGTTTAAGCAATCATTTATTCCTCTTCACCAATAACTGTAATTACTATGAAAGTATTTTGTCATATTCTGTCATTTCAGTTCCGTTCATGGAGGTTTTAATAATAGCAACCATGTTTCTCAGCTCTCCATCTACTGGGTAGATGGAAGAGCAGAGATCTCAATTTGCAAGCATTCAAGGTGAGCTCCTGCCATTTTCATACATCAGCGAACGTGAAGAACCACTGACGTCAGAACAGATATTGCTCTAGCCGGTCTGTCTGGACTGAGATGGTAGACTAATTCCAGAGTTGTCAGTGATATTCAGTGACACAATTTCAAATCAATCCCATTGAAATTAGTATTCCCGCAGATGTGTAGCACAGAGAATGGCTTGTGTAGTGGCGCTCCGAGGTCAGTTCACCCAAAAATGAAAATATCTATCATTAAGAAGTCACTCTCATGTCTTTCCAAATGACCAAGAACACAAATTAAGATATTTTTTGATGAAATCCATGTTTTTTTTTTATTATCTTCAAAAGAAAGCAACAAAATGACGAAATTTAAGGTCCTGAAAAGTACCAGGAAGTGCTGCAATGAAAATAGCGAAGGAGAATCAATTTATTGAATAAAGCCATTATTTTTGTTTTGTTTTTGCACCCAAAAATATTCTAGTCGCTTCATGACATTAAGGTTGAATCACTGTATTCACGCTGACTATTTTAACAGAGTATTTTTCGGGACCTTGAATGTGGTCATTTTGTTGCTTTCTATGGAAGATAAAAAAACACTTGGATTTCATTCCGAAGATGTTCCAAAGTTGAACGAAGGTCTTACGGGTGTGGAACGATATTGAGCGTGAGAAATCAATGACAGAAATTCATTTTTGGGTGAACTATCCCTTTAAAT
Source organism: Zacco platypus (assembly GCA_038088235.1). NCBI lineage: Eukaryota > Metazoa > Chordata > Actinopteri > Cypriniformes > Xenocyprididae > Zacco > Zacco platypus. The sequence continues at coordinate 3,206,593 of CM076079.1, forward strand.
TGATGTAAACTTTAATTGAGTATGACCAAAGAAGGCGCCTGGTACTACAAAAGAGCTCATCACTGACCGCTCAATCTCATGAAGCTTTGCAAATGACGTAAATCTCCTCACACTCTCACCGCTTGCTTCAACACAAAATTAGCAATGTGATTCATCTCAGAGCTGGCTGGATTGGTTTGAAGACTGAAGAATTTACTGAAATGAAGAAAATGAAAGAGAAAAACACTTCCTGGACAAAGACCGCTGAAGAAGCGGCAAATCACTGTAACGCTCTATTGTCTGCTCGAGTCTACCTGCAAACCTCAAAGCTTTTTGACGGAGAATATGCATCTTTACAAGTATATTCTGAAAATGAATTGTCACAACAACGTACATGAAGCGACACCAGAATGGCAGCCGTAAGACAAATGAACGTATCCTGTCAACACAGTTGATTCTCCTTTTTGTTCAGAAATAATTGTGTTACACACACACACACACACACACACACATATATATATATATATATATAAAACGGTAGTGCAGATGGCACAAGGCGATCTATTTTAAAGCTTTAGTACATGTTTCTACACCTTCTTTAGAATTACCAAAGTAAACCCATAAGAATTTGTCTCTTTTGAAATTGGATTTATAAAGCACAAGGCGAAATGATGTAGTTAAGGTCATGGACAACAATGCAAGTGAGTGATGTGCGAAGCGGTAAATACTGGCTTCATTTATTTCACTCACAACATAATGTAATGTTTGAAATATCATGCTGAGTTCATAAGGAATGATCCTTCTACATATTTTCTTAGTCTCACAATGACGTACAGGGTCACTCGGGAGTATCTCCATTGTAAAAACGAATGTGTTTTTCTACGGATTTAGCATTTTTGGGGAATTCAAGTTTGTTTAAGTGAATTTGCACAAAGCAAAAAGCCACTCTGCATACCCCTTTTGTGCCGCTTCCAAATGGATTTAATGGATGAAGCCCAGAAGGGGGGAAAAAAGCTTGGGGGAATCCATTTTCATGTTGTGAAGTGGGCTGTAGCTCTAAGTGTTTATTTTCTGGAGTCAGCGGGTATGGAGGACGTGGTGGCATCTCATATAGGGGTTATAAAGCTGATGCATTTCTGCCAGGGTAAACTATGATGATTTCTCTCTTGCCTTTCTTCAGAGGTAAATACTTCACAGTTTGGTGTCTGGGATTCATGCACTCCTAGTCTAAGTGTCAGATGTGGAGCTTTTGGATTGCAGCAGACCTGGAATTCAGACTCTGTGCAAACTCGTGTGGAGAGCAGACGCAGCGAGAGGACTTGGATGGATTGCGGAGCGCTGTTTTTGTTAGAGTTGAAGCCAGTCTGCTTCATCTGAGCTAAGAGGGGTTTGCAGAGGCAAAGACGGCACTGAAAAACAACACGCATGGATCAGGTAGAAGCAGCTGGAGGTGCTGGATTTATCAGTCAGGTGGCGAGCTGCTCAGTAATTCTTACTATAATACCCCATGGCATGGATTTGCATATCACCCTGAAATAATGACTTTTCTTGGAATCAGCTGAGATAATGTCAGCACGTTGCTTAAAATGGCAGCGCACAATGCATGGACAATAAATTAGACTATTTACACAGAAAGGTCACCTTCAAGAAAGGTTTCATCGATGAATTAGCAAACGTGAACATAACCTGGAAACAGAAATGCAAAAATCTTAGCAGAACATCACGTTTGCTTACTTGGAGAGAAAGGCAGCTTTATGGAGCCTAGGCAGCAGTAAAACTACTTGTAATAAAAACAACAAGCGTAATTATTAAGGTCTACTGGAGAACAAATATTATCCTTACTGTGTCAATACCCTACGCATGTCGAACACTCATTGTCTCCTGCGTCTATAAGTCATCTCGGGATACTTCTGAAACTCTGCCTCCCCACCGTGCAGATTAAAGTAAGATTTACATTTGCATCGGTTATGGCAAGACAAATTGATCTGATCTAAAGCATACGGAGCGTTTTAACATTCCCGAACAAACTGTATATTTCTTCTATTGAGTCCAGAGACGACCGACGCAGATAAATCAGCGTCAGGGTCGGCCACATTTACGCAAGCCAGGAGAGCATGCGGAAGCGCAAGTGCTCCGTTCCTGGGTTTGTTTTCTGTCCACCGGCAGGCGAGAGCTGACAGCAGCACATCTGTTTTTTTCAAATCTCCTAAGTAGCCTCGTGTCGGCGTCGTCAGCCAGATCGCCGCACGAACAGAGTGCGATTTTAGTTAATGCTTATTTTTGGTTGAAATAAAAATCATTGTGCAACTCTGGAAAAAACTCCCATGGTGTTTCATAAACAAACCTAAAAGTGCATTTTCTCAACTAATACGCACACTGAAAATCAATGTCAGATGCCTAATTGTCTAGTTTTGCATCTTTGTTACTATTGATTTCCATTAAGCACACATTCAAAACAAACTCAAGTAGAATCTTGGAAAATGGCCCAGATGCTACCAAATATGTCCTATCGTTTCAGTTCACGGAGTGGATGTTTGAGCAAGCGAAGCCAAAATTCAAAACACATGACGCCTTAGTACACACATTTGGTGAAGAACGAGGACCATTTGAAATAGTTAAAGTAATAGCATAATTGTGTCCATAAAACATTTCGTATGTACTCCGGTGCCGGTGTCTCAGAGCCACAGTAAAAAATGCACTTTCTCAAAAATAACTAACGAAAGCCTCTTAGTCCCTCTCAAAGTGCGGCGTTGGTAATAACAGCGCTTTCGTGGCTCCAGCACTGCAGGAGACGGTCTGCTGTGATCTTCTCTGATATGCACTGTAATGCTGCTGGACATCATAAGGCTAATGAAGACAACTCCAGGTGTTTCTGTGGGTTCATGCCTCCCGTGAGTCCCACTCTAATACCACAGCCATCAGTCCTCTGATATCTCGCACTAGGTGCCAGAGACCCGGGATTTTTTTCAAAGCTGTACTGTAAATGACTGAGAAACTGTAATAGGAATCTTGTTCAGGAACATCAATAACCCACTGGACACGACGGCTGTTAAGTTGAAGGATATGTATGCGTGAATATTATTAAAAATAGTGAAAAAACAAAATACCAAAATCTATTACTAAGCGTACTTCAAATCAATTATCATATTTATTGACATATCACTTAAGAATTACTGATATAAAATTACAATTAAACTTCAGTACAAAATTAGTGGTTCCAACACTCTAAAAAATGCTGGGTTAAAAGCAACCCAAGTTGGGTTGAAAATGGCTTGGGTTAAATGTTTGCCCAACCTTCTGGGTAGTTTAATTTAACTAAACTATTGTTTAAAAATTATTATGGCTGGTTTAAAATGAACCCGGGACACATAATTACTAGAGGCAACAATAATAACCAAAAGGTGAATGTTTATTGTTTAATTATTAATCATTAAGCTCATTAATACATTAATTTCCAACATATTTAGGGTTCACTTTAAGCACAGTCATTTTTAAACAACAGTTAAATAAATCTTCCCAGAAAGTTGTGCAAACATTTAACCCAATGGCTGGGTTTGTCCATTTTCAACACAACTTTGTTTTTAAGTTTAGCAGGCTTTAAATATACCAGATTTTTATACCAAAAGTGCAACTGCAGGGTACTTTTATTTAGCACATGTATATAAAAATCTATTTGTAGCACAAAATAAACGTATATTTTTTTCCACTAGGATATATGTTTATTAATATTTATAAGATAGACAATAGGATGATTCATCTCATATTTGAAAGCATATTAAAACACCTTCATAGGTTTACAGCATGAAATGTTGCTTAGTAACATGTGACACGTTTAATCACATGGGTTGCGAAATTTTGCCTTCATTTTAAAAAAGTATGCATTAGTAATGTAATGCATTTTATAAGTTGAAATCTGTTTATTACAAATGATTTTGATAAATACACAAAGAATCGAAACACAATCCCTTGTTTACATCATTAAAACTTCCTGAAAGTCTTTCTTATACTGCAGTAATTTAAACACTGAGAAGATCATTATCGGTGCTGTAACACATTGTGATTGACAGCAGTGAGTTGGATCTTCAAGACCAATTAATAATCTTTCCTCTACAAGCTGTTCAACACCAGGGACTGAGAACGAAATCACCCCAATCACTTCGACGACCCAAACTCATTAATCCTTAAAGATCCCTTATGCAAAAATCGAAGCATGTTCAACATGGCTCCCAATGAAAACGCAAAACTTTATTCAATGGATTTACACCTTTGGCCCAGAACGTGCTTAGACAAAAGAGAAAATTGATTAGGAAGCTACAGGAAAGCCTCATGTCCGCATCAGCCGAGCTTCACCTTTGTTTTAAGGCTCTGCGCGGGGCTCTAATGCAATGTAAAAGAGAGCTTATCGATCTTCTGGCTACAGCCTCTCACTAAGCCATCTATCAAAACACATTCGTTCCATGCTTGGCACTCCAATATTGACCGCCGCGTTCACTATTGCATAAACGCAAATTGACCTAGGACCCCTCTGGATAAGTGATGAACTCCTCCCATTTGCTAACGGTCCATATATTAGCACACGAGACTCGTTTCTGCACTCTTTTATAGGATCCCCAAAGCTTTTATGAATTTAGCTGAAAACGAAAGCTTTGCGAATGCTTCGAAGAGCACGATAGATAGGTATTTGTTTCGAAATAAAAACGTAAAAAGTTTTAAAATCTGGTTTTATCGAGTCGGCTTTGGCATGAGTGCAGAAGATATGTTCACATGCATGCTTTTCTCTTTAAGTATTGTCTTTATCAGGGTCTTACACATTTGATTCAAATCTGAAGTACGTCAGTTTGAGTTCATGAAGGTCAAAGTCTTTTTTTTAAGTCATTCTAACCTTATTAAAATCAACAAATCTTTTTTCTGAAAGTCTCATTTAATCAGGGCACGGCTGAGTTCATAAACAGGTAGTTGGGAGCATATTCTCCGACAGCAACAGCCAAAGTCTGTGTTTGTTTTATAGGGAACGGCGCAGAAACTCGCACCTGATTGTCAACTCATTGATTGGAGCTGAAATTACTCTCTTTAGAGAGCTGATTATTCCTCAGGTTCACATACTATTAGTGGCATTTGCAAATAGATTATGAGTAAAAACATTCTCTGTGACGTAGATGAGGATTGGCTCACAAGTGAAGCTACGTTCATGACAGATTCGAGTTATTCAAAAGGGTTCGAAACTTTCTACCACCACGGTACGAGGTTTACAATCATCCATATATCAAAAACACTGACAACTCTGAAGTGTGCATTACTCTTTTCTACTCTCTTCTCTCTCCTTTCACGCCGTTGGAGAAAGCCTGCGTGCTTTACAAATGTGACAATCGTGAAATTACCTTGCCATTTGTCTGCATCTACCCAACACAGCTGATTATGTTCATTGTAAGCCACTGAAATCCACGTGAAGACATTTATGCAAAAGATTAACTCGTCTTTATCTATCAATTGTTTCATTACAGCCTCTTAATTTTTTAGATATGATAATGCATCAAGATTTAATTAAAGCACCTGAAAGTCTAGTTCACTCAAGTTGCTTCTTGCACCTTTGGGCAAGGTACACAGATCCACTCTGTCCTTAGAGACTGTTTGTGTAGATTACATAACGATATGCCAAATATGAAGAATGTCTGTTCTATGACATTTGTATTTATGAATAATAAATGATCTTCACAGACATGGGAAGCACTAACAGTGTTATTTCCAAGCCACTTGTTGAAATTTCATGTAGAAGATTAACATTAAAAACCAGAGAAGTTCATAAAAACATGAACATATCATAAGAAGTGAAACTGATAAATGTGAGAATATAAAAGATAAAATATAACTCCCATATAAGGACACTTTTAAGCACTGTACGATTCATAGCAGCACAAACATTTCATCTTTTTTCTTTTCTTTCAGTGTGTTAATGATGAATGAATCACTCACCATTTCTGTGAGGAGCGCGCGGGTCAAAACCATGGCACGAATCAAAATCCTCCTGTGGAAATTTACATCCTCGCATGGAAGAGAGTCTCTTACGAGGAAAAAGGACTTTACTGAATGTCCACTGTCGGCGGTGGGCACAGTTGTGGGAGTTTTAAGGTGTCACGGTTATGTCAGCGCAAACTAGATACGCGCGTGAGAGGCGCGCGGGCAGTTCCGTGGCTCAGCGGTCAGTCCGACGGTGCCGAGCGCGAGCGCCCTTCAGTTTCCACAGTGAAACGCAAAACTGAAGTCTCAAGTCCCTCCTCTTTCACACCACTTCCACCTCCAATGTGTCTAATGCCCTTTTCGAGAAACTCGTGTCCAGTGTCGTTGTCATATGCGCAACCACATTGTAGGAGGCGCGCGCGTTTCAACTAAGCGATATTGAACAATTAAAATAATCTAGCTTACAATGAGAGCTCATGATTAAACTTTCCCCATGTGCAACTAGATGCATAGTGTGAAGTCGACGAAAATAAATGATTATAATCATAATTTAGAGGGTTTTGTGAAACTAATCTGCCACTATTATGTGTGTATATAGAAATAAATATAGCATGAATATTTACCATTACCAATAGGTAATTATAGGTCACATAGACAGATGGAATATTCATTTTCACATTTGTTGGGGGTACTAATTCAAATGCATTTTTAATGTAAAAAAAAATTCATATAATGAAACCTTTTTTCTTTGAATTAAATTCAAATGAGGACAAAATATAGCATAAATAAAACATTAAAAAAAACATTTTTGACTGTGTGTTATATGAGAAGGAACATTTCCAGAACAAGCAGACATTAAATATTTCACTTAGAAGCTGTATTGAGGAAGATAAAGACTATAAAGGAACTGAAACAGCACACAATTGAACAGAAACTGCAACGAGACATCAATAACTGGCATGAAACGTCAGTCTTTCCCCCCCATTGTTGCGGTGAAACATGGATTTGCTCTCAACACCCTTGATCCTCTGTATTTAATCGTTTTAATCCACGTGTCTCACAGTCAGCTTCTCTAATCTATAGTTTCAAATATACATAGACATATGTAAGGCATAGAAATATTCGCTCACAAAGCATGAAAGGCCAGGTCCGGTAACAACTCTGTTTACAAAGACAAAACTAAGCTATAAAAAAAAAAAACTTGCAGAGAAAACATAGCTGTAATAAAGGAATCTCCAAACCACCCCTGATGAAAACACCAGCATATGTTGTGATTTGAATGCTGATGTGCTACTATCCTCTAAACCAGCATAAACCAACCTGAATCAGCTAGAATATTCTCCAAGATGTTTTTAAAGCAAGCAGGGATGGGCTATATACAGTGGGTACAGAAAGTATTCAGACCCCCTTAAATTTTTCACTCTTTGTTATGTTGCAGCCATTTGCTAAAATCATTTAAGTTCATTTTTTCCTCATTAATGTACACACAGCACCCCATATTGACAGAAAAACACAGAATTGTTGACATTTTTGCAGATTTATTAAAAAAGAAAAACTGAAATATCACATGGTCCTAAGTATTCAGACCCTTTGCTCAGTTTTTAGTAGAAGCACCTTTTGATCTAATACCGCCACAAGTCTTTTTGGGAAAGATGCATCAGTTTTTCACACCTGGATTTGGGGATCCTCTGCCATTCCTCCTTGCAGATCCTCTCCAGTTCTGTCAGGTTGGATGGTAAATGTTGGTGGACAGCCATTTCTAGGTCTCTCCAGAGATGCTCAATTGGGTTTAAGTCAGGGCTCTGGCTGGGCCATTCAAGAACAGTCACGGAGTTGTTGTGAAGCCACTCCTTCATTATCGTAGCTGTGTGCTTAGGGTCATTGTCTTGTTGGAAGGTAAACCTTCGGCCCAGTCTGAGGTCCTGAGCTCTCTGGAGAAGGTTTTCGTCCAGGATATCCCTGTACCTGGCCGCATTCATCTTTCCCTCGATTGCAACCAGTCATCCTGTCCCTGCAGCTGAAAAACACCCCACAGCATGATGCTGCCACCACCATGCTTTAATGTTGGGACTGTATTGGACGGGTTATCAGCAGTGCCTGGTTTCCTCCACACATACCGCTTAGAATTAAGGCCAAAAAGTTCTTGGTCTCATCACACCAGAGAATCTTATTTCTCACCATCTTGGAGTCCTTCAGGTGTTTTTTTCAAACTCCATACGGGCTTTCATGTGTCTTGCACTGAGGAGAGGCTTCCGTCGGGCCACTCTGCCATAAAGCCCCAATTGGTGGAGGGCTGCAGTGATGGTTGACTTTCTACAACTTTCTCCCATCTCCTGACTGCATCTCTGGAGCTCAGCCACAGTGATCTTTGGGTTCTTCTTTACCTCTCTCACCAAGGCTCTTCTCCCCCGATAGCTCAGTTTGGCTGGACGGCCAGCTCTAGGAAGGGTTCTGGTTGTCCCAAACGTCTTCCATTTCAGGATTATGGAGGCCACTGTGCTCTTAGGAACCTTAAGTGCAGCAGAAATTTTTTTGTAACCTTGGCCAGATCTGTGCCTTGCCACACTTCTGTCTCTGAGCTCTTCAGGCAGTTCCTTTGACCTCATGATTCTCATTTACTCTGACATGCACTGTGAGCTGTAAGGTCTTATATAGACAGGTGTGTGGCTTTCCAAATCAAGTCCAATCAGTATAATCAAACACAGCTGGACTCAAATGAAGGTGTAGAACCATCTCAAGGATGATCAGAAGAAATGGACAGCACCTGAGTTAAATATATGAGTGTCACAGGACCATGTGATATTTCATTTTTTTTCTTTTTTAATAAATCTGCAAAAATGTCAAGAATTCTGTGTTTTTCTGTCAATATTGGGTGCTGTGTGTACATTAATGAGGAAAAAAATGAACTTAAATGATTTTAGCAAATGGCTGCAATATAACAAAGAGTGAAAAATTTAAGGGGGTCTGAATACTTTCCGTACCCACTGTTCATCACATGCTCTCCTTACAGTAGTGTCCAGTTCACAATATAATATTGAATGGCCACAACTTGTACAACAACTGCACAAAATTTCAGGAAATAGAACTATACATACAAATTCAAAAACACAAAGACCCCTCACAGACCTTGTTTACGCAGTAAAGAGTCAAGAGGGCATGAGAACTGGAGGTCTCCCTTTATTATTCCCTGGTGGAATGAATGATGTTTGAAAAGACTTCATTAAGACAGCATGTCACATTTCGTAGTCTCTTATTCCACTGTTTTCTCTGCACGACGATATTGCTGTCCAGTCATCAGCCAAACAGAACCATTATGCCTTTCTGTATTGCCACATATAAACGGAAGGCACTTACTAAATCAGGCTAGTGTGCCGAGACTGAGCATGCTCTCCTGACAGTAGTGTTCACAATATGCATTGAATGGCACTGTGAGTAAGCCTTCGCCTTAGACCTGCACTATACCGTAACATATTCTATCGCACAAAGCATATAATTCAATTGCATTCAGATCTTTCTGCTCTTTCATGCGTATAGAGCCAAATTACTTAGGCACCTATTCATTGTTCTTGTGAAATCTCACTCCCACTCCTCCTGCAGAGTGATAGAAAAATTGAAAAAGATTCCTCTTCAAAACAGTCACTTTTCTGTTCTGCATCCTGGAACAATGCCACTTGTGTTACTAGAGAAATGTGCAAATGCTGGTATTTCTCTTCATTATGGAAAATAGGTCGACTGCTTCCCTCTAGGTATGTGTAAAGGGTGAATGAACAGCCAGTACATTCAAATGTTAGTCATGCATCTTTCATGATTGTGTGTGCACCTGTTTGTGCTGACGTGAAGTATATATTTAAAGTTTGCTCTTGAAACATCTTTATGCCATCAGACAAAGCAAACATGAGCTGCAATAGAGTAAGTTTTTTTTTATTATTACAATGAATTAGAGTAATGTCAGGTTTTTAAACAATTTGTTTATTGAAATGTAGCTAATTAATGCAAGCATATTACAATTAAAAATAGTTAGGTCTCTTTTACATAATAGTAATAATTTAAATAATCATAAAGGAAAAGCAACAACTGGCAAAACACATAAAAAAGGCACAGGTCAATTCAGATAGCTACACATTAAGAAGAGAAGAGTTAATTTGCAAAAACAGATAACTCTGTTTTTAGTAATTCTCACAAATCATGTTTTTTTTTATTGTGCATTCCAAGTAATATCAACCAAACTACAGTTGAGTTGTTTTGATTAACTATTAATAACTAAAAAAACAGGTAACTTATATTTAAACTATGTAACAATTAAAGTTCATTGAAAGTATATATATATATATATTGCTATTGCTTTTTTAGCAAAAGCAGATAACTCCACATTTCATGTTTCAGAGTTAAACAAAACCAAGTAATTGACCCTTCACAAACAGTTTGATTGACAGGCTATCTGACCAATCATAACTCTGAATCCGCCATTTTGTCCGTCAAAGCAGTCAGGGGAGTTAGTAGATTAACGTTGGTGAACTTGATAAATTGTGTGTACTCACGTCTTTCCACGCTTGAAACAACATTCCTTCGGATGTTCATTCATGTTTATTTGATGCTATAAATGAACTAGTATGAAGAGATGATCGGTTCACGAGGAGCTACAGCGATCTGTCACCACACATTAAAGACACACTAGACGCTATTTATTGATTAAACTTCTTTAAAAAATTACAATATTTTAAATATGAAACTGTTTCGTAGGTTGTCAGTGTCCTCTTTGCTCCTGGATGTATTTTTCACTGCGTGAAAAACCTTACTGGAGTAAAATACGTTCTTATAATCCAGTTGTACTGTGTTAATTTGAGATTACTGCGATTGAGCTTTCATACACATTTTTTTCCCATATATGGAAATGTTGATTTTTAAATCTTCTCTCCAGTAGATCAATTTGGATTCTGAAGGTTCTTTAGAGTATAACTCTAATAATTAAATAAAACATCAATATTAAACCTTTAGATTGGGGTGACGCTTTGAAACTTCAAGAGGAGTCTTAATGGGTTTTGTAAGCTTTGAAATTCATTTCCAGGTAAACATCTATGCGAGAGCTGTACGTGAATGCAGATATTTCACGAATGCACAAATTTTAGTTATATTAGTTACTAACTTCTATTTTTTTTATTTATTGGTATCAGCTGATGTTAGATATATATACAACTGTGCATGACAAATGCAATTAATTTATTTAGACCAAAAAGTAATATTGGCGATTTACCAGTTATCACTACACTTACACTATCATTACACTTACAAATAATCAGATAGAGTAATTAGTATGCATATTTGGCGTGCTGCAGAGGGCTCAGAGCTCCGGATTTGGCCCGAGCCCAGAGTACTCCCCACATATTCTGGTTTAGGAAGTAACCAGGCAAGTGTGAGGAGACGGGTGGTGGAGGGTTGCTGAAACTTTTCAAAAGCGTTAATATATATAGGTCTCCGCTCATGTGGATTGGGTAGACATGATGATTGCTGATTAATGACTCCGGGTTGGAGTGATGTGATGATTAGTAAGATCATTTGAATGCGTTCCTCCCGAACTTTGTTAATAAAACATCATTACAAGAAAATAATTATCTGTTTATTGTTATCACCAGAATTTTAATCTCGCTGCAAGCATAATTTCATGTGTCATTAATATGCCAGACGATAATTCACATCACAATGCAAGTGCATACTCCATTCTCAGCTTTTTTTGCTTAGGGTGCGATAGCAGTTATTATCATAAAAAGAAGGCACAAACGGGCATCATACAATGACAAATGGGACATCCCAATTTCATGACCAGTTGGACCATTCGGGACTATGTCTTTCACTTATAGCCTTATTTTCTTTGGCATGTAATTAAATAAGGTGTTAAAGGGACAGTTAACTAAAAAATCTCTCAGTTCATGTCAGCGGTGTGACTTTCTCTCCTCTGCAGAACACAAAAGAAGATATTTTGAAGAATTTTGGTAACCAAATTATTTGGGGACCATTGACTTCCATCATTCTAAAAATTTGCAACCCAGCGCTGGGTATTTATTGGACAGAACACATGCCCAGCAGGTTGGGTTGCACAATTTAATAAAACTTCTGTTCGCCTTAAAGCTGGGCTAATTTTACCTCATTAATGGTTATTGTTTCCATATCTTGCAGCAAATGTTATTTATAGTTTTGATTTAGGCTATAACTTGTTTAATTAATTGTATAAATTGAATTCTATATGAATTGCATCAGTTCGGTTTGAACTGTCTATAACAAACGACGGTAAGTGTAATTGGGAAAAAGTTGAAAAACTATATAAGTTTTTTTTCCTTGTATGTACTGTAGTTATTTCATACACAAGTGTATACAAACCTTAAAGTTATTCAGGAAGATCGCCTCTGGAAGTTTTCTCTCAGAACAGGAGACAAAATGGCGGTTCCCAATCCAGTTTATTGCAGTTTCGCAATCCAGCAATTGGTTATTATAACCCAGCAGGCTGGGTAGTTTTTGATGGAGTGCATTATTTATACTGTCAGTAATATTTAACCCAAAACTGATTTGAAAATGACCCAACAGGCAGAACCCAGCAGAAATTTTAGAGTGATTTTGGACAAAAACACTAGCTTATTTGACATTTCTGAAAAAATTTTTCTTCTTTTCTTTTGATGATCAAAAAACAACAACAACAACAAAAAAACTGTCCTTACAGTAGCATTGCGTTAAAATTGAACTCCGATCATGAATTATTATCGCTAAGTGATGTTTTAAGATAAAGTCCGGGTCAGTGACCCTGTCCTTACTTGAGCTTCTAGTTAATGTGGTCAAACAACTTTCTTAATGGATATGAATAATGACTGGCACATAAGAAAGCGCTCCATCTTTAGCTGCTTCCAGACACTACTTAGCACTTGACCCAGATGTTTCATTGACTCCAAGTTAAAGATATCGATATTGATGGCAGCCTGCTCGGTCATGCCCTTCCTCGCAGTGGCCAGTGTCAGATCACATTGGTCTGATTCAGCCCAATTTCTCTGATAGACGCAATCAAGGGCTTGTGATTTACTTGAGATGAGAGAAGTTAGTGGCTCCCTGGAAAGAAAGAAAAAAGGTCGAGGAGAATAAAGGAAGAGATGAGGCTGAGAAATACCTCTCGAGCCCTTCTGCCCCTCCATGCTATTACCCGCACATGGCTAGGATTTCAGAGAAGAGTGTGCCAATGCTTAAGGCAGCAAATATTCCTCCTGAACCGTGAGGGTTTGCTGTACCCAGAGGAATCAAGTCTGATTCAGAAGTTATGCTGAGCAATATTATTGGCTTTAAGTTCTCCTCATACCACGTCTATAAGGGACAAACAAAAAAAGCTTATTCGCTTGAACTTCTCTAGACAGCTAAACTTTTCCATCTCACTGTACTTTATGAGCTCTTTGCTCACGATGCACACTGAGCACAAAGTGTAGCCCAAACTGGATTATGTGTTTGTGTATTTGCCCAGACTGTTAAGTGACCAAGTGGTTCTTTCTTAATGATATTTAATGTCTGACCCAGACAAATGCATTTATTCAAGTGGATACTGGCTTTTATCTTATTTAGAAGACAGCTGTTGCATTTTTATGGAGCATCAACTTCACTTTGGAATTTGTATTGCACAGTATTATTTTACAAGGTCTAAACAGCTTTTTGGGTATTTTGTGCAAGTTTATTTGAGGATGTGTTCACTACTAGGAGTGAGCAGTAACGGAATACATGTAACTTTGTAACATATTTAAAATACAAAATTTGAGTAATTGTATTTCACTACAGTTACATTTTAAATGGGTGGTAATCAGATTACAGTTACACCCGAAAAGTATTTTAGATTAACTATAGTGATTACTAAAGCAATAACCCCCAAGATTACAATGATTATATAACAGGTAAGAGCCATTGTTAGGCACGATGCGAGCCTAAAAACCCCTTAGCGGTTATAAATTCAGTGTAAACCATGCCTTCACGGGGCTTACTGATTTTATGAAATGGTTAGCACACAATACAAATATTAAAGCCAAAAAATATGTATTAATGCAACTTTCATGAAGTAAAATCATTAAAAGGCTTCCTTCCGCTGGAAACAAATAGTCCCGGACTGTGAACAGCAACAGAAGTTACATTTATTGCGCTCTCACGCCACACATCATGTTCTCACGCAGTGAAAAATACATCCAGGAGCAAAGAGGACAACACGTCAACAGACATATGAAACAGTTTCATATTTAATATATCGTAATTTTTTAAAGAAGTTTAATCAATAAATAGCGTCTAGTGTGTGTTTAATGTGTGGTGGCAGATCGCTGTAGCTCCTCGTGAACCGATCATCTCTTCATACTAGTTCATTTATAGCATCAAATAAACATGAATGAACATCAGAAGGAATGTTGTTTCAAGCGCGGAAAGACGTGAGGACACACAATTTATCAAGTTCACCAACGTTAATCTACTAACTCCCCTGACTGCTTTGACTGACAAAATGGCGAATTCAGGGTTATGATTGGTCAGATCGCCTGTCAATCAAACTGTTTGCGAAGGGTCAATTATGCTTTACAACTCGCAAATGCAACTGTATATCACGCAATTCTGAGAAAAATTTTGAATTGTGAGATAAAAACTCGCAATTACCTTCTAAAGTATTCTAGAAGTATTTCTAAGTATTTAATAAAAATGCTTCAAAGTATTCTAAATCATTTAGATTAAGTTTTAAAACTTGGAAATACGAAATATGTTACAAATTAACTTTTAAAGCATGTATTTTACATTTTAAAAGTAGCTTACTCATCCCTGCTCACATACATTAATCAATGGTTGTAATATTTGGGCAACGTTTCGTTGGAGAGGTGAATGATATGCTTGAGCTCTGAATTCCCACAGTGCATCTTAAAAAATGAGAAATCGTGAAAAATAAACCGTACACAAGCCTGCCCGATGGGCTCTAATGCTGAATGTTTGTTGTGTCTAGCAGCCTGGTTGGCTTTGATCAACTATATTTTTCACAGCTGTGTCTGCGTCCAGATCTCTGGTCTTTTGAAGCAAGCTGATCAACATCAAACAAATGACAAAAAAAAACAAAAAAACTCTATAACAAATGGTCTCAGCTTCTCAGCATCCACCCACACATTGCCGTTTTGCCTTTGTTTGTGTGTCCGTCTGATTCAAATTGATGTCATTGCACATGCGGCGTGTGTCTGATACATGTCTGGATGCCAAATAGACCTTTTAGTAAATTGATAGGGGAATTTTGATGAACTAAGATTACTGTACTTGTCATTCGCTCAAGTACCGAGGGGAGTCTGGCAGACCACTGTAATGAGTTATATTATTTTGCTGTTTGCCGTTGTCAAGTAAGGTCTGGGCGGCCAAGAGTAAAGGTCTTGTTAAAGTCTCAAAAACAAAATAATTTATGCAAATGCAGTGGGAAGGACACAAGTGAAATCGGTCGAGTGTCCTTTCTTGCAGTGCCATAGTAACAGAGAGAATATATAATGATATTTGTTAACTGGGAATCGAGGTTGTATCATAACATTTAATCATACTCATGTTTGTCTAAATAAATGTCATTATTACTGTTTTATTCATAAATCATGTATATATAAATAGTAGCTTATTTTATTGTAATATAACTATTTTATTTCACAAATGAGATATTGTATATATATACATGCAATATATTATGGGGGGCCAAACAGGAAATAATTGAATGTAAATCCGAATATATAAATGTAAATTTGAATATATAAATGTAAATCCTGAATATATAGTTATAAATCCGAATATATAGTTATAAAACTGAATATATAAATGTAAATCCTGAATATATAAATGTAAATCCGAATATATACATGTAAATCTTAAATATATAGTTATAAATCTCAATATATATAAATGTAAATCTTGAATATATAGTTATAAATCTGTGTATGGATATATTTTTTTTGGATTTACATTTATATATTCAGGATTTACATTTATATATTCGGGTTTATAACTATATATTCAGGATTTACACTTATATATTCGGGTTTATAACTATATATTCAGGATTTACATTTATATATTCGGATTTACATTTATATATTCAGGATTTACATTTATATATTCGGGTTTATAACTATATATTCAGGATTTACATTTATAAATTCAGGATTTACATTTATATATTCGGGTTTATAACTATATATTCAGGATTTACATTTATATATTCGGGTTTATAACTATATATTCGGATTTACATTCAATTATTTCCTGTTTGGCCCCCCATAATAATATATACAATATATATATATATATATATATATATATATATATATATATATATATATATATATATATATATATATATATATATATATATATATATATATATATATATATATATATTCTTTTCTATCGGGTGTCATTTAATAGTTCAATATAACATTCTGTGAAAATTTGCTTGACAAGACAATGTCAATCAGTCACTGACACAAATTAGTTCAATCTCATTTTTAACTTCCTCTTGATGCCACTTGATGATGATTAGAGAGTAAGACAAAAAAAACATATTCTGTTAAAAGATAATATGCCGCATTCATTGATGACAATTGACAGAAATACCAGCACAGTTAATGTGAGAGAAAATTGACATACTTGATTAGTCATTCAGTGCAGCTGCAGAGCTTGTGTTGTGTATTATGAAGTCTGAGACAAATACAGACTCTCACAGACCGTCTGTGATGAAGCTGAAAAGCTTCAGTATTAAGTGTGACCATTTTAAGGTTCAATTTTAACACAAGGTTGTGTTAAAATGGAACCTTGCTGCAGACAGGTCAATAGTTGCAATGAGAAAAATAACAATCACAAGAATAAAATGTGCATCCAGTCACGTCCGCTTAGCACACTAGACTATGAGCATGTGGAACACAATGTACAAGTTTATGCCTATAGAAATGCAGTTGCCTAGACTCCAACACTTTCCCAGTCATTTCATTGGCACATTCTGTTGGTGGGCAGCAAAGCATGAGGATAATTAACTCTATGATCTAACTGTGCAAGAATGACTAAGATCTGTAAAAATACCTTCTCTTTATGAGGCTTGTTAGCTGCGTACTGAGTTCACATAATTGTTCAAGAAATTATACTCACCCCACATGCATATATATATAAATAATACTCTATTCTTTTACATCTGCAAAATTGTTTATTAGACAAAAGTGATCAAATACACTAAATATTTAACACTGCATTGATATTACCATAAACTGATCAGACTCAAACTATACAAAACTATTAGTCCATGTCCATTTGTCCTATTTGTACATTTTGATTAATTGTTCCAACACTCAAAGTTAATGTTTAAAAGTACTAATTCATGTAATAACACTGTAAAATTCAATTGGTAACACTTTATTTTAAGGTGTCTTTGTTACACTGTAATTATACATTTAAGTACTGAGTAATATTAAGTAACTGCATGTACTTACTATAGGTTTAGTATTAGGGTTTGGGTTGTTTTAAGGTTAGTTGTATGCAATTATGCATAATTTATAGTTATTACAATAGTAACAATGTAACATATGTAACAATGACACTGTAAAATAAAGTGTTACCCTTTGTTTTAGTGTCATTGTTTCACATGTTACATAGTTACTGTAATTAGTAGTTTCATAAGAAATTATGCATAATTACATGCAATTAACCCTAAACCAAACCCTCATCCTAACCCTAAACCTGTAGTAAGTACATGTAGTGAATTATTATTACTCAATACTTAAATTCTAATTAAACTCTAATAACTTTGGTTGCATGTAATTATATATAATTTATAGTTATTAGCAGGGCTGGGTATGTTACTTTTAAAATGTATTTCACTACAGATTACAAAATACATGCTTTAAAAAGTCATTTGTAACGTATTTCGTAACATTACTCAAGTTTAGTAACTTAATCTAAATACTTTAGAATACTTTGGAATACTAATAAGTGTGGAACAAACACAAAAAAGGTAATTGCAAGTTTTTATCTCACAATTCTGACTTTTCCCCTCAGAAGTTGCATTTGTGAGTTATAAAGTCAGAATTATGAGATATAATTCTGACTTCTCAATATTGTGAGTTTAGATCTCATAATTTTGACTTTTCTTAATATTTTCAGTTTATGAGATATAAACTCGCAATATTGAGAAAGTCAGAATTATGAGATATAAACTCCCATACTAAATTCACAATTGCAAGACCAATAGTCAGTATTGCAAGTTTATATCTCCCAATTGCAAATGCAAACTCACAATTGTGAGGGTAAAAAAATTGTGAGAAAGTTGCAGTGACCTTTTTGACAATTATAAAATGACTCACAAACAACTATCACAAAACATGAAAACAGTCGTGGATCATCAGGTCATGACAGGACAGTTAAGTTGACAGTTCGGCAATTTTTTTTTATAAATTCAGTCATTTTGTCTTGTTCAGGACAGAACTAAATAAAAATAACAACATTTTTATGATCCCTCTTAAAAGTATTAAAATGTTGATGAAACTTAACTCCGCTTTTTCAGACGGTCAGAGTCAGAGAATCACCAATCGCTGTTTAAATGACATTAAAATTCAAAGTAATCACTTTGGTAATCTAAAACACTTTTCAGATGTAACTGTAATCTGATTACCACCCATTTAAAATGTAACTGTAATGAAATACAGTTACTCAAATTTTGTATTTTTAATACGTAACTAAGTTACTTGTATTTCGTTACTCCCCAACCCTGGTTACTACTACAGTAACTACATGTAACACATGTAACAATGACACTGTAAAATAAAGTGTTACCGAACATTCTAAAACGCTTAACATGAAAAACACTTAAAGTACCTTAATATACTAAAAGAGTGATATTAAAAGATTCAGTTTACACTTTTTTGATGAGAATATGAATGCAACTCTTTATAATGTTTTTCGATGGTAACAAGAGACTGCATGTTACATTTATATTCTGGATTCATTATCATAAATAAGCTGTTTATTGAATTTTAATATCACTGTCTTACTACAAACCTGGTACAAATGACTGGCGGGCAGCAGAGGAAAGCCTTGTGTTCCTACATGGATATGACATCATGTGAAAGTATGACAGAACCTGTTCAGGTCGGTGTCCATCTAATTTTGGTGCTTTTACCAAATGACGCAAAAATTACTGAATGGTTTGACTGGAAGGATACCATTTAGGAAGAATCGTCTCCTCGTCTTTAAAACTAAAAGTCTTTATTTCATTGGATGACTTAATTATGCATTATTATATAGTTGTATTATCAGCCCTTGACCCTCCAACTGAGAACTCAGAACTGTCATAAAACAAACACCTTGGAAATTCACCCAATTCAATCCGTGTTTTGTTCTCTTTGGTAGAAACTATGGGCCGTACACTTTTCTTTGAGAGCAACTCTCTCACCATCCTTTGTGAGATGAGTTGAGGTCAGGGTCAGCTCAGACACTCATAAAGCTTGCTGATTTTAAATTGGTTTTTCACTTCCACAGAAAATAGATAACATTTGCGGTCAACGTAGAAGCTGTAAGGGACGACAAAACGCAACCTTGGTAGGGAATATGGTTAGAAATGCTGAATGAATATTAATCTATGAAATTATATGGCAGACAATGTGTTTTGTTCTGCTGAGTTAATTGGGTGTCATTTATCAAGCGTGGACAAACAACTGCGCTGATATAACAAGTGCACTGTTGTGCCAAAAGACATACAAAGAGACGCGACAAATTCGCATGCAAGAGCTGCGTCTACTCAACAAAAGGCTCGCTCCACAAAGAAGCTGTTAAGACCGAGCTGAAACTTTCACACTGATAGGTTTATGTAACTGTTTGCTAATGTGAATGCGTCATCTGAACACTAAGGAAAACCACAATTTAACATTAGAGCGTTTCATTCAAACCCTCCATTCATGACAGATATCATGAAGTGCTTGAAGCATGCCTGTGAATGAATGTAGTAGTGCTGCCGTTACCTGCTCAAACTCCTATTGTAATGGTTCAAATTTCCAGCATTCTCGCCTAAAAGTGATCGGGCAGACCAAACCATTAGTCGTAGAAACTTATGAGGGCTGGTTACAACGTCACCAAGGCTCACCCTGATCGGCCTGACGGGGGCGCTACAGCGGTAAAAAGTATCAAATGTCTCGAAATTTTCAGGTATTTTGGATTTTTTTTACATTTACATTTAGTCATTTAGCGGACGCTTCCAAAGCGACTTACAAGTGAGGAAAACAAACAAGCGATTCTTCATGAATTGGCAAATAGACACAGGAAGTGCTCACAATACAGGTTTCATACATTGCTCAGTACCATAAGCTAGAGTAGGAAGGGAAAAGGGAAGGATAGGGTTTTTTTTTTTTTTTTTTTTATGAAGGGATTAAGTGTTCACGGAAGAGATGAGTTTTCAGCTGTTTTTGAATATTGCCATGGATTCTGTGTTCCTGATGAAAGTAGGGAGATCATTCCACCAGCAGGGAGCAGTGAACGAGAATGTTCTGGAGAGTGATTTTGTGCCTCTCTGTGACGGTACCACAAGCCTTCGGATTTTTTTGAATCCCATTTTTGCAAACTAGTCCTAGGTTTTTGGCCTGATCGGAACCAAACCAGTGCAGCAAGATCCTCTGGAGTCTTATTGTCAATAGTTATAAAAAAAGCTGAAAATTTAATTTATGGTCCCTAAGGGCTGCCAAAATGTTAGACCTTTATGGCTATGACTTGTGAAAAGAATGAGATATTTTCACCAAACTCAGGATTTTTAGTATGCGCCGTAGTATTGGCGCCGCTGTATGCGAACTGAGCCAAGCCGGACGATTACGTCACTGTTTTCTCCAGCGCTGATATAGATAAATTAACTAGACTAATAACTATTGATATTTGCAACGGAATGAATCAATAATATACAGAATAAGCTGGACAATGACACCATTTTCTTTGGGAGCTGCTGTGCAGCCAAAATGATTTGCTAATTATTAATGTAAAGCTGCTTTGCCACAATTTGCATTGTAAAAAAGCGCTATATTAATAAAGGTGACTTGACTTGACCTTGACTTGACTTGACACACCTATGTAAGAACTCATTTTGTGGTCATGTGAAAAAGGACATGGCGACTGGCCACTTGGACATGGACAAAACTTAAAAATGGCTGTAACTACGCAAACCCTACGTCTGATCGACTTGAAAATTGGCATGCAGTGTCTTTGTCCAAAGTGCCAAGACTGCCTCTGAGGACATTCACATATCTCGAAAAACATTTCCACCACCGGCCAATGAAGTTGTCAGACCAGGTTAACCGAGGCCGATCTGAACGAAACTCACTGGGCATGTTTGACTCCCGGCCCTAAAGGCCTGTGAGAAATCTGAAAGGAAATTATCCACCTTCACGTTTTTCACGTACGTAAAGGATCACGCAGTTTTTCGCACACATCCATGACATTCATACCACATGGTAGAACTCCTCATTCTGAGACAACTTTAGGACTGCTGCTGTCAATCAAATCATTCTTTAAATATTTGAGATTATTTAAAAAAAATTAATTTGGCAAACAAGTCCTAGGTTTTTGGCTCAACCTTGATAAAAGCACTGTGGGACAATTCTCAGGACTCTCTAGGTCAGTAAATATCAAAAAAATGTTGAACTTTTATTTTACCCAAAAGATTACTGGTCATTTAAATATTCAGTGAGATCATAAATATATATTCTTAAGCTCCATATATGGTTATTTCGGGGAGGAGCCAACATTTCTGATGCATCTGAAAACTTTTAGGATGAAATCTATGCAAAGTTTTATACACGAGGCCTCTGGATTTACAGAGAGACAAGTTTATTTAAAGAGCTGCTTATGCTTTAAACACGGATCCATCATTTAAAAGACAACGAGAGTTATCAGTTGCGATCTCGAGCTAATTACACTGGCACCAGTTCAGGTCACGCAGTGTTTGCGTCTTTATTACATGCCTTTGTCAAATTCATTAAACCCCATAAGCCACCAGGCTCTTCAATAACAATGACTAATCAAATACATGGAAGCTTGGCAGGTTTTCAAATATATTTGCATATATATCAAAAGAAAGAAAACTAAATATATGCCGTTTAAATGATCTTCTCTCATGTGAAACTAAAGAACACCTGCTCCAAATACACCTGAAACAACATCAGTGCTCTTCACAGCTGAAGTCCTCTGACGCTCGATCGAGAAGGAGACAATTATCGACTGAACTCCAAACACTTATTTTGTCATTTTTTAAAAATCAACATTCCTCTTTGCTCGATCGGGAACACGAGGCTTCCACGTCCTCACCCACATCTTTTAAAATTGACCAAACATTGGGATGACTTTAAAGTAGCTAAACACACTGCCAGACTTGTTATCTCAGTGAACCGGCTGCCGCTACCGACTCCAGTTACTAATTTGTATTCAGTGTGAATGTTTCCCTGGAACCAAACCCTCTGGTGACACAGGTAAGGGTGGAAAATGTGAGCCGGTGAGACTCTGGTCTGCCTTCACAGCAACCCAAACAGGACCGGTTAACATACTCGGAAAACATGCGACACTGCAAAATAAATATTTTCTTAAGCAACATTTTTTTTTTTTTGTCACGCATACAGAAAAACACTTTTGCACATTTGTGCATTTTACGTTCTGACCCCACGATATCTGACTCCAAGATATACTCTGTGAAAGCAAATCTTATGCAAGTTCACTTTTCAAGAAATTAAGGATGTTTAGATGTTTCCTCGGGGTAAAAAGACAAAAAAAGGTTTTCTGCAGTGCAATTACACAAGACTCTCTCTCTCTCTCGAGTAGAGCTCTGACAACAGAACATTAAAACCAATGAGTCTCTAAATTGTGCAATACGAGCAATATGCTAAGTGCCTGTGAAAGAAAAGTTTTGTGAGAGTGTCTTAAGGCATTTCAGAGGTTGTTAGCACTGTTGCTACTACTTGGCAGTTGGAAGTAGATCTTGTCTGTCTCTGAGTAAACAGGCTGACAAGACTAATCAGGCCGTGTGGCTTCAAACTGCAGGGGAGATGGAGAGGCCAGTCCAGACACTATAGGCTGCTTGAGTATCAACCAACTATAACTGGGTGGCAAATACAAGCAGTTTATGTAGTGCAATGGCTAGATTGTTGTTTTTGACCAAGTGCAGATAAAAGAAAATTAATTAAACCAGGGTTGGTTAGAAAAACTAATTGAGGTCTGAAAAATGTCCCCAGACGTTCAACACAGTAAAGAAGAATGTGAAAGTGGTTAAGATGCACAACCCTCTTAATCCATCATATGCATTATTTTTGCCTTGTGATCTTAAATCATGTTGACGTGCCTGTGACGAACAGACACACGAGAGGAAAAGGTGATTTGCTGAATGTCAGTACATTTTTTACATGGCTGGTGAAATTCTTAAAATTATGTATTATATTATACAGTGCAGTATATAGGTCAGTAAGACCTCAAGGCTACATTTGTTTGATTAAAAAAAAAAATAATATTGTGAAATATTATTATTATTAGAATTTAAAATAACAGTTTTGTACTTGAATAAATCAAATCTATTTGATGAAAAAACAGCAATAATATTGTGAAATATTATGGCAATTTAAAATACCTGTTTTCCACTTGAATATATATTCAATCAAATCTATTTTTAAAAATACAGTAATAATAATGTTGAATATTATTGTTAGAATTTAAAATAAGTTTTGTACTTGAATAAATCAAATCTATTTGATGAAAATACAGCAATAATTTTGTGAAATATTATTATTAGAATTTAAAATAATAGTTTTGTACTTGAATAAATCAAATCTATTTGATGAAAATACAGTAATAATATTGTGGAATATTATTACAATTTAAAATACCTGCTTTCTATTTGAATATATGTTTTAAAATTTATTTATTTCCGGGATGGCAAAGCAGAATTTTCAGCGTTATTACTTCAGTCTTCAGAGTCACATGATCGTTCGGAAATCATTTAATTGAAAGTATTTACACTGAAGAAACATTTTATCACAACATTTTCCCCTTTGTCAAATCAACTTCAAAAATAATGTGGTTCAGATAACATAATATTTTGAGTTTCTGTTGATTAAACCAACCACCCTCATTTAATTTCAATGAACTCAAAATTTTAAGGCAACCAGGAAACTTACATTTTTAAGTTATATATATATATTCTCCATCTTGCACGTTACACTCTCTTTGCATAAAGAACATTGTAAGTTCAAGACTCATGGGTGTCCTGTCCCTGCTATTCATTCGAGACATCCTGTCCACCCACACTTACCCTTAATGTGACCATAATGTAAGGAACATTCACTACTTAACCCTGATCAGGAATGTAAATGCACAATAGTAATGGACCAATCAAACTTTCCATCAGCGTAAAATGCACAAAGGCTCCTTTTGACTCCCCGTTGAGCACACGTGTCTCTCCTTGAGGCGTCCTCGCTCCTTCACCATCCCGAGGGGATAGGGTTTCTTCGATTGCACTTCTAAGTCCGACTTTCTCCTCACTTTCCAGCTAGACAAATATTTTGAAAAGCAGACGCGATCATTTTCGAAAGAATTGCAGGAAATGATTTCCGAAACTTGACGTGGACCAGAAGTCTTCTAAGTATCTCATGCTCATTGTAACATGTGATTAAACAGTCCATTGCTGAGAACCAGTAACATGATTTCGGCGCAGATTATTCCCACAGACAAAGACTCAATGGTGTGTGTGGGTAGCTTGCAATGTAGGTGGATAGAGCGAAATGAAATGCCACCACCTGTAGATATCATTCATCTACGGTCTGTAAAAGGAAGGAAAGTTGCATTATGAAACCTGCTATAATCATGAACTCTGCAGGGAATGCAAAGACTCATTTTTCACACATCTCTCACACACCGATCTTCATCTGTCCTGCAGCAAATATTCACCATAGCTTGTGCTTGCCATCAAATCAGTTTATTTCTCTCCAGCCTTTTGTCACAGCTTTAGTGATTCAATAACATGTACTCATTACTTTTTAACACAATGTGCATGATTTCATTACCGTCAAAGCATTGTTTAACCATCCAATCTATCTGATATCAATATTATGTGACTCTAATGCGAACAAGAAGCAGAAGGAAAACAACCTTGCTGGGAGGCACGCAGCAGGAAAGCGGTGTGTGTTCATGTGTGTGTGTGTGTGTGTGCGGCGCGTGTTTTATGAGTAGGGGTAAAACTACAACCGACCGAACGAGGGTCATGTCTTTACAAAAGCTACACACGTCCGCCGCTGCCGGGCTGAAAAAAAAGTGTTTCTAATGTATCCCGAGCCCTTGAGACGTAGCTATTCATAGTCCATTCAGCCAAATGTCACTGATGCAGGGTTACGAACAGGCCAGTCAACTACTGATGTCTCATTCCTTTAGCTTAGTCAAAGTGAAAAGAGCAGGGTGGAAATTGTGTTTTGATGAGGAACTTGCTGTTTATATGGCTTGAAGAATGCGGATGCCTGCATCCTGCATGTCGGAGGGCAGAGTCCTGAAGAGAAGAATGTGAGTCAGACACTATTCTGGGCCTTTCTTGCTTGTTTTAGGATGCTTTTACACTAGAGATTATGTGGCCGAGAGTTTGGTTGATGTGAAAATGGTTTTCTAATAATAGGCAAAAAGGTTGTCTGGGGTTTGCTTCGCAGTTGTTATGAAATTTCCAATGTGAGATGGGAAGGGGAGGAACAATAAAGGGTTAGCTCACCCAAAAATGGAAATGATGTCATTAGTTATTCACCCTCATGTCGCTCTACACCTGTAAGACCTTCGTTCATCTTCAGAACACAAATTAAAATATTTTTCATTAAATCCGATGGTTCAGTGAGTCTCTATTGACAGCAAGATAATGAACACTTTCAGATGCCCAGAAAGATATATGTTTAAAACAGTTCATGCGAGTACAGTGGGTCAACCTTAATATTATAAAGTGTCGAGAATACCTTTTATGTTCCAAAAAAACAAAATAACGACTTTTCAACGATATCTAGTGATGGGTGATTTCAAAACACTGCTTCATGAAGCTTTACGAATCTTTTCTCTCGAGTCAGTGGTTTGGATCGCGTATCAAACTGCGAAAGTCACGTGAACTATTGAAATTTCACTTATGGTGTAACGAAACCCATTACAATTTTCATTTTGGGGTAAATTAAACCTTTAATATTCATAATGGAAGCTCGGTGGTCGGTAAAATGAGCCCATTATGGTTAGGTATAGGGATGGGTTTTAGTGAAAAGGACCAATTAGGTAGCTAGCTTCGCCTAAAAACCTCTATTTTCAAACAACGTTTCAAACTGCAAATATTGTATT
This sequence comes from Zacco platypus, assembly GCA_038088235.1. NCBI lineage: Eukaryota > Metazoa > Chordata > Actinopteri > Cypriniformes > Xenocyprididae > Zacco > Zacco platypus. Next base: position 3,232,894 of record CM076079.1, read on the forward strand.
CAATAAATATCCTTTAGAGGCTCTTTCACGAGTTCATGTGCCCAATGTTGTTTCAAGCGTGGAAAGACGTGAGTACACACAATTTAAGTTCAAGTTCACCAGCGTTAATCTACCAACTCCCCTTTGTTGGATAAAATGGTGGATTTGGGGTTATGATTGGTCAGATCTCCTGTCAATCAAAAAGAGTCAATTGAGTGGGTTTTGTTGTGAAAACCTGGATTCATGTGAAAGATCTGACTAAAAAGACTGGAAGTGGATGAAGCTCCTGGAGCTTCTGCAACAGTAAAGCAGCCTGGAAAATCCCTGACCTAGTCAGGTGACATAATTTTCATATTTGCATATTTAGTTTGTAGGTAATTGGATTGTAGATCGCAGCACTATTTGTGTTCTTTATGAAGTACAGTGTTGTTTTAGTAAGTTTGAAACTGAGCCAAACAATCCACTGCGTGAATTAACAGTCTTCAGTCGATTTAGAATGTTTCGCTAACTTGTTTGATCATTCCATATAAAATAACTCACTCAAAAGTGTTTTATATTTTTGAAGTAGGCCTCACAAGTTCTAAAGTATTGTGATAAAATAATTCTCGGGTCAGTAAATCATAATGTTGGCAGACAGAGTGTAAAGTTTTGGTGGTAAATCCAACATTTTGGTCTCGAGCCATTGGTTACACTAGTGGGAGCCACTCTCATTGATGGGGCGATCATAAGCGGTTTAGTCCTAAAAGTAGCTACTTCACGAAAAGAGTCCAGCAGGGGCAGGAAAAGGGCGTGTAATCATACTCTGGTTCTCACCAAGTAATAGAACAAAAATCAGCCTTAAAGCAAATTCAGACACTTCTCTAAGCCACAGGACATATGACAAGGTGCCTTTGACATTTCTGGATAAGGATTGCGGATAAACCGTTCTCAGTTCATCACACAGTCTATGTGGGAGTATCTGCGTAAGTAGACAAGCCTAAATGTCAAGGGTCTCACATCAAAGCCTCTTTCTTTGTCCAATCTGACGGGCCCTACTTATACCAGAATTTCATTACACCAGACGAGGCCTGGTTTGGCAGGAGGCTTGATCAAGCAGATAGTTCGGCCTGCGCTCCCACAGTTCTGCTCGACTAATTCGAAATCTGAAATAACTGCTCATTCTTTATCCCAGTGAATGACAATAGACAATACAAAGGCAATCTGTGATGCTTGGTTGTTATGAATGGGCCACTTATGAATTTACATGACATCCTGCGGTGCGACAGGGAGAAGAACATTATTGGATTGCTCATTGAACAATATGGCAGTCGCTACTGGTAGGGGGGACTTGGCAAAAGGGCAGCCCACTCATGTCTCAGACCTTTAGTCAGCCAGAAATAGCATCAGTAGGAAAGGGATTGAAGGAGGCAATTAATATGCCAGGCTCTAAACAAACATGTTGCAGTTGCTTCTAAATGTTGTGTTTAATATCCACAGCTGCTGAACACATACGCCTCAATGAGCCTCGCTCTATCAAACAAACACTGTATATTTGATAAACCACACAATTACCCTTTAAAGGCCTTCATCTGACAGACATTTTGGTTTAATTTACCTTCTCTCCCTTTATCTGCTGTGTTTGTCTCATTAAATGGTTTGTAGTGAGAGGACCCTTCAGCGTGGCCTCTTTAACAGTGGAGCAAGTGGGATACTACAAATTCCTAAAGCGCAGTAAAAACAAACACTTTATCATTAGTCTGTTGTGTCATAAACGGGTTCTTGTATGCCAGTCGGGGACTGTCAGGTGAAGTTGAACTGGAGGAGAATGAATGACGTTGTTTGTAAATTAAATTGGCTGCACATTGGGTGTCAGTGGACGGTTCGCCACATTAATCATTTTTCCGGGTACGGACTCCGGCTCCTCTTTGTCAACAGCATAGCAAAGGCAGTTAGAAGGGCAGGTTAATTATTTGCTAAGATAACCCAGGACAGAGCGACAAGAAACTTGTTATGAAAGTTGTGGGGCAAAGCATCATATATATTTTACGTAAATTAAAAGTTTCACAGGTGCTAAAATGTTATGAATTATGTGTTTGGATGCAATAATATAGGCACTCAAATGTTGTTCCTCTTTTTCACAATGTTTGCAGACATTAAATTGTCAGTATAGTTTAAATTTGTAGTATCCCACTCCCTCTGTTGTTAAAGAGGTCACTCTGAAGGGTCTTCTACAAACCAATGCACTGGGACAGCACACAAGTGACCCTTCCTAAAGACCCGCCTCCTTTAGTTACTGTTGCTATGCGCTCTCACGCCACACATCATGTTCTCACGCAGTGAAAAATACATCCAGGAGCAAAGAGGACACTGACAACGTATGAAACAGTTTCATATTTAAAATATTGTAATTTTTGAAAGAAGTTTAATCAATAAATAGCATCTAGTGTGTCTTTAATGTGTCGTGACAGATCGCTGTAGCTCCTCGTGAAGCGATCATCTCTTCATACTAGTTCATTTATAGCATCAAATAAACATGAATGGACATCAGAAGGAATGTTGTTTCAAGCGGATTCGGGGGTTATGATTGGTCAGATCGCCTGTCAATCAAACTGTTTGACATAAAAAGAACTGGTAAAGCTTTACAGAAAGGGTTCATTAGTTAAAAATTAGCCATGAGCAATACATTTGTTACTGTGTTTACTAATAATCGTTAAAATACAGTTGTTTGTTCATGTTAGTTCAGATTATAATAATGTATTAGTAAATGTTAAACATTAACTAAGACTAAAAAAATACTGTATTAGTGCAGTTCGTCATTAGTTAACTAATGAACCTTATTGTAAAGAACTCTCAAATTTACATCGGCACATTGAAAAACTTTGAAAATGAAACAAACTGCATATTTACCCATTGATGTTCTTTCATTCTCTCGATATTTGCCTCATAATATTCTATGATTGCTTATTTTAGGCACTAAATTTTAACTAAAACAGTTAATATAGACTCCTTGTGAAAAAGTAAATGCCCCCTTTAAACCTGCTCTGGTTGGATATCATAATAAACATCATCTATAATTTGATATGAGCCCTGTTCATCCCTGTTGTCCTCTTGGGCAACTCTCTTTGCAGAGTGGAGCAAGGAATTTCTCTTTTTCAGGTCCTGCCACATCATCTCTATAGGATTCAAGTCAGAACTTTGACCACTTCACATCCTTTGTTTCAGATGTGGAAATCCTCCTGGGTTTTGGTTCATTGCATTGCTCCCAATTACACTAGCCTCAGCTCACACACTGATGGTCAGATATTCTTATTAATAATTGTCTTGTATAGCAGAATTCATGTATCCAGGATTCCAGTGCAGAAAAACATCTCTTTGCATTCCTTCAGTGGAGTGGATTCGCTTCACGCCATCACTCGCCTCCTCCAGAAAGTTCCATTTTGACTCATCTGGCCATAGAATATATTTTCATAATTCTTGGGGATCATCCAGGATGCTTTTGAGCAAATATCCTGATGATTCTCTTGTTGGGCAATGCTTTCTGCCATGCTACTCTTTCTTGATGCCATTCTTTGGGTCAGAGTGAGTCATGAATACGGACCTCAGCTGGAGTTGCAAATGGCTGCAGTTCTCTAAAACCTTTTCTTAGACCTTTGAAACTTCCCGTCGTGTCCTTTAAGAAATTTTGGCCACTTTGCAAATATCGCACACGATCCTATGGAAATCATTGGCATGTTATACATGCACATATGGATCATCTTTATATAATAATAATGATCATTCTATTTCATATATATTGCAATATGAAACATTACAATGCTACCAGTGATGTAAGAAACAGGGCTTTAACAGCCAAATAAAAGCTGCCGATTTGCCCTGAGGGCCTTTCTGTCCTGTGCTCGTCTGTATTAACTATCTCTGCATTCCTCTATATCCTTAGTAGACCTAATTACACAGCATCATAAACCTACTCATAAAAACTCGTTTAGAAATTAATTGAACGGCTGACATCCCCATGTGACCCACTTATTATAGTATGTGTGTGCTGGTGTTTTTGCAATTGTGTGAGTGCATTGTAGCGTGGTTTTGTATGCGAGTATCTGCATAATTTATCATGTTGCTGTCTAATTCATAATGTAAATGGTTTGCTTTAACTCACTAAGTTCATAAAAGCTCGTGTTAACATTTTCACATAAACACACAAGATGAGATTCTCGCAACTGAGAATCATCATTAAAAAAAATTAAAAATTCACACATTTTTTTGTCTTACTTTAAAACAATAAAAATTAAGATATTAAAGGGATAGTTCAACCAAAAATGTCAAATTTTGTCAACATTTACATCATGTTTACTCAAAAAACAAATAGTTGGATTTACTTAAAAAATCAGTGTCAGTGGTTCTACACTCAAAAAAATATTTCAGTCTAAACATAAGTTTTATGTAACTTAATTACATAGCAATTTTCCATCCATTTGGATGACATTGTTTTAACATAAACAAACTAATAAACTTAATGTGATTCATATTTGTCAGTCATTCGTAAATGAAATAGGTAAGATTTATGTAATAATTCACAGAAAAATGCCCACTTTAATTAACACTGTTTAGTGGTCATGTGTGTGCACACTACTGAGTTAAAGTACCATTGAAGCAGTGTCAGAGTTAATGAGATCATTAAGTGATGATTGAACATTAATGATGAACACCTGCTGTTAACAAGCAGAATCACTGAAGGACAGAGAAACACAAGAACTACAACTGACTTCAGTCACAGCCTTCGATGAAATCAACTGAAGATGAAAGACATTAAATCTCTCAACTATTACATAAATCTCATTTACATATGACTGACAAATATGAATCACATTAAGTTTATTAGTTTGTTTATGTTAAAACTATGTAATCCAAATGGATGGACAATTGCTATGTAATTAAATTACATAAAACTAATGTTTAGACAGAAATATTTTTTTGAGTGTACACAACTCTTTTGTGTAGTTTTTTTAAGTAATGTGAACAAGGATGGTTTGAGTGAAACTAACAACGAGTTTTTCCAAACCAACGAGTTCATGGCACCCATTGACTTAGCAGGAAAAAAATGAAAACAGGATTAGGAAACAAGCTGGATTTAACCTTCACCCACATATCTCTTGATGTTGAAGCACATTCCCAGAAGACTTCAGTTTTATTCACGCACATTCTTGTTACCTTCGTCTCCAAGCATTAGGTTTTCTGCCCAGCTCAAAGAGCCTTACCCTGCGACTGAGGGTCCAATTGACGGCCCATTTCATATGCAGGAGTTAATGGCTCAGATCTGGAGTAATCAGGAAGCAAATAAGCGAATGCATAACGTAATGATCTTCCAGTAAGGCAGGGCCTACTATACACAACCTCACTGTTATTTATTTGTCACAAACCGAACTATTTGTATGTCCATCTAGTTGAACCTTGAATCACACCGAGGCCTTTCGCATTACACCTGCTACCGCAGAAGCCGAGGTGTTTTTTCTCTTATTTCAGACCGATGGCATATGTCAGTGGAGATAAGGGAGTCGAGATCTAAGAGATCGCCATCGAAATAGAAGCACTCTGCTCAGAGGAAAAAGGTTGTCTGCAGACATCACAAGGGAATATGATTATGCTGGTGGGAAACAGTGTCAGACAAACTCGGACCCGGTGAACAGAGAGCTTCTTTTGAACTATTTTTTTGGAAGCTGTTATTTGCACGAAAACGATTACTTGATAATTGGGTGTTGGTCAAGCTGTGATGCAAATAATGTAATCATCCTTCATTTTGTAATTATAATTCCTACTTTTTCCACATTATCACAGTGCGTTTATTCTTAAATTTGCATTTAAGGAGATATGTTGATTGCCACCGGTAAGCTGATTAAAAATCATACTGTTCTCTGTTCTAGAAAGATTATTTATAATTCTCATAAAACCAGAGCCCCAAAACCGACATCAGCCCCATCGTGCCAAGAGCCAGTCACAGCATTCAGTTTGAGGATTAAAGCACTTTTACCCACGTCGCTTTGCTCATCCGAGCCAATTCACTCCCAGAATTCATGGGGCATAAGAACAGATTCCACACTGATTTAGTTCTGGGTTTTTTATTGTGCAATAAAGTTTTTTAAGTGGCTCAGCAAGGTTTTTATTTAAGAGGTTAATACTTTTATTATGCAAGAATGCATTACAGTGATTTAAAGTGACAGTGAAGACATTAATAATGCTTGTATTTTAATTCATTTGAACTTTAGATGCAAGTTGCTTATTAGCACGCATATTACTAGAATATTGGCTATTGTTAATGCCTTATTCTTCATTTTTCTGCAGTACCTAAACTTAACAACTACCTTACTGAGTATTAATAAGCATTAAATTAGGAGTTTATTCAGGGAAAAGTCAATAGTTTATATGTGTTCCCTATACTAAAGTATTACTGAACATTCTAAAGAATTCTGAAAAAGTTCTCACAAAAATATTAACCAGCACATTCTGAAATAGAATTTTGCAAATCATCATATTAGAATGATTTCTGAAGGATCATGTGACTGAAGACTGGAGCAATGATGCTGAAAATTCAGCTTGGCACAGGAATAAATAATATATTACTGTAGAAAGATATTGAAATATAACTATATTTTAAATTGAAATAATATTTCACAATATTCCTGTTCTTGCTTTGCTCAAATAAGTGCTGCCTTGGTGAGCATAAGAGACTTCCTTCAAAAAACTGTTTTCATTTTAATTAAATTATATATAAATAGTAGAATTAGATAAATGGCAAAGTAACTACATTTGCTTTGTAATTAATTGATCTAATTTAACTGTTAAATTATATTAAATAAATCTCTTTTGAAACATTTGTTTAAATTATTTTGTTTGAAAAGATGCCCACAAAGAGTCCACTTGAACACAAAGACGCCGAGCTTCTTTTTCACTCAGCTCATATGAAAGAGTTTAAGGTTTAAAGAAGAATCTAATATTTAAACACACACAGATTGTCAGGATTGAAGGCTTTGTTCATTTGTTCATTCTGTACAGTTATTAAAAATTCAGCATTCATCAGTCACAGTGGCTTGTGGGTAAGCAAGTTAATTTCCCATGCTGTTTGTAACTGTGAATTTCTTACAGTGGAGGGTTCACTGGAGTTGCATAACGGCTCCGATTGACCAGCGGAGATCATTTCAGATTCGGATTGGATATTGATCGCCTTTTCACTGCATTGAGCATTACAGTACTTACATTACCGTGCGGTCAATGGCGTTATTGCTGGGATGGACTTGACATTGTCAGTATGCTTTATCTCTTGCGTGTGGCTAATCTGAGGTTGATTTCCAACAGTGAGCACTGATTTGTAAAGCCTCTTCTCTGTCAGCACCATCAGGGTCGGTTAGCATCAGCCTTTGGCACTCTCTGAGGGTCCCTTGCCCCTTGCCGTCCCTATCAATCACAGCCAACTGTCAGACAAGTTGAGTTGCACTGACAGCTGTCCTTGTGGAGGAAGAGGAGGATGTGCGTCCCAGTGTGCTCTGCAGATTCTTAGATGACCTGTAAGACTGTAACACTGTAAGAACATCTTTGAAATCCTTCAGGGACTGGACTCTGGGTCAGCTGAGACTGAAGTATCCCTCGAGACCTCATGTGTTAGAAATGGAAGAATAAAAGAGAGACACAAAGCGATAGCCCCTGTAGATCACTTTCACATGAGTTTGTCCCTTTCCTGAATTATTAAAATAGGAAATGCCTCCCAATATTTGACACTCTTGCATTGCCCTGCTGCGCTTCATTACACAGAGCTCTGTATGTTAAGATAACAAAAGGTTTAAAAGTTAAATTTTTTTTAGTCTGTTCTGCTGCCTCAGTGGTCTAACAGCGCTAGTCAATTTCATAATAATTGAGATGGCCAATCAAATCAAAGTAGGCGGGGTTTACGGTTCACAGACGCAGAGCGTGAATTCCAACGTTAAACGTCGGTGAGGTAAGATGTAAGATACATATGAAGTGTTTTGCGATAGAAATGTTACTACTCTGCCTTTTTTTATTTGAAAAATACACATTTACATTTACATAATTTAATTCCTAACTAGTTTGGTCCTAGAGAGCCACTGTCCTGAAGGTTTAGCAGCACTCTAGGACCAAACTTGCCAACCCCTGTCTAACAGAAAGTAACGAGACAAGAAACATTTGACGTTTTCGACCTAGTAGGCATACAAAAAAAAGTACACGTGTGCAAAATTGAATGCAAATTAAAGCTGCAATATGTACAATTTATGCAGTAAAATATCCAAAAACCACAAGGCCAGTGTAATATATTTAGTTCAGTTGAGTACTTACAATATCCCAAATGTTTCCAACTATTTGTAAATCATGAGAAAAAAGCAATTTTAACCAAGGATCCGGGACTTGTGCGGGAGTCGCCTGTAAACCCCGTCATATCCGCGTTACCCTCGGTTTCTGGTTTTATTTTGTAGAAACCATGGAAAGACCAAATATATATTAAATGTTTTATCAGACAAGGGAACATCTGTGTTGATACATTTATAGATAGAAAACTAATTATTGTAATATAGCTCAACACATTTAGTCTTATCGTTTAAATCTAATTTTCTTGATTTTTTGTGAGTACCACGCCTCAGAGAAAAACACTTTAGTCAAGTAGATAACAGCATAATCAGATGCAGCTTTATTTTTAGTAACAGTAATACAGAATTTTCTCTGTCATACAATATATTTTAAAATTAATTGCATGCCATTTATCAACACGAGTCATACAGCATTTAATATGATATTGTAATATGGATCTGTCTTACTGCAGTGTGAGCAAGTGTCTCTCAGCAGCCGGTTATAGCAGTAACGTTATAACATCATTGTCAACACACTCAAATAATATGATAAACAGAGCTGCGTTTCCTCACACTCATGACCGGAAAAAGACCGGAAGCGGCGCCGGCGACTGTGTCATAATAAAAGTCCCGCTGCTCTCGAGGCGTGTGTCGTTCGTCTCTCATTATCAATCACTCGTTCAGCTCCACAACACTCGCTCCTGCTCTGCTTCACACTACAGTAACGTTAATAATCACATCCATGAACATGATTTCAGTACCATCCAAGTTCTTTTCCACCGGCTGTGAGGTGAAGACCGCATGTCCCAAGATTCCTCGCTCAAACTTGGCGTCATCAAGCTACGCCTTTGTTTTGAATAGGCGACCTCTAGCGGATGGAAAAATACATATTGCAGCTTTAATGTAAATATTATTTGCAAATAGTTGCAAATGACTAGAATTAGACCTAGAATGTCCTTTACTGTTCTGTTTCTTTATAAAATTGTTCAAGACATGGTTACGTCCTTAAAGGGATTGTTCACATAAAATATTCACCCTTATGACAAACCTGACATCCATTCCTCTGTGGAAGAAAAAAAAAGAAGTTTAGTCTGAGATGCTGTCAAAAATCACATAAAAGTATCATAAAACTAAGTAGTTTGTATGATTGTCTTCTGAAGCTGTGCGATAACTATATGTGGAACAGACTGAAATATACACTTTTGTTTTATAAATTTAAACTGACTTTCATTGTATGGAAAGCTGTAGCTGTCGTCACTGTAGTGGTTATCATGCATTTAAGGTTGTAATGTAATCAGCAATCAGGTAAGCAAAGAATATGCCTTTTTTATTATCACGTTTACCTACGGAAATAGTTTTTAATTTATAAAAGAACACACTATAATTAATATTATGATCTCTCACTGGTCTGGTTAGTATCTGAGGCTTTTTTAAAGACTGAAGAATGCTTATATGTACATAGACAACATCTTCTCATACACAACACACCCTGCACACACTCAAAACAGACGCATATAGGCGATGCACACTGTGTTTATAATGTAAAAGAAACAAAAAACTCCCTGTCAAACGTTACCTGAATAAAAGTGACCCTTAAATCTGGACCTTGTAGTATAAAAAATAGAGGTGCATCGAGGTAATTCGTGCTTCACGACTTTTGTCAGCCCATGTTGAATTTATGGTGCCATAAATTAAATGGACAATGTCATATAGAGAGGACAGCCGTATAGTATTATGGGCATGGGTCAAATGTGGATGTAAAATCACGACCTGAATATGGTTTTTAAATATCTTTTTCACTATAGTGAAGTAATATATAATTTGGGTTCTTATATATACAGAATAAACCCAACCTAATTTACTATGTTAAATAGATCCAGATTATCACTGATTAATTTGATTATCATTTATCGCTCAGTAGCAAACATTTCATAAGAGGTCAATGCATTTGAGTAAATCATACTCGAGGCTTTAGAGGATCAAAAATTATGGAGATTTATGAAAATAAATCCTGCTCCTTAACAGGAAATATTTTGTGCATTCATGGGCAGATGTTAATAATTCTGTTATCTACTCCAGTTCCACTCATTTCAGCATAAAACAGTGATCCCTTGGTGACCTCACAGAAAAGACGTAAGGGAGCTTTTGCATGCAAATTACGCGGCTTTGTGTTCGTTGAGATTATGTGTATGACTGAAAGAGATCCATTCATGACTACTCCTTTATCTAGCAGCCAATCTTTTCTCCAGTGCCTAAATATCCCCATCAGACCACTAACTTTGCGAGATAAAGTCTGGCCATACAGTACTAATAAATGAAGGGTGAGCTTCTGTGGAAGTCTTGATTAAGACACTTTTCTGTAGGTATCTGTTCTGAGAGCAGCACTCCAGCTGCCTCACAGTAGGGGTGATCTGATTGCCACAGCTGTTCATTTTTGAATGCTTGAACTATTCCTTTACAGCCCATTTTTCTCACTAATCTGCATGCATGGTGTAAAAATAACATTGGCTGCCATGAATGCTTCAGAAATAAGGAATGATCTGATTCCCAAGTGATTTCTGAAGTGATTCGCGTTAATCCTGAGATATTGACATGCTTCGGCGGTAACGCTCAGCCCATGAATGAGGCCACTTTGATGGCTAGCCTTAAATAGAAACCGCTGTGGGGGAAAATGACATTGTTCTGGATAGGGAAGTGAACACTGAAAGGATGAAAAGCAAAACACTTTGAGCTGCTGCAAGGTCCAGGCGTAGTATTGGCTGTGACCGCGGGACGTATCCTAAGAAGGTGTTGGTGCTCCATAGACGAGAGGAAAGGTTGTGCCCTTTATCTTCATGACGTACTGGAAGCACTTGAATGATTACAAAGACTTAGTTCACATCCCTCACTACTGAAGTTCCTCAAGCCCAGACTTGCCATTGTAAAGGCCAAATACCTGCACGAATTAGTCACTAGATCTAACATAATCAAATCTACAAACCCTTCGCTACAATTCATCATTCTGACATTGAAAAAGGATGCACAAATCCAAGAAGTTTCGCTTTTGTTGGTGGGGGGTGGAGTCAGATTTATATGAATGTATTTTTTGCATTTTCTTTTCATCCTTCCTTCAAATAATGTCTATGATGTATATAAGTGCAAAGCTGCTTTGTATACAGGTGTTAACCACTGTATTTCTGCTTTGCGGGATGAAATGTGATCATCTCTTCTTCCCGACTTTGATGTATATCCAATGGAAACAGCTTCTTGAGGAAGACAAATGTAGGGCAGGACTTGTTTTTGTCCATGGGGAATTGATTGGATGGTTGTGGTTTGCTATGGCTGTGATGTCATGTGAGTGACAGGTTGTCCCGCCCTCGCACCAGTAAACACATCATCAGAGGCACTGTTTACACCCGGTACTAAGATGCGTTTTAGTCGATCGGATCACAAGTAGACAACCTGTTTACAGCTTGTGTCTTTTTTGTCCACTTTCAACCACTTCGATCCTGATTTATTTGAGAGGAGGGTCTGTGGGTGTGTAAATGTATGGGTTTTTTCAGATCTTTTGATCTAATGGGCAAAATAAGCTCTCACAATTTACATATGAACGCGACCGGAGATGACGGAGAAACATATGGAGAGCATGCAAAATTACGGCTGTGGGTGTGTGTTAGAAATCAGGAATGGTGAGAGAACATTGAGAATGTTTTCCGTCTTCAAACCAAACAAAGTTTAAATCCTGTAGGGCTAAAGCGATTTCCATAATGTTTACGCATTAGGTCAGTAGGCTGTCTTTTGTGGACATTCGAACATATTCAACCAGCATTTACACCATGAAAGCAATCCTGTCGAATGCTACCTCTGGAAGTGGTCGAAAGTGGATAAGCTCTAAGCGTTTTACACCTGTTTTCAGACTATCCATCCATCCATCCATCCATCTTCTACCGCTTATCCGGGGCCGGGTCACGGGGGCAGCAGTCTAAGCAGAGATGCCCAGACTTCCCTCTCCCCAGACACTTCCTTCAGCTCTTCCGGGGGGACACCGAGGCGTTCCCAGGCCAGCCGAGAGACATAGTCTTTCCAGCGTGTCCTAGGTCTTCCCCAGGGCCTTCTCCCGTTAGGACACGCCCGGAACACCTCCCTAGGGAGGCGTCCAGGAGGCATCCGAAACAGATGCCCAATCCACCTCAGCTGACTCCTCTCGATGTGAAGGAGCAACGGCTCTACTTTGAGCTCCTCCCGAGTGTCCGAGCTCCTCACCCTATCTCTAAGGGAGCGCCCTGCCACCCTGCGGAGAAAGCTCTTTTTGGCCACCTGTATCTGGGATCTCATTCTTTCGATCATGACCCAAAGCTCATGACCATAGGTTAGAGTAGGAACGTAGATCGACCGGTAAATCGAGAGCTTCGCCTTGCAGCTCAGCTCCTTCTTCACCGCGACAGACCCGTACATCGACCGCATCACTGCAGAAGCTGCACCGATCCGTCTGTCAACCTCACGCTCCTTCCTTCCCTCACTCGGGAACAAGACCCCAAGATACTTGAACTCCTCCACTTGAGGCAGGAGCTCTCCACCAACCTGAAGAGGGTTGTATTTAGACTAGACTAGCGTATTTAGTCCAGTAGTGATCCGATCTTAATATCAGGTGGAAACGGGATCAGAGAAGAGAAGAGATGCTCCAAAAGGATTTTGACTGGTTTTGAAATGGTATAAAGGCTGAAATGTGGGGTTTATAATTTTATGAAACATTTTGGTCTTGTCAAAACTTGTATTATTTGAACTGTAAAGTTGTTTAAATCATTGCTTTTACAGTGATTTTACAGTTAAGTATCTTACCATAGATGTTGGTGTTGTTTCAAAACAACGTCGCTACCTAAACAACATGTAGTAATTTTAACAATACTATTAATGAGTTTTATTTGTATTTGAATTCTCACAACTTGTCCACAGTCAATGCTCTGTGTGGATTGAGTGTCATTTGGGTCCATCTACACCATTTTTGTTGTGTGGAAGTGAGTTTTGTTGAATACTGTGTCCAAATATTGTTTTGGTTCCCCAAGAGAGTATTTTCATAGTGGAGACTCGTTTCACATGCCTGGTTTTTAGTTCAATGGATAAACCAAAGAAAGACCTTAAAGTTTCTCAAGCTAATTGTTGGCAAATGTCCATATTCAAAAGTTTTCAAGTGATTTATATACGTCCCAACTGGGCTCAGCTTCATGATGGGAAGAGTTTTTATTCTTTCCCAGAAACATTACGATGAACATCTATGCTAATTAGCCATCCCTAACCGCTAAGTAATGCAAGCAGAAAACAAATAATCTCTCAGATGGTCTCCTACAGAAATATGAACGAAAAAAGTCTGATAGTTTGATAGTTGATCGAAGAGCTGCTCCAACAATGTTCTCACAATTGCAAGGCTTAACAAAACAATATATTCTCCACACAGGACTGGCTCTGGCTTGAGCCGAGGAGCACATTAATTGAAAACACTTGCCTACGACGGAGCAGGAACAGTCATTGTGCCCTCATCCTCCTTCATGTAAACTGTACACATCTGCGATAGAAGTCTGTCACACAGTAACAATCAGTCAGTGATTTTTAACTGCTCTAACAGGAATCTATCAATGCGGCATCTTGAAATGAATCAGAATGTTTGGTAAATGGTTGTTTGTGGCACTGCATACAGTCTTCACAGTATCTCAGCTGGATGTATTCCACTCGAGGGCCTGCAGCTCCCAGATCAATGTGGTGTCATTCTATTTGTGGCTCTCTCTGACTCCAGGGCAACATACTATTGATGCCTGTCCAAAACGTGACTCCCAGCAGATCAATACCTTGACCTGTTACTAATATCTGCCATAAATTATGGCACAGAAATCAGTTAATTAAGATAAATTGATTTGCACTTGGATGGAAAGTCACTGCTTAGCTTAATTAAATAATGTTTTAGGGGCTGTCCCATTGTGTACGCTTCGCTGAGATCAGGATGAAATCTATATATATATATATATATATATGTGATTTATGTGTGTGTGTGTGTGTGTGAATATATACACACACACATATATATATATATATATACAGTGGGTACAGAAAGTATTCAGACCCCCTTAGATTTTTCACTCTTTGTTATATTGCAGCCATTTGCTAAAATCATTTAAGTTCATTTTTTCCTCATTGATGTACACACAGTACCCCATATTGACAGAAAAACACAGAATTCTTGACATTTTTGCAGATTTATTAAAAAAGATAAAATGAAATATCACATGGTCCTATATTTAATTCAGTTGCTGTCCATTTCTTCTGATCATCCTTGAGATGGTTCTACACCTTCATTTGAGTCCAGCTGTGTTTGATTATACTGATTGGACTTGATTTGGAAAGCCACACACCTGTCTATATAAGACCTTACAGCTCACAGTGCATGTCAGAACAAATGAGAATCATGAGGTCAAAGGAACTGCCTGAAGAGCTCAGAGACAGAAGTGTGGCAAGGCACAGATCTGACCAAGGTTACAAAAAAAATTCTACTGCACTTAAGGTTCCTAAGAGCACAGTGGCCTCCATAATCCTTAAATGGAAGACGTTTGGGACGACGAGAACCCTTCCTAGAGCTGGCCGTCCAGCCAAACTGAGCTATCGGGGGAGAAGAGCCTTGGTGAGAGAGGTAAAGAAGAACCCAAAGATCACTGGAGTTTGCCAAAAAACACCTGAAGGACTCCAAGATGGTGAGAAATAAGATTCTCTGGTGTGATGAGACCAAGATAGAACTTTTATATAGCTGTTATATGTAAAATAGTTATATAGCTTTGAGGAAACTGTCATGCATTTTTTTCAGGATTCTTTGATGAATAAAATGTTCAAAAACAACATTTATTTGAAATATAAATCTTTTGTAACATTATAAATGTCTTAATGTCACGTTTGACATTTATACATGTGACTTTTGATCAGTTGAATCCATTCTTGCTAAATACAAGAAAAAATAAATCTGCTGACCCCAAACCATTGACTTGTATTCCATTTCAAAAAATAATAATTACATGATTAAGTAAATATATGTGAATGACACTGGTTAATCTCATTGATTATAAACAATAAACTATTACTGTTAATTCAGTATTCATAAGCAACAAAAAGGTGTAAATGTACCTTTCAGTGTCGATGCAAGCATGCAAAAAGAAACTTGGTGTAATTTTACAAATGCAATTTTTGGAAACGTGGAACGATGACAGTTTCAGCATGTCCAGGCCCTTGGCAAATTGTTACATCATTTATAGATCACTTAAGATTTTCAGAGACCATATCTGATGTCCAATGTCAGGTTCAGTCATGCAGCAGCTCAGAAGCACACTCTTGCACGTCATGTCAATGAACAGTTGCACTCAATTTAACATAATTATAGGATGCAGTGTCCACGAGTCAGCTGACCCACACAAAGGACTAAGTGTTGCATACTGGCATAGGACAGTGTTTATTGATCAGAGCCACTGATGCCTATAGTGGGAACAATGAGGGGGTGCGAGATGTAGAGCCGCTGCTGGAATAGCGTTTGTATGGGTGGTCTCCTCGTCCCCTGGGCCCATTGAGAAGCTTAGACCTCAGTGTGCCCCCCTGGATAGACAAACACCATAATGCATATCAGTAAAATAACATATTACACTCAGTATCCTGGAAAATACAGAATATGGTTCTGATTCGGAAAGCTTTGAGTTTCCACACATTGGTGATACAATGATTTCCCACATTGGTGATAATGACTTATCTGTCGCTCGCCTCTAATTGAGTTGTAGGGTACCATTACTGTATTGATGCACTGACATGTAGAGCACTTCCTATGCATCCCTCAAGCTGGATGAAAATCAGTTGTCACGTAACGCTTTGATTGTGGAAAAAGTTATTGGTCTGTTCAGTAATGACAATGAGACATCAGTGTTTAAATACAGGATTTATGCCGTTCCAAGCTGTGAAATCACTGTCCTTGGCAGATTGACAACACGCTCGAGTGTGCACAATTTGTGGAAGCACATGCTGAGATTTGTGGGGTAAAAATGGGCTTTATTGTTAATCTATCAAGGCTTTCGTTTCATGCCCTAAGCCTCACAGATTGATTGTAGCTTCTCCAAATCACATGTGGCACATTTTGAAAATCAGAGATTAAATACAGGTTCACAATATGGTGAGCAATTACTAGTTAGAGCAAATGGATCAGCTTAAGGATTTATTTGGCTCCATTGGGCATCTAAACAGACCCAATCTTTGGTTAAATGGAGGCCTGTCGCTCCATCCTGGAGCCAGAGTTGTCTGACTCTGTCGGATGACAGAGGATTTTGCTTGCGGGCCCTGGTCATAAAACTGGCTCCGACCATATGCTGACTGTCACCAAAATTCATTGCACGTATATAAAATGAAAGAGGTACTGTATTGAATGGCTAATTCTGCAGCCTTTTTTACTGTGCTTTGTTTTATTGAGTCAGATATTCGAGGGAACATCAAAGTCACAAGGGATTTGATGTTTATTGTGTGCTTTGTTCTTGAATTGACTTTAATGAATTTTATGCACTCATACAGTTAGTACTTGATGTACTTGGCAGTGCTTGATGGATGATTTTAAGGTAGAAAACTGTAATTTAATATTAGCACAGCCTGTGAAGGGACATCTGGAGGCTGCACAGCTGCCTGTAACAAATAGCACTTGTGCGCAGTACAGGTTGAATAGGAATGAGAATCATAGCCTTAGCTAATGACCTTGTTGAAAAAGCAGCATATGCTGGTTAGGTATGTTTTGAAGTATGGCAGCTGGTCCCTATTTGGTCATGAGCTGGTTTATGCTGGTCCTGAGCTGGAGCTAGTTGCTTAGGACCAGCATAAACCAACTCATGACCAAATAGGGACCAGCTTCAAAACACACCTAACCAGCATATGCTGCTTTTTCAACAGGGGAAGTAAAATGTGAAAAAAGTTGAGTAAACATATTTTGTTTAATGTTCAAATAAAAATAAGATACACTACTGTTCATATGTCTAGGGGGGGGCAAGTTTTATTTAATAGTTTTGAGAGCAGAGGTGTGTATAATACTAAAATACTTAAAGGGTTATGTGACGAGCAGGGCAGACGAGAGCCGTGAGGGAACGGCGTGAGGCCGGTGACGCAAGTGATAATGAGCGTCAGCTGCGCGCTACACCGGTCTCGTGTCTCTCACGGAGGCGCTCCGGAAGCATAAAAGAGGAGCGTCGACAGTGTAGGACGAGAGAGGACCAGGCCTGGATTTTATGTTGTGTTTGAATTATGTTTGTGTGGGCGGTAGTCGCCGTGAGGAACTGCCGCCATTTTACTTTCGTTTTATTGTTTGTTTATTTATTTGATTAAAGTTACGTTGAATGTTCGCCGGTTCCAGCCTCCTTCTTCCCGTACTTAAGAACTGTGTTACAGGTTAGTTCACCCCAAAATGAAAATCCAGTCATTAATTCCTCTCCCTCGTGTCGTTCTACACCTGTATGACCTTCGTTTATCTTCAGAACACAAATGAAGATATTTTTGATGAAATCCGATGGTTCAGTGAGTCTCTATTGACAACAAGATAATGAACACTTTCAATGTCCAGAAAGATACTAAAACATATTTAAAACAGGTCATGTGACTACAGTTGTTCAACATTAATATAATAAAAAGCGACGAGAATACTTTTCGTGCGCCAAAATAACGACTTTTCAACAATATCTAGTGATGGATGATTTTAAAACGTAGTTTGAAGCTTTACGAATCTTTTGTTTCGAATCAGTGTATTCAAATTCGTGTATCAAACTTATTAATAATGTTTCTTATTTTGTTTTTTGCTTTTTTTTCATGTCATGTCAGAACGCCGGCTCAGTATTGGTCAAAGCTGATCATGTGAGCGGCACGATGGATGCGTGTGTTGCTGACGCAGGAGCTGGCCAATAATTAGCCGGCATTCTGACGTAGAAGCGCTGGACGTAAACCGCATATGAGAATGACAGGATATTGTTGGACAAAGTTGTTGTTTTGATTTTGTTTTTGCATACAAAAAGTATTCTCGTCGCTTCATAACATTAAGATTGAACTACTGTAGTGACATGTAGCAATGTCTTTACTGCTTTTCTGGACCTTGAATGTGGTCATTAAGTTGTTTTCTATGGGGATATCTCTTGTATTTATCAAAAATATCTTAATTTATGTTCTGAAGATGAACAAAGGTCTTACGGTGTAGAACGACATGAGGGAGAGGAATTAATGACTGAATTTTTATTTTTGGGTGAACTAACCCTTTAAATGTAATAATCCTAAAACATAGAAATAAAATAACTAATTAAAGAAAAAATAAAAGATGAAGAAATAAAGAGAAATTTGATGAGAAAAAAATACTAATAAATATAAATTTTTTTGTCTGTTTTGTTTCATTGTGATTTGGTTCTGTATTTCCTGTTCTAGTTCCCTGTGTTTATTAGTTTCCATCGTTTCTAATTCATGCACCTGTTCTGTTTTCAGTTGATTACTCAGCCTGTGTATTTAAGGCTTCAGTTCATTCAGTTCTATGTTTGGTCTCGTCTTTATGTGAATGCCATATTATTACTCCTGAAATCTCCTCTGTGTTCTCGTTAGATTATTATTATTAAGATTGTTTTTGTTGTTTACTCCTTCATCGTGCACTTTATTGCAGCCCTTCAACCGTGACACCAGTCTTATTATATTGTAATACCATTGGGATCAAAAAATGACTCAAACATAAAACACCATGACTCAGCATAGCATCAAAATTTTATTTTTAACAAGCTAAGGGACAAACGCAATATATATTTAAGTGACGAGGATGAATAAACCTGTATGGCATATCCTGTTGAGCCTTTACTGAGCTGCTGCTTGTGGGGTTTCCATGCAGTCGTATTAGAAAAGGCCAGACCAGACGTGTCTATCATCTCAGACACGCCACAGAGAGGCTGTGATCGTGCGACGGCAATGCGCTTCTGGAGGACCCAGATATGAACACTTTTGTGAGCACGGTGATGAATCATCTGCAAATGAGTTCACCTCACCAAATACCAGTGCAAATTGCCTGGAGAAACCTGTAGATGCCCAATTCACGTCAGGATAATACCTTTGGCAGTGAACAGCGGGGATGTGTGATTGTGCAGTAAACTCTTCAGAGAGGGAAGTTTGACACCCTGTTGTTTTCCCACCACCCACCCCATCCATTAAAGGCCGTCGTGGACAGGAATGCCTGCCGAATACCTGCCCAGGATGTTTTTTCTTACAATTTAGACTTGGTTGTCATGGTGACCCACCAAACCGTCACTGCCCAAAAAAAGTGGCATGACGCAGAAGCAATTTTGCCGTGTTTACCCTTGTCTTGCGGAGCCAAGGACAATATGACACATTAAAGTAATGGCTCACAATTCAGAGAAAAAGGAACAAATAAACAATAGATTGCGTGGCATAACAGCCAGCTCAAAGCCCCCCGGAGCCTAAGGAACAGAATGAGTTCATTTACATTATTTTTATCCTCTTATTTCAAACCCACATGCTCCAAATTTAGGCAAATATATCACCGCTTCATAATGAATAGTCTCTTTTGGTCTTGTTACAGTTAGGCTCATTGGAAATGTGTCTCTTCCTACATTTCTTTTTGAAAATCTGAAAAACATACAGTTTATTGCAGTTTTGTAGTTCCTCGCACAATACTATGACCTCAAAATGCTTTTAACATAGCACGTGATTTGTAAACTAATGCATTTTAATCAGCTCCATATCATTGGCTTTTCGTTTGTGTACCAGTCCCATGAAACGTGTCATGAGGTGGAGTAAGAGATGAGGAAGAGATAGATCCAAATGCAGAGGATTTAATAGAGAAATATCAAAATACAAAATAACTTCAGAAACTACAAAGCAAACATGCTATAAAACATATCTGAGAGCACCAACATAACAGCTATCGAAAGACAAGACATGGCAAACAACATGAGAAACACAGGGCTATATACACTATAGAGAGGATTGACATGAACTTTTTTGCCCTCCAGACACCAAGTTACTTACCACTCAGTATTTTCACTGGCCACAATTTTAACATCGAGAGATCGCCATATGGAAATGTTTTATTGTTTGATAATTTGGCAGCAGGTATATTAGGCTGCTGTCACTTTAAGAGCTGACGCACAGATCCATTATACTGTTACACGTGCGTTTTCTTTCTCAACTGTTTACGTTCATTTCAAACATAACTGACTGTGTTTACGTGAATACTCACGAAGACCAGCTTTTTGACATTATTTTGTGTGTATTTGAGTGTTTAAACTCAATTCAGTACTGAAAGGAGGCTTTATGTACGCACAAGATCTCAAGGAATGAGTGAAATTATGCACAATATGCACTGTTCCATGCTGAAATTCAAGCCCTGTAACACCAACAATATTCATCCAGAGCAAATAAAACGAGGCGTTTGTGTGTCACTCGCTATTGGAGAGATGAGAGAGAGAGAGAGAGAGAAAGAGCAGCTGGTATTGTGCATCTATTCTGAGGAAAATGAGCATTGGAAGCGTTTCAGATATTTCAGTATCGATACGTATCGAAGAACCGATATTTTTGACAACACTACATTGCTCTTAGTTTATTATTTCAGATGCCTTTTTAAAAGGCTACAGTTGAAAAATGTATATGTTATATATAAAATTCAACCCGCCAAAGTGGCTATAGGAGTGACTGCGTCACACGCCACTGCTGAAATCCACACGCATTTGGTGGATGTTAATGTCAAACCCAGTATTTAGACAAGCTAACGGGTTAACAAGATACACCTGGTGATACAATCAAGGGGAATCAATGAAACAAAAGGACTACAAAGTTACAATAAACTAGACACTGGAAACAGGAAACTAGAAATGCAACATCAAAAAATTCCAAACAAACAGTGAACATGTAACACTTCTGTGGATACCAGCCCATTTTGGGATACAAAGAAATGAAAAGGCTGACAAAATGGCCAAGGAAGCACTTAGTTTGGATAATAGCATAACAGTTTAAGCAGTAGAAGGAAAGTCTCTGATTGAACAAGCGTGTGATAAATAGCAGAAATACTGACACTCCTGTCAGAAAAGAAGACATTTCCATTGAATACAAAGTAAAAAACGAAGCAAAATTAGTTCTAACGTAAATAGGAAGGAATATATACAAGATTAAGGATGAGTCACACTAAATTTAATGCAAGACTTCATATCATGGCCAAACACAACTCAGGTTTATGCAATATATGTCAGGAAATAGAAACTGTACATGTTTTAATAGATGCATAAAATATGAACAGACAAGAATTAAACTTCTAAAAGAATTACAAGCCTGTGGTGTTACAGGATTCTCTTAATGCAATATTTTAAATATCAGAACAGAAACTGGTACAGAAGTTCATGGGAAACAGTGGCTTGAAAAACAGAACAATCTTCCATGTATTCCTATGTATTAATATTTCTATAAACAATCTTCCATGCATTCCATCTTCATCACACTCCATAACTGTAGGTGGCGGTATGCACATTTTCAGTTGGTTTGCAACCCGCCAGTAAATCCACAGAAGAACATGAATTCTTCTCGTTTCTTCTCAAATTTATGTTTTTTCATATCCTCGCTCCTCCATCCTGAAAGATATCTCGATTCTACAAATTATGCACAATACACTCATAATTGACCCTTCGCAAACAGTTTGATTGACAGGCGATCTGACCAATCATAACCCCGAATCCACCATTTTGTCCCTCAAAGCAGTCAGGGAAGTTAGTAGATTAACGTGAACTTGAACTTGAACTTGATAAATTGTGTGTCCTCACGTCTTTCCACGCTTGAAACAACATTCCTTCTGATGTTCATTCATGTTTATTTGATGCTATAAATGAACTAGTATGAAGAGATGATCGGTTCACGAGGAGCTACAGCGATCTGTCACCACACATTAAACACACACTAGACGCTATTTATTGATTAAACTTCTTTAAAAAATTATGATATATTAAATATGAAAATGTTTCACATGTCTGTCGACGTGTTGTCAGTGTCCTCTTTGCTCCGGGATTGAGAAGCAGCACCACTCACGAGACATTTCAAATTGAAAGTGTTGCGAAACTCAAGAGAAGCAACGTAATATCATTTAATATCATTGCAGAAATGTAGCCACAAGCACATTTTTCCAATGAACCTCGGTTGTCTCTTTCCCTCAGAGGCGGTTTACATATCAGTGTGCTAATGTGTTCATCTACTGTGTGCGTAAGTGGAAGGATCATGCAAAAATGAAATTCCGTCATGCCTTGAGTTTGACTGCACCCATGGCACATGATTTTCCCAGAAATGCATGTGATTGCAACACTGTCAAACATTATAATTTGGAGATTAGAGGGAGGGGCGTTCTTTGCACAGCACAGTGTGTGCCATCAGATGGAGAACACCAGGGTCCTGATGTTCTAACCCCTAAAAACCAGCTCCAGGATTAATAGAGAGCCACTTCACCTTGTTGAAACCAGATTCAGAAGAGACCCAGTAATGAGACTGCTTGGAGCAACTGCTAATGAGCACTGTGCACTTTCCATTTGAGCTTTAACTGGACGTGTAATAGTCTTCACCAGCCAATTCGCACAAAGTGCTAGAGGTTAAAGCTTGTGGTATACTGGCAACAGCTCCAGCAATTCACTAGATAACTCAAGAGGTGACATGTCATTTCACAAGGAGGAAATTGCATCACAGCAGGAATTTCCCCCACATTTAGTGAGTATAACAAAATGTTATACTTTGTTATCTGTTTGTTCCTATTTTGTCCTGAAGTGGATGGAGTAAACTTTGGCCAGTGTCTATAAATCAAAGTGAACTTTTGTGGAAAGTGGAGTTAGAGACAGGAAGCAATACAAACCGTTACAAAACAATACTTGTGATTTTTACTGTAAAATACTGCTAATAAGTGCTCTATATGGAAGCTTGTTTCTGCCATGAAATAAAAAATAAAAAAGGTAATAGCAACTTTTTATCTTACAATTCTGACTTTGTTCTCAAAATTGCGACATATATACTCAGAACTGTGAGTTATAATGTGAGAATTGCGAGATATAAACTCTGAATTGAGTGATTTAAAGTCAGAATTGTGAGATATAAAGTCAGAATTGCGAGATATAAATTCAGAATTGAGTGATATAAAGTCAGAATTGAGTGATATAAAGTCAGAATTGAGTGATATAAACTCCGAATTGAGTGATATAAAGTCAGAATTGTGAGATATAAAGTCAGAATTGTGAGATATAAAGTCAGAATTGTGAGATATAAAGTCAGAATTGGGTGATATAAAGTCCTGATTGTGTGTTCTAAAGTCAGAATTGGGTGATATAAACTCCGAATTGAGTGATATAAAGTCAGAATTGAGTGATATAAAGTCAGAATTGAGTGATATAAAGTCAGAATTGAGTGATATAAACTCCGAATTGAGTGATATAAAGTCAGAATTGTGAGATATAAAGTCAGAATTGCAAGATATAAAGTCAGAATTGCGAGATATAAAGTCCTGATTGTGTGTTCTAAAGTCATAATCGGGTGATATAAACTCCGAATTGAGTGATATAAAGTCAGAATTGAGTGATATAAAGTCAGAATTGAGTGATATAAACTCCGAATTGAGTGATATAAAGTCAGAATTGTGAGATATAAAGTCAGAATTGAGTGATATAAAGTCAGAATTGTGAGATATAAAGTCTGAATTGCGAGATATAAAGTCCTGATTGTGTGTTCTAAAGTCATAATTGGGTGATATAAACTCCGAATTGAGTGATATAAAGTCAGAATTGAGTGATATAAAGTCAGAATTGAGTGATATAAACTCCGAATTGAGTGATATAAAGTCAGAATTGTGAGATATAAAGTCAGAATTGTGAGATATAAAGTCAGAATTGAGTGATATAAACTCCGAATTGAGTGATATAAAGTCAGAATTGTGAGATATAAAGTCAGAATTGTGAGATATAAAGTCAGAATTGAGTGATATAAACTCCGAATTGAGTGATATAAAGTCAGAATTGAGTGATATAAAGTCAGAATTGTGAGATATAAAGTCCTGATTGTGTGTTTTAAAGTCAGAATTGGGTGATATAAACTCTTTTCCCAGAAAAGAATTCTGAGGGAAAAAGTCGCAATTACCTTTTTAATTTTTTTATTTAGTGGCAGAAACAAGCTTTCATAGCTTTACTATAGTTTGAATTCTTGAGATTAAAGTTCAAATTCTTCCTCAACTGTATGTTGTCTATGGTAGAAGTACAGTACATATCCACATATCCTGCCGGACAGGAGCAAAGGTTGCCTTTATAACTTCCTTGATGACTGATTCATTCCATCACAGTCTCATTAAAATGTCAGGTAGGGAATTACTGTGCAATAGGGCCTCATCGTGGATCAGTAGACCTGCAGTTACGTGACAACATAGAGCCACTTGGAATACTTGTCTACAATAGTAATCAAGAAAATTACAATGTATTGGAAAAAACCACATGTTCTTCCTCTTATTACTTCTGAGATTTAATTCTTTGAAACGGCTAGATTCTCTGTGGTTTGGAAACATTTAATTAAGCAATAAATTAAAAGTGGCTGTTTTGTATTGTGAATATATATTATGCAGAAAGTTAACCCCTTCAGCGTAACTGTAGTCACAATACAGCACAGCCTCGAGGCCCTTATTGATTTTAAACAGTTACCACATAATAAAAGTATTAAGAAGACACATTTTCATTTAAGTGTTATCTATTTAGTCCCTGACGAAATACAAGACCGATATGCAAATAATAATAATAATAACATTTTGCTATTGGTAAAATAGTGATCAGGTGATTTACAATGTAACTTTCTCAATGTAGATTTTAACATGACTGGAACACTGATTTTGATCGATCAGGACCAAATACAGAAACCAGAGCCATCCGTTTTATAATTTCAACGATTTAACTGCTCAATTAACAAAGTATTTAAATGTTAAATGAGCATTGCAAATGAAATGCCCCCATTGATGAAACAAACACAATTTGTGTAGTCAAAGTGGTGTGATTAACCCACACAATTAACCCGCAGGACCACCATTTTGTAGGCTATAGTGTGCACAGTCATTGCTACCGGAATAATTTTCTCATTATTGCAAAGCAGAACAGAGTCTGACACCAATTTACCTGATATAAAAGTTTTGGAAAGGCCCTCTGTATGACCTCACTGAAGACCAAAAGTTAACTTTTTGAAATCATATCATTATAAGTGAGACCTTAAAACACCTCGTACACTTAATATTAAACACCATATCTTGATCGTTAGTCATTAAAAAAAAGAGAAAAAAAAGAAGAAGAACTTGTGAAATTGTTCATCTTAAAGGGATAGTTCAACCAAAAATTGCCACAAACGCGTAAGTCTTTCGTTCATCTTCAGAACACAAATGAAGATCTTTTTAATGAAATTTGCGAGTTTTCTGACCCTCCATTCACAGCTACTCGACTTCCACTTTCAAGCCCAATAAAGGTGGTAAAGACATCATTAAAATACTCCATGTAACCATATAACCTCAGTTATATGACGCGACTCGACTGCTTTGTTTGCACAAAAAACAATTCGCCTCTTATTTACAAAATATTAACCTTGCGCGTTCAAGAAACAACGTCTGCGTGTGTCGTGGTGCTCTCGTGAATGCGCATCGGAGAGTAATATTTTATTAATAATGTGGTAAATTATGTTTTTTGCACAAAAAAAAATCATCAAAAATATCTTAATTTGTGTTCTGAAGATGAACGAAGGTCTTACGGGTGTAGAGCGACATGAGGGAGAGGAATTAAAGACTGAATTTTCATTTTTGTGTGAACTAACCCTTTAAACACAGAACCCTTGGCGGGTTTTTTATATTCAGCTCAAAAGAAAATACTTGAAAATCTATGATAATTAAGTTTCTGATTCAGACTACATCGACTTATCCCCATCTGTGAGAGCCATTAATACTGTGATTTCCTCATAATTAATATGTTTGTGTGAAGTGCAGGCGTCGCATGCCTTCACTTCAAATCAGTGTGTTACACCAAAAGTGCTGTGACAGATCTGGTGTCGGCTGTCCTGATCGAATCGGCCTTATTGAGGCGATGGGTTGTGAGATTTGGCGTCCCTTTTTTTCCATATTCATTCTCAGAGGACGAAAGCATGTTTGTCGTTGCACAGGGATCAAAGCCAGAGGCTTCTGGCTGCTTTGACGCGTGTAAAGACTAAAGAGAGCCTCCAATCTGGCAGCTCAGACCACCTGTTAAGGTTATGGATTCATTTCACAGGATGTGACTTTTATGAGCCAGGGAGAGGCTTCATAAGACTGAATAATGATGTTTTACAACAGGCAGTCTAATGGACCGTAACAGTGAGTCATACAACAACATAAATTGTGGGGGACTGTATCTTTGACCAAGGGATCAGTAATTCAGTCACTAAAGTGCCGTAGTTTGTCTGTTTCTCTTTGATAAGACTGAGATCCACTTAACAAATCTGTGCACTTTACAAAGTTAGTGAACAGGAGCATGGGTCTGTTTTAGATGCTGTAGATAAAGCCCTTTCAGTTTTTTTTTTTTTGCAACAGTTTCTTTTTTAAATCTTTTTTTCTCCATTTTTTTTGGATTTGTTGTATTCAACATCCATCATTCCTTATTATTGTCTGTATATTATCTCTCTCTGCTGTTCAAATGTATATAGGTGTATAGACCCGCAGTTGAGTAAAGATCATTGTTAAACAAAACTAACAGACATAGACATTTGTTTTTTTGTTTGTTTGTTTTTTTTACTGAACAATCTTTATGTAAAATACAAGACCAGATGCCTTCAGGATGACAAAACATGTTAGGATGTGCTATCCCGGAGTGGTCAACCAAATTTTCATTACTGGAAAATGGACTACAGATACCAGTAAATGGCAATAAACGTGATGACGATAATCTGTTTAACAGCTGCTCTAAATCCCAGAGCTCAACAACATCTTCACCCAGCTGATAATAGCTAAAACATCAAGACTTCTTCAGCCAATGACCACATTCTTGCCCAAAACTTAGCCTGTGCGGATATGCGTGGACGATTTTTCCAGGAAGAAATGTTGACGTGGAAAGCTGCTGGATCACGACCACTCTAATAAAATAAATCTCTCATCCTGATATGAGATTGACTCTTGCCCTTCAACCGACTGAACTGTGGAAAGGAGTCACGATGTATTTTTCTACATCTAGATAATTTAAACCACATCTGAGACAAAGACAAAAACACAACAATTGCAAAATCCCAACATCACAACCTTTAAAACAAATCAGAACAAAATGAAACAGTAAGCCAAAACAAAAATAGTAAAACAAAAACAAAAAAAACTAAACTAAAAAAAGAACAAAAAAAGAAAAACTAAATCAAAGAGAACAATAACAGTAAAAATAAATTAAAAACAAAACAAAAACACTAAAACAGAACAGAAAAAACAGTAAAACTAAACTAAAACAGAACAAAAAAACACAAACAGTAAAACAGAAAAAGAACATTATAAAACTGTAAAACTAAACTAAAAACAAACAAAAACAGCAAAACTAAAAAAAGAACAAAAACAGTAAAACTAAAAACAGAACAAAAACAGTAAAACTAAAAACAGAACAAAAACAGTAAAACTAAAAACAGAACAAAAACAGTAAAACTAAAAACGGAACAAAAACAGTAAAACTAAAAACGGAACAAAAACAGAAAAACTAAAAACAAAACAGAACTAAGCTAAAAACATAACAAAAACAGTAAAACTAAAAATAGAACAAAAACAGTAAAACTAAAAACAAAACAGTAAAACTAAGCTAAAAACATAACAAAAACAGTAAAACTAAAAACAGAACAAAAACAGTAAAACTAAAAACAAAACAGTAAAACTAAGCTAAAAACGGAACAAAAACAGTAAAACTAAAAACGGAACAAAAACAGTAAAAATAAAAACAGAACAGTAAAACTAAGCTAAAAACAGAACAAAAACAGTAAAACTAAAAACGGAACAAAAAAAGTAAAAATAAAAACAGAACAGTAAGCTAAAAACAGAACAAAAACAGTAACACTAAAATAAAACCAGAACAAAAAAACGTGAAACTAAACTAAAAAAAATATGAAACAAAATAAATTAAAATAAGTACAAACTAAAAGACAATGAGCAGGACATAAAATACTGCTTCAGCTGTTTCTTAAAATGCCAATAAATAAAGTTGAAAGAATGTGGATAAAATATTCACCCATTATTAGTGCCGTGCAAACAAGGTCAGAAACTGGAAGATTCAAATTGCTCTTGCAAAGATTACAATTATGAAACAATGGCAGGAATATTGTCAATTTATTTTAAGTAGAATAGTATTATAGTATATTCATATTTAAGAAAGACTGACCCTACATCATTTTCCGCAGTTCACTTTATATAATTCCTCTCGGCGCTCTCACCCTCAGCAGCTGTTGCGCTCGAGCCAGTGCCAAGAGCACGCCAGCTGGAGAACTCAGCGGTCACATGAGACTCCCGGTGCGAGTCCTCCTACTGCTGCCGGCCACGGCCTTCTTCAGAGAGAGACGAGGGGACAGAATGGGAACTCGGATTTGCCGACACTGAACTGTGAGGTCCTAACACAGACAGACGGCGGGAGATCCCATTGGGAAGATGGTAGAGCCGGCCTTGCACTGGCCAAACAAAACTAGTTCATCTGCTGGCCCTCAATGATGAGATAAACAGAATAATTGGCAGAGGGGTGGTCACCTGGCATCTGCCATCATGAGCTCACCCAGACCGCCAGCCGGACCGCCTGAACAGTCGATGGCTTCATCTTAAATTGCTCTAGAGGGAACAGGCCAGATTATTGACCACTGTGCCAATCGAACAGAGGTCACAGTGGGTCTCTGCTCTGTGACACTGCTGCACATTCAGTCCTATAGCAGCAGTACATGTTTATATATATCAATTTTCCCTCTAATTGAAATGTTTAAAAAAACAAACAAACATGTTTTTATTGTTATAACCCATTATTTTTTTATTTCTCTTTAATTCTCTATGGTATGCATTATGTTCTATCCATGAAATATTTTTTCAAATAAGTATTTATTACTTGAAATAGCTTCAATCACACAAATCAAAACATATTTTTGAAAAAAATAGGAATTTTTTTTACATAGAGAAATGTCATATTATGGCAATGCTGTACCACAATGGAAAATCGTCAAAAAAAGTAGGGTTTTTTTTCATTTTCTTTTCTATTTAAATGCATATTTATGTTAGAAATTGATGGATTTTCAAACTTGGAACTCATGCAAACCAAAAATAAGTACATCCTATTTATACATAAATACAACTATACTACAACTAAAAACTAAACTAAAAATAGTAAAACTAAACTAAAAAAAAGTCATGAATCAAGATCTGAAACTGGAAGATTCAAATTACTCTCGCAAAGATTACAATTATGAAACAATGGCAGGAATATTGTCAATTTATTTTAAGTACAATACTGTTATGTAGGCTAGCATATTCAAATTTCACTCAATAATAATAAACATTTCAAATAAATAAATAAATACATAACCGCAATTATATTATTGATGCTATTATCTATAGAGACTCCCAATGTGAAAATACATGACTGCAATTCCACTGTGGTACAGCATTGTCAAATGGAAACTGGATCTGTCATATGGATGTTTTCTCAATTTACAGTAAACAGACAAAGTTGATTTGTGAATAAAAATATCTAATTTACATGCCACAGATGCTGCAAAAAAAAAATCCCCCTTGAGAAGAGATGTCTAGAAATGAGGTTAATAGAGCAATATCTGGAGGGTGACAGTGGGAAAGAGAGTTTTGGAGAGACATTCAGATGTGATGTGAATTAAAAACAGCACATCATTGGCTACCTTAAGGCCTGCTCTTTTGATTCCCATAGTGCTATATATATATATATTTATGCGATATTTTGAATGTTGGTAATCAAAGAGTTGACGGTAGCCATTGACTTCCATAGGGTAAAAAAAAAAAAATACTATGGAAGTCAACGGTTACCACCATTCTTCAAAATATCTTCTTTTGTGTTCACCAGAAGGAAGAAACACCTACAGGTTTGAAGCAACATGAGTGAGAGTAAATGATGTCAGATATGTTCATTTTTGGGTGAACTACCCCTTTAATGTTCAGCCGCTTTACTCAATACTTGATGCATCTTAGGCTGCAAATACAAACTCAAGTCCATGTGAGAATCACGCGAGATGCTTCACACTCCTCAATTTAGGGATTTTCTGATAGTGTAGGGTGTCAGTATGAAATGAATGAAATTCAAACTGACACCCTCAGCTAAGTCTCAATCCCTCACGGAGCATAGCTTTTCATTCCCGTCTAGTTTGGCTTTCATTTCCGTGCCGTTGTGTATTTTAAGTTGCTGAGTTTGAGCAGAGTATATTTGTGAAAGTCTGTCATCCTTTTAAAATTCAACACAATCGAATTCATGCATTTTTTAAGTTCAAAAGGTGACCCAGCAGTCTGCAGCACTGCGATATACTGAGCAGCATTTGTTACAAGGAGCCCCATTGACAATTTTTACATAAAACACCAAAAGTAGCAAGAAAATGATGTGCTTGTAATTTGAAGAGAAACTCTCTTAAAAAATACAGGATGGTCTTGCTGTAAAGCCGCAAAACAAAGAGTCTAAAGCAGATGTAGATTCAGCATTCAGCAGGAAATGAATAGAGATGACAATAAACTTTTGTCTATGCGAATGTATCCACATCTTTCCCACATCCAAGAACTATACTGAGTTGAGAACTACTGGAACAATGTGAATCTTTTCTCGTTACCGTCTTCATAGCTTGTGTAGTATATTTCAAGACCGTTTCTTATTGATTGGAGGAAATGAGGCACATGGGGAAGAGCTTTCATATGAATAAACGTGAAATGAGCTCAAATGGAGATGGCAGATGCTTTCACTTATGCCCTGAGGTGGGAGATTTAAGCTGCTGAACTGATGACCGATAATTAATGGCACAATTACACTTCATTTAAGCGATGAGATGCACAGCAAATGAGAGTCCAATCAATACAGAGACGGCTCTTTAGGAACACGCAGCAATAAGGACTCATTTTTCATTGTCATATTAGTCATGATCATAATTACATTTTTAAGGGTTGGAGTTGTCCATTTTTGACCCAAACATGGGTTGAAACAATTCAACATTTTTTATAGTATACACTGTAACTTCAAATAGTATTCCTAAATATAAAACACTACTTGATTTTAACTAAAAAATGGTGACTTTTTAGGGGGTTTGGACCACTGTGCCTTAAACATTTTTATTTATTGGTTTAAAGAGTAGTAAAAGAGGCTTTATTCATTAAATTATTTACATCATTGTCGTATTGGAGAGACTACCATTCTGTCTCTCTCTCTCTCCCTCACACACACACACACACAATCCATCCCTTAAATTGTGCCTTTGGAGGGCACTGAAGTGTTTAAGCATTACCAATAAATATTTTTTAATAAAATTAACTCTATAAATGAGTTCCAAGTAACACTTCCCAGATCCTCCGGCCCAAATCCGGCCCACATCAGCCACTCACGCTGATGATCTGAGCTACGTGCCGTGGAATGATGGCACTTAGGCGGACTGTGACGAGCAGGGCGGGCGAGAGCCGTGAGGGAACGGTGCGAGGCCGGTGACGTGATTGCTAACGAGCGTCAGCTGCGCACTACACCGGTCTCGTATCTCTCACGGAGGCGCTCCGGAAGCATAAAAGAGGAGCGACGACAGTGAAGGACGAGAGAGGACAAGGCCTGGATTTTATGTTGTGTTTTTATTATGTTTGTCATTTTACTTTCATTTTGTCGTTTGTTTATTTATTTGATTAAAAGTTATGTTGAACGTTCGCCAGTTCCCCCCTCCTTCTTCCCATTCTTGCCAGATCTGAGCCACAAGCATGCCATAGCAATGCCGCATGTCAGCCAAGAGCAAAGAATAAACCAGAAATAGACCTTATCTGAACCACAAATTTATTATATATTATTTATAAAATCATCTTAGCATTAACAAGCCTGTGAACAAGCAGAATCACTGAAGGAAAGAAGAGAACAGGCAAAAGAAACTGAAGATAAAAGACATTAAATCTCTCCACATCTCAGCAGAGGAGGATTAAAGAAGCCTACAAACAGCATTACAGCTTCACATATTACTAACCTGACTGACTTTATTTGAGTCATTCATCTACACAAGAATTAACTGAAGTTTAGCACTGTTTGTTTCATTTGAAGTCACCATAATGGTGATTGGTGTTTCCATTATTTGTCTCCTCTGGCTGCTGCAACAGTGTGTTTATCAAACACGTTTGCAATAGCAAAAGACCAGCTGAAACTATGATTTTATAATAATTGAGAAACAGTCTGAATCACTGAGGTTATTTGCACTTATTAGATTTGACATTGAAACAGTTAATTTACTGATTAAATTCCCAGACTTCTGTAGAATTATAATACATTGTGTCTCAGAAATTAATAAAAAGATTAAAAGCTGCTGCCAAACAATGACAAGCACAGATATGAACACTCTGCATATGAATCTCTTCAATAATGACAACAAAATATTCAGGTCAACAATCAGATCAACTCTGGACATCACAAAAAGCTACAAAAAGACAAAACAAAAACCACCGCAAAAAATAAAAGCAAATAGTTAGAATTAAAGAAAAAAATAGGACAATTCAGCTGCATAATTTATTCAAGCTGTGATGCATGCTGGGAGTTTTTTGCTATTTTTCCCAGCATGCATTGCAGCATGACACGTTTCATTGTCACCATTGTTGAGAATCCTGTGCTGATTCTTGATTTATTTGTGTGTAAGTATAGTGCAACTGTTGTATTATCTATATATTCACAGTACTCAATGTTGCATGATTTCAGGAGGCTTGTTAATGGATGTTACACTATGATAGTTGTTTGATTTGGTTTTCAGTGATAAAGATGCAAGATTAATGTTGACTCACAAACATTAATCCAAGATTCTCATAACATCGCATTTGTTATCACGTCAGAGGCAGCCTGGTCTACATGATAAACATGTTTGATTTTTATGTTTTGAGACCGGCGACGCTCCGTTTTGATCGTTTTAATCGTAATGACATCACACAATGGAGATTTGTCATTGAAAAAAATATCGACTGTGATTGAAGTCTCAAAAAAAACAAAAAACAACAGCCATCATTGAGATCTCATTACAGAATGAAACCGACCATCAATGAAATCTCAATACCAAACTAAACAGACTGTCATTGAAATCTCGACCGTCATTGTAATCTCAAAATGAAACAAAATGGACCTTCTTTGAAATCTCATGAAGGAACAAAATCGACTGTCTTTGAAATCGTATAACAGAAGGAATCTCGTAACCAGTCACTGAAATCTCGTAACCAAACAAAACCGACCGTCTATGAAATCTCGTAACCGTACAAAACCGACCGTCTATGAAATCTCGTAACCGTACAAAACTGACCGTCTATGAAATCTCGTAAAGGACAAAATCGACTGTCTTTGAAATCGTATAACAGAAGGAATCTCGTAACCAGTCACTGAAATCTCATAACCAAACAAAACCGATCATCTATGAAATCTCGTTACCGAACAAAACTGACAATCTATGAAATCTCGTAATCAAACAAAACCGACCATCTATGAAATCTCGTAATCAAACAAAACCGACCATCTATGAAATCTCGTAACCGTACAAAACCGACCATCTATGAAATCTCGTAACCGTACAAAACCGACCATCTATGAAATCTCGTAACCGTACAAAACCGACCGTCTATGAAATCTCGTAAAGGACAAAATCGACTGTCTTTGAAATCGTATAACAGAAGGAATCTCGTAACCAGTCACTGAAATCTCGTAATTGTACAAAACCAGCTGTCTTTGTCAAACCTGCGTTTTAGCTCCTTGAGGCCCACAGCCCTGCAAATTTTCATTTCAACCCTGCTGATTTTCTTATAGAAACAAAAGCAACCATCTTTGAAATCTCATAAAGGAACAAAGGAACAAAAATCTTGTAAAGAAACAAAACAGACCGTGACTGAGATCTCGCAAAAAAACAAAACTGACCGTTATTGAAATCTTAAGGAACAAAACTGTCATTGAAAGTGTCATTGAAATCTTGCTAATGAAACAAAGGATGAAACTGACTGCAATTGAGATCTTGCAAAGGAACAAAGTGACTGTCGTGGAAATCTCATAGCAAAATGAAACCGACTGTCACTGACATGTTATAATGGAAATTAGGACTTAGTTTTAAGACCGGTTGTGTGCATTCATAGGCCTCGTCCTTGTCAAAATCCTGATGAACGAACAGCTGCTGTCTCCTCTGCCATCCTCACACCTGCTAATGTCATTGAGATGCTCCATGTCCTTTGAGACATCCTTTCTTTCCGACTGCTTTCGGAGATGACAAAAATAAAATATTTTTGACAGGAGACAAACTGGCCGTAGAATCTAAAGGCATCATAAACCACAGTTGTGCTGCCATGCATAGTTCTCACGCCAAACTTTCAGAGGACCCACATAAAAAATTACCTGTCAGCAGCTGCATAAAACACTGGAATTTTAGCACATTTTCATCTGTGTTATACCATAAATCTGGGAGTTGGAGGTTTCTCAACACTGATATATCATTTTCAAAGTTAAGGCAATAGTTCACCCAAAAATAAAGATTTAGACATTTATTCACCTTCAAAAAATCCAAAAAATCTTTCTCTCTCTCTATATATATATATATATACACACACAAACACACACACACACATTGCGTTTTCATGTTTTATGGGGACATTCCATAGGCGTAATGGTTTTTATACTGTACAAACTGTACATTCTGTTCCCCTACGCTACCCCAACCCCATCACAGAAAATGTTCTGCCATTTTACATTTTCAAAAAAGATAATTCTGTATGATTTATAAGCTTGTTTCCTCATGGGGATCAAAAAAATGTCCCCACAAGAACAAAATTTACTAGTATTACTATACCTGTGGGGACATTTGGTCCCCATAATGTAGGGAATACGTTTTAACACACACACACACACGTTGCGTTTTCATGTTTTATGGGGTCATTCCATAGGCGTAATGGTTTTTATACAGCACAAACTGTATATTCTGTCCCCCTACACTACCCCTAAACCTACCCATCACACAAAATGTTCTGCTATTTTACATTTTCAAAAAAGATAATTCTGTATGATTCATAAGCTTGATTCCTCATGGGGACCAAAAAAAATGTCCCCACAAGATTTTCTAGTATTACTATACCTGTGGGGACATTTGGTCCCCATAACGTAGGCCCACACATACACATACAAACACATTTTAGGTATTTTTCAAAATATATATTTCAGTCTGGTTTGAAAATGGCATGAGGATGAATAAATGATGACAGAATTATAATTTTAAGTGAATTATTCCTAAAGACTACATGCATGACATGATCTGTGGCAGAACAATGCTGCACACTGGTGGTAGCTTTGAGTTAAAGCACCTTTTCTAAAAGTATGCAATAAACATGTTTTTCCCACTCACTAGTTTAATTGCACTTTAAAAAGAATTTGATTACTAAAAAGACTAAAAGCACAGAAAAAAAATAAAATAAATTCAGCATAATAAGTAAATCCAACTTTCAGTGATTTCTCATCAAGACAAGGACAAAAGATTTCTGTAAATATTCATTTTATTTAGTATGAATTATAAAACAGATTATATTTGTAGAAGGCAAAATGTAGGATATAGGTTTCCCACCAATATCCATGATCACAAACATACAATATGTAGTCGTATAGTTGAAAAGATATGGGAATACCTGATTTGTACATATTTTAAGAACATAAAATGCATCTGTAATTAAGTAAAGCCTGTGAGCTGATGCAGTAATTATAATATCAAGTAATTAAGATGCACAGAAACTAAAATAATCTAAAACCATTAACTAAACACCATCAGTAATGTAATAAATAAATATCTCCGTAGACACTGCGTAAGCTTTTAACTACATAAATAGTTCCCAGATTGCAAAGGTTTAAACACACAATTCAATAGCATTTCTATTTGTGCTAGAATTCTATCAACGATACATTGCAAAAGCTCCAGCATCTCAGAAGGATCATTTGTATTCATACCCAACAGAAGGACAGACAGTGTCAGTTCCCTGAGCCTGAGTTTAGTACGCCGTAACAGCTGGATGATCTGGATGTCTTCAGCTCCTTCAGACCTGTTCAACAGGTCAGACACGATGCCATTAAAATGCTTCAGCTGAGCCTCTTTACACAGAATTAAAGCTGAGTCATAGCAAAAACCTGACCAGTATTTGGCCCCTTCAGAAAAGCCTTTAAATAAAGGAAGGATGAAGATTTTCAAAAGCTACTCTGTGGCTGCACAGTCACAGCGACAAGGCACAACGGCACTCTGGTGCTTCTGCAATTGAGGTAAACATCTGGTGACTGGGTGAAAGAGATCAACTTGCATTCACTCAGACAACAATTGCTCAGTATATATCCAAGCTTTATGGTCATTTAAACATGAACAAGTACCCATAAAGCTGGGTAAATGTCACCAATGAGATTATATAACGTATAATTCTGACTGAATGAGCAACAAAACTAGGAGATAAGGAGTACATATACACGGTAAACCATTTCTATTCATGTAGAAAAATAGAGCCCTTATATAGTGAACTTTAGCTATTTAAATTCAGCTAAATGTGTTATTAAATATGTAAATGGACAAAAGACAAATGTCATGAGTTACACAATGACCTATAGTTAGCAAAGTTTGAACTTCTATTTAAAGGCCCTGAATAATACAGCATATTTTTCTTTCAAATGTGAACAGATGATTGTCTACGCATTTTCAGAACCTTAAAGCATCAACCTTTTTTCTCAAAAAAAAAAAAGCACTAAATAAATCATTCACCCCCCAAAAAATAAATAAATAAATGTATGACTTGATATTTTGAAAAGATTATTTTGGACCCCTTTGATGTCAAAATATCTTCTTTTATGTTCCACAGAAGATATAAAGTCACAACATGTGGGTGAGTGAATGATGACAGAATTGTGATTTTTGGGCAAACTATCCCTTAGTTAAATTCAACTATATAGTTCTGAAATCTGCTGGCCCACACTGAAATTCCATTCAGAAACAACCAGATTCCCGACAGTGAACACAAGAAATCTTGCAAAATCTCTCACTTTAGAGTAAACAAACATGGCAGACGGCAGGCAAGAAGAAATGGCGATAATAGTGTTTGGACTACTTTTTACAGGAAATTCATGGGGGAAAAAAATAAAAAGGTTTGGATGAAGTCACGTTATGCTTCTGTCTTCCGTCAACTCACTTTTTTGATTGGGTATCGTTTCATTTTACGTGACAATCTACAGATTGAGATTTGTCCTCGGGATTCCCCCCACACAACAGGATTTCTGCTTGTTGAATACATGTTGAATATTTACGATTCGAGATCGGTGTGGCTCTGACGTTCTTCCAGGCAGACTCAAACACTCTTAACACACCTCACACCACAGGAAAATCTGATAAGATAATCTGTAGAACCATCAAGATACTCTGGACTTTACCTAGGATTGTCAGAAGGGGACAATTGTGCACAAAATCGCCCCAATTATCTTGTAGTGTGTGGATGCCATTATATTTAAATCTCTATATAATGTGAAAACATTCATATATTAAATGCAAAGACAACTTTGTATACAAGTCAATGCATTACAGATTATTACACAACAGTGTCACAATCACCATTCTGTGACTTCAAGCTTTGGGCATAAGAGATGGCATCACCAACAGTGTGAAACTTTATTTCTTTGGTCTCATTCTTTGGGTCGTAGTAGCCTCCCCTTCGCAAAGAATCAATGACGGAGGTGTTGCATTGTGCCAAAAGTACACCGACTCCCAGCTCCTTGTAGTCCTTGCAAATCTCTTTCAAAGCATTAACTCCAGCAGTGTCCAGAAACAGCACCGGACTGCAATCAATGACCAATGTGTGTAAACTGGTGTGCTGTAGCAGATACACATTGGTGGACATGTCCATTTCTTGCTTCTGGTCTTCAACACCTTGTTTCTGATTCTTTTGCTTCTCTAGTTTCCTAAGCCTGGCCTTCTCTTTAAGTGGATCCAGTCCCACACTGCGGTAGAGTGCCTTCTTAAACAGAGTTTGGTTGGCGTAGTAGATGGGAGCCTCGTATCGGAAAATAGCCACTCCTGGTTGGGTCTGAAGGCCCTTGTAAGACCCAATGTCCTCAAAGAGCTCGCGATCTCCTGCTTGGCCCAGCTGAAGGACTTTGGCTGACTGGGTTCGGCCTAGCACAAAGAACGCAGAGACCAGAACTCCAACCAGCAGACCTAGCTCAGTGTTCACTAGTGCTGACGTAGACATGGTAACCAGCCAGATGATAGTGTCCACACGGTTGACACGCCACATTTGGGGAATGTCCCCAAACTTTCGCAGCGCCCCGCGGAGGTTGACGACTATGATGACGGCCAGAACACATCTGCAGAGTTAAAGAGGACACAATTAGGAGAAGTATAGTGGAAATTCACATAATTACAACATGAAAATAGGACTGAGTGTGAAAACCTCATATTACTTTACAAGGACACTTGTGAGTCTGAAAGACCTCAGATGTTAAGGTCTCAAAAAACAAGTGTCTACATTTTTGGGAAGTTGCACCAAGACATTTTACAATTTGAACTAACATTGCCTTGACGTCAAATGGCAAGACATGTTGACCTTTGGAGTGTCTGCAAGGCTGCTCCCTATGATATCCATTCCTATTTAAATTTTTTTCCTCCGTGTTGGTCAGAATGCAAATAATTTCACAAATTCAAGATGCCGAAATGAGAGATACCGGATATCACCCAATACCTATTCCTTATGTGCAGACTTCTAAACGATTGTGGCATTTTAGAAATGTTCTCTTTAATATTTACTGACTTTTTAATGATTGTGAATTTTATTAAATTATCTTTGTGATATGGGATTGTATGATGTTATATTTGTAATTATTTTTATTTTATTTTAATTACTATTATTATTATTTTATAATTCAGAATTCTTCAGTGAATAATGCTGAAAAAGTTAAAAACATCACATGACTGATTTAATGGACAATTTTTTAATTATATTAATAATATTTTAAGAAAACAGTTGCACAATTTTTTTCATTTGGCTTGAGACTTTTTTATAATTATAATACCAGGACAGTTGCATCACCCAGACTGGTTCGAGAATGCATCGGCTTCTCGCAGACCGATCGGGGAATGATATCAAAGTAAGGATCCAAAAGCACAGAGTCGTATGCTCTCCAAACACTCTTGCCGCACTCCGATATCACACGCCGATTGGTCTGATGCATCTCAAACAAGCCTTCCGGACGTTGCGTTATTATTGATGCTCATGGCTTTGCAAACCTACATCGGCGTCCAAACACAGCGAATCCACTGCGTTCGTGCAGCTCGCCGTAATTTGTATAGACGGAGATTAAAATCAAGCTGCTATTTCAAAGGTGGCGGTCACAAGTTTATATTCATCTTGTTGGTCATGGTATGGTTTAAATGTAATGTTTTTTAATAGATCATGACCCTTCCTTCATTGACAAACTAATTAATAACCAAGTTCATGCAAGTGAAACTGACATAATTTATACGTACTTCTGTAATGAGTAGAAGAGAGGTGCAATAACAAGCAGGACGAGCAGCAGCACTAGAGCGGTCACCAACCCTGAGACCTGCGTTTGGCAACCAGTGGACTCCTTCACGAGAGTTTTGGTCAAGGCGGCGCTGGTGGTGAAACAACGGAAGAAGGAAGGAATGATATTACAGAACCCAATGGCATACATCTCCTGGTTAGGGTCCACAATGTATCCATGCTTCTTGGCAAACATCTCGGACAGAGACACAGTAATGGCGAAACCAACAATGGCAATCGAGAATGCATCAACAGCGATATTGGGTATGAGAGACCAGTTCGGAAGCTGAGGTGGCATAAAGCCTGTGGGAATGCTGCCGGCGACATCCGAGCCATAAGTTTCCTTGAACTTTCCAAAATGGGAGGCTAGAGTAGCAGCAATGACCACGAAGAGCTCAAAGGGAATAGGGGCCTTGAGCTTAGCCTTGAAGCGGTCGTTGAGCTCTTTCGTTGGTACAAGTACAAGCAAGCAGATCACGCTTGTTACGAGGTCGCATATGTTGGTATGACCCAGATTCCTCAGCAGACAGATCCAGGTTTTTATGAGCGAACCCCAGCCTTGGACACGAGGAAGGTGAAGCCCAAGAAAGTACTTTATCTGGGATGTGAGGATGGTGAGAGAGGCGCCAGTCGCAAAACCGCTCAACAGAGAGTCAGAGAGGAAGACTGAGACAAAGCCAACCTGTAAGAGACCCATCAACACCTGCAACCCAAGCAGAGCAAGCCATTAATACATTTAGGGATTTTAAAAACTTGATAGAAGATTAATCTTGATAGATGAACCAACCTGGTAGACGCCTGCTGTGAAAGTTAAAGTTGCTCCCACCATGATTGCATAGCAGCTTCGATCACAGATCGGACCAGTGCTGTTGTCCAGAAATCCCATGATGGTCTGATTGGTGTCCGATGGGTATCCTGCCAGAGTAAGCTCCCTATCCACAACCTGTCCCACCAGAAGACATAATACCCCAAACATCCCAACGGATATGTGCTTGGAGGTTCCCAGCAGGGCATAGATAATGCTGGCAAAGAACGAAGTATAGAGGCCATAAATAGGGTCTTGTTCTGCCAGTAAAGAATAAGCGATGGACTGGGGAACCAACAGGATGCCGACGATAAGGCCAGACATGGCATCCCCGATGATCCAGTCTTTGAATTGATATCGCGGCAGCCATTTGATGATTGGGATGGAGTCTACGAGCAGGGCTTTGACTCGAGCAGAACTGCAGGAACACTTTTTTCCCACCTTTCTTCTCAACACCTCCTTCCATGGCACCTTCTCTTTTACACGCTCCTCTAAAAGGAAAGGAACATCTGGCCCCGTCTTAGCATCATCCTCTGCTGAAACACTATCACAGACCTCTTCAACTGGCATAATGTCCAGAAACTCTTGCTGAAACAGGTAAAAAAAAAGCACATTGATTACTTTGAAGTAAAAAGGAAGCAGTTTGGATTACATTTATAAAAGGGCGTAGCTTGGTTTTTGGAAAACTTAAGTATGTTTACTATTGATTTGAGAAGAATTTGTGTCATCATTTACTATATTCCCATATATTTGCAACCCTATATTATCTTCTTTTTTTCTTGAAACAAAATGATATCTGTTTCACACTCAAAAGATGTGGATGGAGATTTAAAAAATTAAAATATGATTAAAGTCATATGACTTTTTTTAATTGGTAGTAAAACTATGCCAAAAAACTATACTGCCTAAGAAAGAGATTAAAAGAAATTAATCAATGTCAGTGCCAGCAGACTTTATTATACAATCATTATTACACAAATCCACTTAGACTCTCTAAATCCGTTAAAAGACACTTCTTCGTCAGAGAAAACAGATGGCAAATATTAGCACTCATTATGATTGTAGGAACAAAAATGTAAGAGGCATCTGTCACAGTCTTGCTACTTTGCCAACTAAAGGATTCAAAGTCTATTGGGATCTGCTGTGTGTTTGTTCTTATCAGTGAGGCAACATTGGAACTAATTATATTTGGCTGTGATTTGGTTCACTTTACGTCAAAATTCACCCGGTAGTAACATATGAGGATCATAAAGGATTAATGATTATATAGAGCAGTAATAAATGTACTTTGGGTGACCTGTGAACTAATTAGCAGTACATAAATGGCATAATATAGTACATAAACTGAGTACATTAACTACTCAGCTGGACTGTTTTCAAATATCGCAGATAGTGCAGTAATTCATCTCTCTCTATGCATGCTCTCTATCGCACTTATAACAATACTTGTCTTTTTTTTTTTTAACTGAAAACACATTTTCAAAACTGTAAAGAAGTTGTATTTTCACTAAAATATCTTGGTAACACTTTACAATAAGGTTTAATTTGTTAACATGAACATTAGTTGACATGAACTAATAATGAGCAATAAGTCAAAAGCAGTCTCTTTAAAAAAGTTGGAAAATATACATCCTAAAATTTCGGTGTAAAAAGTTTTACTTAATCACCATCTTTTTTATCCTTATGTGACATAAAAAATAAAATAAAAGAAAACATGTTCTGAGCCAATTTACTGTAGGTGGCTGGTTTGCTAATGTAATCACAAAAAACTATGTGTAGATACTCACTATTATTATTATTATTATTATTATGGCTGCCATTATTAAATGTACTTAATATTTTTCAGTTCTTTAATATTGTTTAAATTTG
Source organism: Zacco platypus (assembly GCA_038088235.1). Lineage (NCBI taxonomy): Eukaryota > Metazoa > Chordata > Actinopteri > Cypriniformes > Xenocyprididae > Zacco > Zacco platypus. The sequence continues at coordinate 3,275,663 of CM076079.1, forward strand.
TTATTATTGTCATTTACTATATAATTGTTATGCAGTGTTATTTACAATTTTTTAGAAATTTATTAGAAATAACACATCCCCAAGCAATGTGTATAAAGAAACAAGATCATTTTCATGAAACTAACCGGATGTGCCACAGTGATTCCAATTAAAACAAATCAGCTAGATCATTAAGTACTTCCTCCAAGTCTGAAGCAGTAATTGCTGAAGATGTTCTTAGGCCAGAGGAGCAGATGATGGTGTCCTAAACAGTGAGTACAACCACAAGCCTGCTTAGAAAATGATGATGTCTCCCTCCAACTACAATCATCTTTCCCCAGCTGTTCGAATTATGCCTCATCCCACAGAGATTGCGAGGCTAGCCGAGGTGAGTCTTGCCAGGCAAACATCTATGAGTCAGTTTTTCTTTCTGGTGGGGAAAGAGTTTAGGACAGGCACCTTGAGGCACTTGACGATCTCAGTGAGATTAAAGTCAATGGAAACTTGTGTCTTGTTGTCAGCACAGGTTTTGTATTTGTATTGAAAAGCAGGACCACCTGCAGCAAAGACCGACATCCGATTCAAAACTCAACAGTGCCTGAACATTTCATAGGAATCCTGCTGGGGTTATTCTGCACTAAAACCTGTATCAGTTCAACAGTACGGATGGATATCGCCAACCACCTCACAACAGAGTGCTGCAGTGATAACGTATTTTTGTTGGCCAACCTAGAAGTAAGCCTCACCCTTGTTCCCTCGACAAAAAAAAACAATAGGATTTTTCCATTGGCTTTTGGATTATTGAAGAAAACAAGCTCTGTGACTGACTGACATGTGATTCTTACATGTTTTGTTCTTCATGAGAATCATCACAAAGGAACACAACTTTATGAATTCTGAAGCCTAAATCTTAATATTGTCTAAAAGCTAAACAAATGAACTACAGTAGAGTTGACTTCAATGTCATCATCATTAAGATCAACCTCTGACGTCCCATTTTTGCCACTTGTTATCAATCATCCCTGCACTCTGCATGTCGAGATACATTAACTATACCAAATGCACAAGAGAAATCCAACTTGTCCACAAGAGAAAGAAAACAGTTTACTCAGATCACACTTAATTTAAAGGCCAGATTGCGTGTCCGGGGATTGGGTTGCCGAGGCCCCTGCCTACGGCTGCTGCCCAATCCACAATGCACCGGCCCCATATGGTTCCTCCCGCAGGTGGTGGGCCCACGGGAGGTCGGCCCCACGTCGCTCATTCGGGCTGAACCCGGCCGGGCCCCGTGGGGAAAGACCCGCCCACCAGGCGCTTGCCTACGAGCCCCAACCCCAGGCCTGGCTCCAGGGTGGGGCCCCGGTTGCGCCATACCGGGCGATGTTCGGATGCCTCCTGGACGCCTCCCTAGGGAGGTGCTCCGGGCATGTTCCACCGGGAGAAGGCCCCGGGGAAGACCTAGGACACGCTGGAGAGACTATGTCTCTCGGCTGGCCTGGGAATGCCTCGGTGTCCCCCCGGAAGAGCTGGAGGAAGCCTAACCCCCACGACCCGGCCCCGGATAAGCGGTAGAAAATGGATGGATGGATGGACACTTAATTTACAAATGAATGGACATAGATATAAAAATATTCATTAAGTATCTTAAGTATCAATGCAATATTTTGAGAAGTATTGGTATATGATTGCTTTATCCAATGGTCATTTTGTCGTTTGTTTTTAAAGGCTTGTTCACATCAACGCAAATGTTTGGCACAAAAATTCACTTCGAATATTCGTGCCGTTTGTCTGTTCTGACCAATGCGCAAAAACAGCAAAATGGGTTGAATGAAAATGCAGATTCACTCTCTGACAGTAGATGCCGTTTTTATAGAAGCAGAAAGGTTACGCTGGGACACAAAGGACCACTTAACTTTACGTCTGTGACACCTAAGTCAAACAGTATTTACATGTTTTCCATAGACAAGATTCTGCTTCTGCTTTACACTGTCGCTTAGAAAAAAAAACACTTTGTGAGCATGTGGTCGAAAGCTCAAATCCAATTGGTTGGCCACATTTCTTTGCAGCGCCAACAACAAAAATCTTTGCATTGGCGGCATGCAAATATTCATGCTGATCTGAACAGACGCATTAAAGCCCAAAGAATACCTGACTTTTTAACGTGTACCGGTTATGCGTACAGTGCGCACGTGTAGCCACTCCAGTTCGTACCTGCCTGCTCCAACCCGGGCCCGTCCGAAAGGGAGGGCGCTCAAACAAGGAGGCTAAAGACCGCAGTCTCTAACCTCAGCTAGAGTACCTCTTGTGTTGAGCGGAGTAAGGCTCTTACCGGCCTATGTCCGTCACACTCACCCCCCTAAACCTCACTCCCACGGCACCAATGTAGCCTCGTTATTTCACACTTGCCCGCCTTAAGCGGTCCGTCCGCATGGGAGGTGGGTGCTCTAACAATGAGGCTAAAGTCTCAAAAATGAGGCAGTCTCTAGCGTTAGTCCCTTGAGCACCTCTTGAGTTCAGGGGAGTGAGGTTTACACGCACAGCTCTTACCGGCCTACGTCCGTAACACATGACGGAAATTTTATCTTCAGCAGAGTACAAGCGAAACTACGCCATAGTTACTCTAGGCAGACCACAAGCGACATGGACAATTACGCAGAAGTATAAATGAAAGCCGACACGCGTAGAGGCTACAGCGTAGGCCCGACGCAGAAGAATAAATTAGCCTTAACTGCAGCTTGCGCATGCATTTGAATTTTTTTTTTTCCCAATAATTAGTTTATCCATCATGTATGGAAGCTTGTTTCGACCACGGAATAAAAAAAGAAAATATAGTTTATATCACAATTATGACATTTTTTCCTCAGAATTCTGACTTTATTTCTCGCAATTCCAAGTTTAGATATAGACAGATAAAAAAAAAAAAAAGAAAGGTCAGAACTGGTAGATAAAAAATCGAAATTACATTTTTTACATAAATTACATTACATTTCGTGGCAGAAACAAGCTTCTATAACAAGGTGTCAACACTGGCCATGCCATTGTTTCACAGTCTGAAAAGAAACATGAGACTTTTGTTCCTGAAATGCAGTGCACTTGGCCGAGCTCGTACTCTAAACCAAAGTATGGCCTACTTTGAGCTTAATAACCGTTCATTGAAATCAAAATGTTTATTGCACCAAATATTTGTCCTGGTGTGAACGCTCCTAAAGACAAAACATTTCCCTAATGAAATTAGGGAAAGACATCATGTGTGATTTTATAGCTTTGAAATCATTCAACACCTATTGATTTTTAAAGTCTATTAAATTGCACTTTGTGGTCAGATGGGGCGGTAACTTGCGTCACTGTCCAAGATAACGGTCAGTCTGGGGCCACACACACAGGTCATGGGCTTGCGTAAAAAAAAAAGAAGAAAAAAAAGGGTAACACTTTATTTTAGTGCCATAGTTAAACGTTACTACATGTACTTACTATAGTAATAACAGTAAATAAGCATAATTACAAGTAACTACCCCTAAACCAAACCCTAACTGTAACTCTATATGTAGTTAATAAGTACTCAGTTAATTTGAGTAATTACAATATAACTACGGCACTGTAAAATAAAGTGTAACCAAAAAAGAAAAGTCATTAGTCAGCCCATTATACATGTCAAACTGGCTCACTTGACAGGACGTGAAACTTCAAAGTCAGACAAAGCAGACTGAGTGGGTGACATCACCTTTAAATTATGAATTTATTATTTTTTAAATCACATAACCTATAAAACAAGCAGTGTGAAATAGTAATGCTGACATGTACACTATGAATAGATCTCCTCTTCAAAGACGTCTCGAAATTCCGATGATGCCTGATCAAAGTGAAGTGTTGTTTACACTAAACAGAAAAGCCACGTTGCACATTTTTACTCTTTTTTTTTTTTTTTTTTTTAAGTTTTAATCAGTAATGCAGTGTGACAAATCAAAAATCACAGAATTAAAAAATCATCATCAGTTTGCTTATTGTTAACAAGATTGCATGAAAACTTCATATTGTTTACTGGAGCCTTTTCTCTCGCCTATATGAATGCTAGCCAAAAAAAAAAAAGATACCAAAAATTTATAAATAACAATATATCCACACATAGATAGATTAATACAGCATGACGATAAACGTATGAATCCCAAGATCAAGTTTCAGAAAACTTAAACTTCTCGTATAAACACCTAAAATGTATGTATAAGTACTCACTAAAAAATGTTGGGTTAAAAATAACCCAACAAGTAACCCAGCTATGGGTTAACATAGCACCTTCCCATCTGTGGGTTATTTTTTAACCCAATGATTGGGTTAAAAAATAATCCAACTATGGGTTAACATAGCACCTTCCCAGCTGTGGGTTATTTTTTAACCCAATGATTGGGTTAAAAGCCAGTTGAGTTAAAAAAAAACAACCCAACTATGGGTTAACATAGCACCTTCCCATCTGTGGGTTATTTTTTAACCCAATGATTGGGTTAAAAAATCATCCAACTATGGGTTAACATAGCACCTTCCCAACTGTGGGTTATTTTTTAACCCAATGATTGGGTTAAAAGCCAGTTGAGTTAAAAAAAAATAACCCAACTATGGGTTAACATAGCACCTTCCCATCTGTGGGTTATTTTTTAACCCAATGATTGGGTTAAAAGCCAGTTGAGTTAAAAAAAAATAACCCAACTATGGGTAAACATAGCACTCAATGATTGGGTTAAAAGCCAGTTGAGTTAAAAAATAACCCAACTATGGGTTAACATAGCACTCAATGATTGGGTTAAAAGCCAGTTGAGTTAAAAAAAAACCCCAACTATGGGTAAACATAGCACCTTCCCAACTGTGGGTTATTTTTTAACCCAATGATTGGGTTAAAAGCCAGTTGAGTTAAAAAATAACCCAACTATGGGTTAACATAGCACTCAATGATTGGGTTAAAAGCCAGTTGAGTTAAAAAATAACCCAACTATGGGTTAACATAGCACTCAATGATTGGGTTAAAAGCCAGTTGAGTTAAAAAAAAAAACCCAACTATGGGTAAACATAGCACCTTCCCAACTGTGGGTTATTTTTAACCCAATGATTGGGTTAAAAGCCAGTTGAGTTAAAAAATAACCCAACTATGGGTTAACATAGCACTCAATGATTGGGTTAAAAGCCAGTTGAGTTAAAAAATAACCCAACTATGGGTAAACATAGCACTCAATGATTGGGTTAAAAGCCAGTTGAGTTAAAAAATAACCCAACTATGGGTTAACATAGCACTCAATGATTGGGTTAAAAGCCAGTTGAGTTAAAAAAAAATAACCCAACTATGGGTTAACATAGCACCTTCCCAACTGTGGGTTATTTTTAACCCAATGATTGGGTTAAAAACCAGTTGGGTTAAAAATAACTTGGATAGATTAATACAGCATGAAGATAAACGTATGAATCCCAAGATCAAGTTCCAGCAAACTTAAACTTCTCGTATAAACGTCTAAAATATATGAAAAGTATATGAAATGCATTCATATATGAAAACTAACTAGCCTAAATGAAAGAAACGATGTGATATAGCAGTGGTTTGTCTCATGCTCTGACTTCATGAATGGCACTATTGAAAACAAAACTGCAACGTGTACAACTGACATATATCCGCACAGATTGTGTTGAAAACTCACCTCAGACCGTCCGCGCAACCAAGTCGTTTCATTTAGTCACTGTCGTCCGGGAGGACATGAAAAATCACTCAAGACTTTCGCCTGACTGAATGTCCAGATCTATACTTTCCGTTCAGGATCTAATCCGTGACATATGAAGCCATGCAAAGTTTCTAATATCACGTGGACAGGGAAAAGCCGTTACCACTGGTCACGTGACTGCTAAATCCTGGCTAGATCCAAAACCTGAAAACACTGCTTTCTCAGTAGTTTGTCAACAGCTCAACGTTTCGACTAAGATTTTGTGTCCGACTTGCGAAAATACAACGGCGAAGGCTTGATGTATGAATATTAATTATGTGCGCTCAATAGGTCGAGCTGATTGGCCGAATTTTACTACGCTGAAGGCTTGGCTCATGAATATTTATAAGACCAATTGACGCTACAGGACGGCTTACAAACAACGTCACCGCTGCCTATTTAATAGTCATAAGTTAAACCTTCGCAATAGTATAATCATATATATTTAATTTAATTTCATCCAAGTATTACCTTATTGAATGAATTATTAATAATAGGTCCTATATAACTTAAATTTCATGATATTTCTAATTAATTCATTTTTACATATTTAACTATGTATCTGATCGGCATTTACGATTAATGTTATGAAAGTGGTACTGTGTTTTATAAGAGTCCCTGGGTTGGCTGAGAATCGGGACATGTCGAAAACATGTTTTAACAATACTTCAACTGACCAATCAGAATCCTCTGATAAGTGAGGCTTTGTCAGGAGATTGAAAAAAGCAATCATGAAATCAATCGATCAATATCAGTATCAACAGACTTTATAATCACGATTATATAATTTCCAAGACATTGACTCTCTCAATTAGTTTACAAAAAATACAGCAACTTTTTCATGGCGAATATTATCGCTCATTATGACAGTGGAAACAAAAAATAGTGCATCATCTGTCACAGTCTCAAAGTTTCTTGGCATCTGCTGCCTGTTTGTTCTTATCAGTGAGGCAACGATGAAACTCTAATGTTATTTAGAGGTCACTGGGTTCACGTTACGTCAAAATTCACTCGGTAGCAACATATGAGGACCATAAAAGATTAATGATTATGTAGAGAAAATGTACTTTGGTTTTACCGCAACTACTTAGCGGTACATAAACACTGTGCCAGGTCTGTGATGTTAATGTGACAATGGGATTACAGTAAACATTCAGTGCCGTTAATCAAAGTCTTTCTTTCACAACTGATTTGATTAACTAAAAATCAATCAATCAACTGCAGTGAGGCTACAATACTCAAACTATCAATGCGTCTCTGACTCATTTTTTATTAGGTAAATATTTTTTTATGGAATTGTTTTATGGAAAATATGGAATTGTACACATTGTAAAATTCCACCGTTTAAAAGTTTGGGGGTCCGTACCTGTTTTTTTCTTTCTTTTTTTGAAAGAAATGAATACTTTTATTAAGGATTTGTTCAATTGATAATTTGATGGATCCTTCCATTCCTCAACATTCCTGTGACAGTGCAGGATGTTTATTCTTTTGATTTTGTGTGAAATAGGGCCCACATGAGAAACACTTGCATGATTACTAAAGTTTTGAACATTTTGAAATTGAGCACCAAAATATTTGCGTCCTGTAGGGTAAATGAAACCGTAAGAGTGTGCTGCTGTGAGCCCACAGGGTTTAATTCATACAGCCTTCAAATTCTACATATGCTCGAGGAAATTCAGTCTCACTCCCTGTGAAGAAACAAAGAGCACAGTGTGTGTGAACGTTCATAACACAGGGAGGGATTTGATGAATCTTTCCATTCCTCAGCATTCCCGTGACAGTAATTTGTGCAATGTTTTAATCAGCATATCAAATCAATTTACACAAGCAATGCATTCATGTATGGAATAGAAACTAGAAATCTTTTCTAACAATATTGCTCTTTTCTATCACTTTTTTTCGATTGAACAAATCCTTGCTGAATAAAAGCATTAATTTCTTCCAAAAAAAGAAAGAAAAAAAACCCGTACTGACCCCCAAACTTTTAAACGGTAGTGTACACTGAAAAAGACAATAAGTAGAATTTACTTAATTTTTCTTTTGCAAGTTCTTGCACACATATTTTTTGAGTAATTTCATGTGTAATTAAGTAAACTCTACTTAACTAACTTAAGTAAAATTAACAAAGAAAACAAGGAATTTTAATTAGCCTAAACAGTTTGAGTAATTTCTACTTATAGTATATTTAACCACTCTTTTAAGGTGAACGCTTCGCTTAAAAACATCTAAACAAACTCTACAACAGATATTATAGACACATATCCTTATGAACACAGAAACCTCAGTACTTGGTAAACAATAACGGTAACATTCGATGGATCGTTTTTGAGCATGAATGTGCCATTTTAAGTAGAAAATGAACTCCAAATGGCAAGTTAGTAAATCTAACCACAGAAGCAATGATAAAACGGTGTAAATACAAATGGAAAACAGCGAAAAATCAACCTCATTAATTATTCAAGGCCCAGAGCATGATGGGAACGCCAGAAAAGTACTTAATTTTATTTATGAGAATTTATAGAATATTTATAGAATTTATAGAATTTAATTTCATTCTTGCCTGAACTAACATTTTCATGTAGAACTTGTTTTTTCTGTTGTATTGACTTTGCATGAAATCATTTTCATCAGTGTATATTGTTACAAAATATTTCTGTTTTATATAAATTCTTTTCTTTTTCAACTTTTTTAGTTATCAAAGAATCCTGAAAGAAGTATCACAGGTTATAAACAATATTAAGCAGCACAACTGTTTGCAACATTGATAATAAATCAGCATAATTTCTGATTTCTGAAGGATCATGTGACACTGAAGACTCGAGTAATGATGCTGAAAATTCAGCTTTGATCACATAAATTAAAATATAATTAAAGTATATTAAAATAATATTTCACAATATTAGACTTCTTTCAAAAACATTAAAAATAGCAATGTTTGCAAACTTTTGACCTACATGTACTGTATATATTTAAATACACGCACAAGCATTTATTTGATCAAAATACAGTAAAACCAATTGTGAAATATTATTACAATGTAAAATAACTTTTCTATTTTTAAAATGCAATTTATTCCTGTGATCAAAGCTGTATTTTCAGCATCATTACTCCAGTCTTCAGTGTCACATGATCCTTCAGAAATCATTCTAATATGAAATCTTATTTTTGATCTCATCTATTTTGACCTGTTTTTGATTTCTTGAAATCCAAATCTCATCAAGCAAACCGAAAAGCTGTTTAGTAGTGCTGTTCCTCACTATTTTATGAGTGTTAGTCACTTCACCAGATGATAACAAAATGTCATAAATACAGTGAACAGTCAGCTGATACATATGAGGGAAGCAGGCGATGTCATGTGACAGTGGAGTGATCAGTGACGGGTGAATGAGGAGGAAAAATCTCCTCATGAAATGATACAATGTGGGTTTCATTACTGGGCTGTGGCGGAATGAAACAATATTTACTTCACAGTATCTACAAAAAAAGCTGTAATAATGATGCTCAAAACATTTATTTTACATTGAAGTGCAATGGATTGATTTTTGCATCTTTAACAGTTTTAAATGGTTTCAAATACTGTGCATCTCTAGAAACCGTCTTTTCTATAATGGACAAAAGAGACGCAGCACTGGAACTTTATCCACTGGTGTCAGTGTATTGCTCTATGAATGGCGCTATTGAAAACACGACTGCAAAACTGCAACGTGCACAACTGAGTCATCGTATCCGCTGAAGAAGCTTCAAAACCTGGATATTCATTTACAATGTTAAAAACACAGCTAGAAATGTCAGGTGTTACTACATCTGCATTTATGTACACGTCTGGCAGACATTTTTATCCAACTTGCATTCAGACTTGGCCTATAATAACACAGACATTGGCACTGAACCCATGACCTTGGTTTTACTAACACCCGTATACAGGATCTGTCAATAAACCATACATGCAGTGACGTTACCAAAGAGGTGCTATTGACAAAAAGCACAGCGGACTCACCATTGACAAACATGCCAAAGCTTCAGGAACACATACATACAACAGACATTCAAGACAAACAGAAAGCATGTCATATAGGTAAATCCAGGTGAAGACTGGCCCATGTCATGTTAAAACAGTGAAATCACAGAACAGTCTGTCTCTCTGTCAGTTAAATGCCTCTAAATGCCCAAATCTTCATAACAGTAAAGCCCTCTCTTAACTCTGTTTCTTTGTTTGTGTTTTTTTATTCTCAGTTATCACACAGTCTGGTATAGAATCCCCTTTTTAATTAGTCTTTAATGCAAAAGTTTGTTAAGAAACTCTCCTGTGGTATTTAAGGGTATTTATGAAAGGAAGTTCCCAACTGAGCCCGTTATGGAGGCACTATACAATGCAGGAGTGTTCAAGAAACCCGTTTAGACATTTGCAATTGAAATTTGATGCCTCTAATTATTATAGTATGTTGATAAAAGGTCATAATTGTGACAATTTTAGACTATTTATGTAAAAAAAAAGACTTTTTTCTCATAATTGTGGATTATTATCTCATATTATGACCAGTGTTGGGGAAAGTTACTTTTAAAAGTAATGTGTTACAATATTGCGTTACTCCCTAAAAAGTAACTAACTGCATTTCTTAGATACTTTTTATGGAGTTATGTTGATTTTACATTACATTTTTACTGCGGCAGATCTTGTTTTTTTTTTAAGTACAAATGTAAAGGCCCTTTTACACCAAAAGTAAAAGCCTCAGCCTGAAGAAAATGCAAATACACACCTGTACAGTAGAGGGCGCTGCTGGAACCTTTCAGCTGTTCTGCCATTCTGGATCGTAGAAGAACGGGACGGAGGAGAATAAAGTGCACCTCACTCCTGATTTCTCTCAGTGGGAAAACAATGTAACTGCCGTTACTTGTTAAAAGTAATGCATTACTTTACTAGTTATATGAAAAAAGTAATCTGATTATGTAACTCATTGTGTTACTTTATAATGCATTACTCCCAACACTGATTTTGACTTAGTATCTCATAACTTTGATATTTTATGTCATCTGATCAATTTTTGTTCAAATTGTGACTTTTTTATGGCAAAGTTTTATGTCATAAGTATGATTTACCAAACTGTGCTTTTTTCTGTGGTGGAAATGGGCTTCCATAATTATGCGATTTAAAATGGCATGTAAAAATTTTGTAGTGAGTTGCAAGAAGGGCAAAAGTCTTGGGTGAATGGAGCAATGTGGAGGAATCACTGAATCTTCAACTGAGGAAATAAAAAGACATGTGGGTGAAGGAGAAACAAGGCATTTGCATTTGCAATAGCACACATATATTCTAATGCACACAGACATCACTGCATCACAGTTAATGGCTTTTAAATAAAGCAACATGCAGCATATTGTCAATGTTTCTGGCACATCCTGGACTAACGCACAGAACATTAAACTCAGATCTCAGCATCTTCACTTCAGTTGGATTTGATTGATTTAATACAAACGTTAATAATGAGAATTTACAGAGGTTTTGATGTTTTATTGATAATAATATAGTTCGAAGTCACCATTATGGTGATGAGTGTTTGTTTTAGTTGATCTTTGCCATATTCTCTGGCTGCTTTAACTGTGCGTTTATATCTGTCATGGCAAAAATCTGATCAGATGACGCAGGCTAGTACAATTTTGAGTACTATTTAAAATAAAAGTAAACGACTTTGCAAAAAAAAAAGTTTTTTTCCATAAAATTAAGACTTTTTTTTTTTTTACAATGTAATGTTGAAGACCGAAGATGGTTAAGTTTTTTGCTAGAGAGTAAGCATTTGTAAAGACTCTTTTGTTATGTTAGAGGTATGTGCACACTAACAACACTGTGTACGCCAAAGAGGACAAGCGCATGCTGTGAAAGTGAGCGTGACTTTGGTAAACGTGATGGAGAGGGTGTTGGGGTTAAGTGTTGAAATTGCAAGTGCAACAAGAGTTTGCTATAAGCAGAAGTTGTGAAAGCTGTTGAAATGAGGGCCAGGTGGAAGGGAAAGTTGTCTAACGTCAGAAAGATACTGTACAAAAGTACATAAATGTTATTCCCAGTGCACTGCTGTTGTGTTAACCTGCATGATAACAAACCTCAGGACTCAAGCAATAACATTACTTTCAAATATCTGCACCATGACTGGCACACACAGGTAACAAGCTATTATCATCAAATTGAGCTTATTTGGCCTTGGCGGACAGAGACTGAGCTGTTAAATATTATATTGAGTATTGTATTTTAAGCCTTGTCTATATGTGTATACCATATTAATATTAATGTGTATTAATATACCATATTAATGAATTTGCATGTTATGCTTCCATTGAAATAATCTTTTTGATGTACAGAGTGTTGGTAGTTCAATTGTTATTTTACTTATTACATTGTAAAAATATGGGAGAACTTTAACTTTTGTTGAAGCTTTGGCTAAGATTTAAAATAAAAAGGGATGGAGGATAATAGGACACTTCAGTTGTGAAGAAGTAACTGAGAAGATGGAGATCATATAGTAAGAGATTCTTAGATTCAAAAGAGCTGGTGTTATTGGCTTATGAAGAGGAGAAGGGTTTCAGGCACTAGGCCTAGCATATTATAGGGAATAGTAACAAGGTTTACTGTTAAATGCTGTAAATTTTCACAATACTGAGTTCTGAGTTCTGATTTCTGTTGGGATAAGGAGGATGACCCAGTGAAAGTCCTCAGAGGTCACAGAAGAGGGCACTATTGAGACAGTTTTCACTCAAAGAGATCCAGACAAAGCAGGAAGAGCTATAATTAGCAATAATTGTTTAACTATAATGTTTCTTGATGTTTTACCTTTGAATATTTTGTTTTTGTATTATTCTAATTCATAGAAAGAGATCTTGTTAATAAAAATCATCTTATTAATCATCTTTTTGCTTTTTTTTTGTATGGAAGCCCGTTTCTGCCACTGGACAAAAAAAAAAAAAGAATTCTGAGATAAAGTCATTAATTGTGAGATAAAAAGGTCATAATTCTGAGATATAAATTCATAATTCTGAGTCATAAAGTCATAATTCTGAGATATAAAGTCAGGAGTCTGAGATATAAAGTCATAATTGTGAGATAAAAAGGTCATAATTCTGAGATATAAAGTCATAATTCTGAGTCATAAAGTCATAATTCTGAGATATAAAGTCAGGAGTCTGAGATATAAAGTCATAATTGTGAGATAAAAAGGTCATAATTCTGAGATATAAAGTCATAATTCTGAGTCATAAAGTCATAATTCTGAGATATAAAGTCAGGATTCTGAGATATAAATTCATAATTCTGAGATATAAATTCATAATTCTGAGTCATAAAGTCATAATTCTGAGATATAAAGTCAGGATTCTGAGATATAAAGTCATAATTGTGGGATAAAAAGGTCATAATTCTGAGATATAAAGACATAATTATGAGATATAAAGTCGCAATAATATTTCTTTCTTTCTTTCTTTCTTTCTTTCAGTGGGAAACGGGCTTCCATACGTTTGCGGTATTGATTTGTATTGTAATTTGATGTAGGCTAATTTCAATGTTATATAAGAAAAAAAAACTATCATTATATTTTATACTATTTTATATTAAAGGACAAATACAACATATCTGAATGTTATTGAAAAATAAACAAATCTAAGTTATCTGACGTTACTCGCAGTGCTTTATGGGAGTGGGCGATGGCGGCTGAGGTGTTTTGGCGCGATTTTCAATTAAATTTCTGGCGGATCCAATCATATCGCAGCTTTCCACCAGGACCCCCCCCCCCCCCCCTTTTTTTTTTTAAATTGATAAATGAAGGTGAAATCGCACAGCTTTCTAAAGTCACACAGCCAAGCAAATAAGGCACTCGATTTATTATATTACAATATGTTTCCACCCAAAAGTAGCTCATTTAGCGTACCTATTGGCTTACTTCGTTGACTCCCATTTCAAATACACCCTTTTTAAGCGGAGTTTGGCTCCCTCGCGAGGAGATTTGCAGCAACCGTCTTGTCACGTGACCCAAATTAATATTCAGTAGTAATATTCGGCCGCGTTTAAACAAATCAAATAGGTCGATTGGGCGAACGTGACTTAAGCGATCTTAATATTCATGAGTCAAGCCTTCGCCGTAGTAGATACCCGGATGGTACCGGTACATTGACTGGCTGAGTCTGCTGTGAGGAGGGGAGATGGATGCGCCGCCGCTGTCTACCGGCTGTGGTACTGAACATTTTAAACATAACATTCGCGTCGACTTGTTTTGAATGGCAACGATTTAACTGACATATGAGATGACTGTTTAGATGTTTAATGTATTGTTGAACGAGTAATTGTGTTGATTTATGCAGTGAGTGAGATGGAGGCCGGTGGAGATGAAGAGGGAGAGGCTCGGGAGGAGCGCGCGGAGGTGAGAGAAGATAAAAGAATAGGCTAAATCTTTAATGTCTTCTCATCTAATTATTAGCTATATCATTCTCTGTCCGTGAACATAAATCATTCTCAGAGTAGTGTGAAAAAGGAAAAATGGGAGTTGGGAGTTTTTTTATCGAGGGTTGACACCCTTTTCATGTGACAGTGTCTGCGCATCTTTTGTATTTCATATTAGATCATACAGATTATGATCTTAAATTAAAAACATTCATTACTTTACTTTGACACTCATCATCTCTGGTTGCAGATAACACCTCTTTATTGCGGTTTCATGCATTTTCATATTTCTAATGTTCCAGGTTGGAACATTGGAACCTTCCAATTCTTGAATGAAACGTTCCAAATGAACTGGAACATTAAGGTTTCAGTTATCAGTGGATCACAGTTTGTGTGGCAAAGCACCAGGATTTACACGTGAAGGAGAATTATATGGTTTAGTTATAAACAGCAATGTGTCATCTGACAAATCCCAAAAGTATAATTTAATATTTTTAGTATTAGTTTTGGAGCACAAGACATCCGTAATAAACTAGCAGGAACACACGATATATCCATACCCTCGCATCCACAGCAACTCAACCTGTCACAAACATTATTGTGTCAAATGTAATGCAGTGTGATTTTATGTGCATTTTTGTGAATGTATGTTTTTTTTTTTAAGAAGTCTCCAGAAATACTCATTTCTCTGTATAATCATGTTGAAAACAGCTTAATAATTTCGTAGAAACTGTGATGAAAGATTATTAAGAATGAATGGAAAGTTCAAAAGAACAGCATTTGTTTAAAAAAAAAGTCACTTTTGTAACATTATAAATGTCACTTTTGATCAATTGAATCAAATCGCTAAATAAAAGTATTAATTATCTGAATTTATAATATTAATTTGTTATATATTTATATTACTGACCCCAAACATTTGACTAGTAGTGCGTATATATAATGTTTTAAAAACTGCTGTGCTCTCAAATTGTTTAATTTGTTATAACCTCTATGTAAATCTGGTGAACATTTGTTCTGTTTTTCAGTGCCAGAGACTCACTGCAGAGAGAGATGAGGCTGAAAGGCAACTCAAGCACATTAAACGAGGTAAGATCAAGAAAGAAGGTGAAGTGATCTTCTGCTATTCGTAAGACTTGTTTGTCATTCAAAATTGAAAGAACAGTATTGCAATGTGCAGTTTCTGTTTATAGGTGCGGATGTCACAAAGCATCAGATTCCTTTTCTGATCTTCTGTGTTGCCGATTAGCTTCCTGCGGTCCTCGGTCTGGACCACAAATCATTTCTTATAAATAAATATAATTATAAATAGCTTTCATAGGATCCCACATAACCCTTGCTGGTTCTTTAACTACAAAGACAGTCCAAAAGTCTTGAGGTCACATGAAAAGGAAGTTCCTTATTGTGACGTATAAACAGCTTCTCGAACGAGCAAAAATGTAATGGGGATTTGATTGGATGGTTGTTCTTTGTTGTTGCTGTGAGTGACAGTTTGTGCCACACTTGCACCAGTAAACAAGTCACCAGTGAAGAGAAAAGATGTCGCTGCAAAGCTACTTACATTAAAAATTGCGAGAGCACATTAATTAAAAAAAATAATGATGTGCACTGTAAATAATTTATAATAAATACTGCAATATTCCATATAAAATATACAAGAATGGCTGGATTTTTGCATAAGTTTAACATGATGGCACGTGCTAGTCGATGAGTTGAATCAGCTCCACTAATTTATCCACTAAAAATATCTTCAAAAGTTGTAACTTCTTCCTGAGTCTCTCCATCAGTGTCGACTCCGGTTTCTGACCATCTTAATTTTGGCTGCAGCTTTGTTGTTGTTGATCAACCAAAGCGTGAGCTGTTGAAGCTCCACCCTCTTCTGGAAAGGGGGCCGGGAGCAGCAGCTCATTTGCATTTAAAGGGACACACACAAAAATGGCGTGTTTTTGCCCAAATACCCAAATAGAGGCAAATTTGACAAGCTATAATAAATGATCTGTGGGGGATTTTGAGCTGAAACTTCACTGATACATTCTGGGGACACCAGAAATTCTTCTCGTATTAGAGCTGCACGATTAATTGTTAAAAGAACACGATCTCAATTCAAACACTCTCGTGATCTTAGTCCTAAATGACAACAATTCGCCTGTGTCTATTAAACCTTTAACAAAATCACATTGGCACATTCAAATGAGTTTTCACAGAACTATTAGGATAAAAGTTTATAGGACAGATATAAATACTGATGTCTACAGTAGCGTCCTTTTGAAAGGAACTTGACGCTGAAAATAATGATTGTATCAATTTCGTCGTTACACCAGTAGGTGGTGACGAGTAACTTAAAAATGTATGTCATTGAATCATTTATCCAAGAGATTTGTTCAAAAATGCTGATTCATCCAGATTAGTTAAAATTTCTAATTCTGAAGTATTTATGAGTGAGTCAATGAATCATTCATTCAAATCAAATTTTTTTTAAATAATTCATTCAGATTAATTAAACATTTTAAATAGACCACAGCAATTAACATTTTGTTAGAACCTCTTGTAAATCAACTGTTATTTTGTTTAGATGTTGGTTCAGAATTATGGGAGAATCGAGATCTCTGTTTGAAACAAACAAACAAACAAACAAATATGTAACACTTTAGTATAGGGAGCAATTCTCACTTTTAGTTGCTTATTAGCTTGCATATTGGCTGTTTATAAGTGCTTATAAAGACATATTAATGCCTCATTCTGCATGACCATATTCTACATCCCTAAATCCAATGTCCAATACCAACTTAAATGCTGTAGCAATTCATAATGTAATAACTGCACATAATGTAATAAGTATTACATTATTATTGTAATAAAATGTTCATAATGTAATAAAACGTATTAAAATCTTAAGCTCATAATGTAATAACATTTTTTTACATTATGAGAAATGTATAACATTACCAAAAACATGTCATATTTTCATAATTGTAATCGCTTTTCAAACATAAAAAACATTAGTATTCCCTTTCAGTACATTTTTAATCTAAATCCAGTCTTAAACTACCTGCGTAACGCAACACACACACACACACACACACACACATACACACACACACACACACAAGTACTTTATGTTTAATATAAATATGAGAATAATCATAATAATAATAATTACATGAATATTTAAATGTTGAATTGCACAGGTAGTTTAAGACTGGATTTAGATTTTTTTTTAAATGTACTGTAAGGGTAAAATATCTATTTTATATATTCTATCTATAAAGCTATTACAATTATGAAAATGTGACATGTTTTTGGTGAGTTCATAATGTAATAAATTTCTCATAATGTAAAAATTGTTATTACATTATTAGCTCAAGATTTTACTACATTTTGAGAAAATGATTATATTATGAACATTGTATTACAAGAATAATGTAGTACTTTTCACATTATGTGCAGTTTTTACATTATGAGCTACAAAATGCTACAACAGCCACCTTAATAACTATTAATGAGCAGTTTATTGAGGAAAAGTCGAAGTTAATAGTGAATGTGTTCCCCATACCAAAGTGTTACCAAATAATCGTGATTCTCAATTTAACCAAAATCGTGTAACTCTACTTAGTATACACTGACTGTACACACCAAATTATAAAAAGTAAAAGCTCAAGAAGTTTACTGTAAAGTTTGTGAGTATGTTGGTGTCCAACAACCTCATTGATCTGCATACATCACCTTTTTACAAAGAGGAAGAGGTGAAGAAGATCTCATCCCCACAACGCTGACGCTGTAGTCTTATCTCATTTCCTATCCCTTCATCCTCACCCATATCACCATGACATCACCAGGGGGCTCTTCTGAATGGTCTATTATTCGTAGGTGTTAGCAGGTACTCCAGTCTCCGTGGCTACTGGGAGCCAACCGTGGAGATGAGTTAGGGTTAAGGTGACCTTACCTGCTTCCATTCCATTTAGTGACATGTAAGGAAACCCAGCCTCAGTTACTAATTTGTTAGCACTCTGACAGCACTCTAGCGGCTGCCAAGAACAGAATCCGGAAATTGCTCTCAGGTGAGAAAATGTTAATTCTTCTCTGCTAGATTAAAAATAGGGTTTCGCTTGACAGGGTTTCACTTAATGATGAACTTTTGTACTTATGTTTGTGAATATGTGCAGCGCTGAGGAGTATTTTTAATGCAGATTCAACTCGAAGTTGAATGTAGAATGTATGTAGAAAATAGCAAAGAAAGCATATTTTTAATTCTATGGTGTATGACAAATGGTTCTACTGGAGTTTTATTGGTAATACAGAATGAACAGACTTTTGTACAATTACCACAATTAAATGTTACCCAATTTTATGCATGCATATATATATATATATATATATATATATATATATATATATATAGGGAGAGAGAGAGAGAGAGAGAGATACACAAACTTTATTCAGTGATAAATTGTGGGATATCAGTATATTATTTTACCTGGAAGCCTATTTGGTCAATCATTTATTTATTTATTGTGAATATTAGTTATTATAGTTATTGTGCATAACTTAATAATGCGATGATGCGATGATTTTATTTTAGACTAGTTTGGCTTCTGCTTTTAGGATATGCTTTCAGCTCTTTTTTATTGTTGTCTTGTAATTGTCAGACATTCCCTAGGGAAGCAATGGAAACCAGCTGAATTCAGCTCTCATCACTTGTTATAGCACTAAATTATTAAAAATCACCAATTATGAATTATTTATCAGTAGACAATGAATAGGCACCAGCCTTTCAACCTTCCATTGTCGTTCATGCCAAACCCCTCATGCACTCTTATGTCATTTCTGAAATGCACGTCACCTTGAATACGATTCGATATGAATGTATCAACAACAACCTTGTGAGTTGCGGTAGATTTTAATACTGCTCTCCTTCATTTTTTTCCTGTTTTTTAATAAAATGGCAGTGCATGTGTTTTATAACCTCACTAAATGGCACAAACATGACACAGCAAATGTCACAGTAGTTTGCCCTACTTGCTAACATACAGGACAATAGTCTAGTGCAGGGTGCATGTGATTGGTCCGTGTTCTGTTTAATGATTGGCTGCTGCAGGGGAGCTGCTGTTGAGTATCTGGGAGGTACTGGATCTGTGTCTGGCAAAGCAGCTGTCTCCCACCTCCTCTCTGGGACGCCTGAGCGAGCTTCATTAAGAAAACCCTCTGCACTTATGCAAATTAAGACACAAGCCCGTGCGTTAAGCTATCAGAGCCATTACTCAGCTTATTTACCTTTACACTTTGCATTTCTTACAGTTTGTGTGTGAATTCTGTAGGCCTATATTTTCATAAGAATGAATGGCGTTTGCATTTTAATGCCGTCTACACATCCGCCCTGCGTTTGGAGTAGATTATAGGTTGCAAGCACAGGCACAATTAGTCCTGGAGTTGAAATCAAAATTGCTGGGTGATTAACCCTGAACTGTTACGATTTATTAAAAGAGCTGTGATCAGAATTGGAACGGAAGCTCTTTAGACTAATGCCAGCCTGACATTTTCTTAAATGCTTGTTTGAAGCAGCTGTTTCCCGTCTGCAAAGGATGCCACTGCATTACTTTAAGCTTTCGCTTCTGTCTCCGCAGAGCCATATTTTGCTCATGCAGCATTATGCGTGTTGTGGAGTTGCTGACCTAGAATCTGCACACAGAAGCAGCGCTCTCTCGGTCAATCGTTAGAAGCCAAATGAGTTGAGCAGATGAGTTTGGACTGATCTGCATGTGCAAGAGGGAGCCACACCCCTTTTATTTTCCTGCTTTATTTTCATGGGCCGCACATGCAAACTTGCACACCCTCGGATGCTGAGTTAGTGATTGACCCAGATGCAGTGTTGGGGGTAATGCATTGCAAGTGATGTAATCAGATTACTTTTTTCGAGTAACTAGTAAAGTAACACATTACTTTTAAATTTTAAATTGTCCTCCTGTCCTCATTTTGAGAGAAATCGGGAGTCATGCTGCCTTCACGTGCTCTCGAAATTATCGTAAAATATGAGTTCTAGGTAAAAATTGCACATGAACGCCCTCCCATCACTCTCACAAAAAACAGATTCAGGATAAAAACAATGAAATTGCAATTGCAAACTTGCTATAATTAAATGTGTTAAATTACACAAATGTATTTCATCTCTCTTTGTTAAGCAATGTTTTTGCTGCTGACCTTCGATGATCCAATTCAACCATATGAATAAGCAAAAAAGGCTTTAGTTAAACATCACATTTGTGTTTCATTTTTGCTGACGTAAGTGTGATGAACTTTCTTCTCCTTCGTTCTATTCTTCTGTGAATGGCAGCACAGCTGAAAGGTTTGTTTGAGCTGCGCCCTCTACTTTACAGACGCGAATTTGCATTTCCTTCAGCCTGAGGCGTATTGATTTCACTTTTTTTGTAAAAAACTAACAAGCAAACCCAGCCAAGGTGAGAAAGTAATAGCGCTAAAGTAATGTAACACATTACTTTCCAAAAAAAGTAATTAAGTAAAACAATTAGTTACTTTTTTCAGGAGAAACACAATATTGTAATGCTTTACTTTTAAAAGTAACTTTCCCCAACACTGCCTAGATTGAGGTCATTTTTGTTTTTATTTTAATTTACAGTATTTGGGTTAGTTGACATGAAATTTCAAGCAGTTTCTGACATGTTCACATAGTAAAACAACAACAACAAAAAAAACACACAAATACATGATTTAGTATCCTTGTAAAGAATAGCCAGTGGGGTTATGTGTTGGATTAGTAAGCTAAAAAACTGATGGAATGAATTTTGTTTGATTTGTTAATATGCATTTCTCTAATGGACTTTTTCTTTACTGAATTCTATTTTGATTTCAGGTTTAAGTAAGAGCTCTGATTTTTTTTGAAAGCTGTGAGCTTCACACGTCCCTGCCAGGTTATTCTCTCACAGAGCTGCTCACTGCCGCAGTGCCGCCCGTCCTGCAGATTTAACAGAAATGAAGAAATAAGTGTCTAAATTCTGCTTAATTTGGATTATCCAATAAGATAATGTGAATTCATATAAAAAAAAACAAACGTTTTAATGGTAAATATGTATTAAATAAAAAATAGTCAGATTTGATTACATCGAATTGTATTAATTTCTGAGAGTTGTTTTAACAGTCTGAGCCATGTTTTGCGCATCCATTTTCCTATGAGGTGATATCAGAATCAGTTAGATCACTCCCTGAATAAGCGGTTAAAGTGAAGCCATGCATGGATAACGTCCCGCTTCCCATTCTCACAATGTACAGTATGTTACCACATAAAAAGAAAATGAGGTGAAATATTTATTCCAAGAAAGGGCTCCAGGGCAGGCCGGTGATGCACTTTGCTGTGACTGCATGTGGAGAAAGGCATCATCCCTGCATAATTCAACAGCCTGTCATGGAATAATGTATAATAAACTCCCTCTCTTGATCATTTCTGTGAAACACACTGGCACAAATGATGTATTTACCATTTTCTTTGACTGTACACATATTTTATGTTATATTTGATTTAAAAAGATGATTCGTTTACCGTTTAATCGAACTGCTTAAAGTTTAGGGTTTTTAGATGCCACTTACATGTATTTTCAAAATAAAGCAATGCATTAAACACAAAAGGCTTGTTTTGGAGCCTCTTTGATGTGAGCTGCTCTGACATTTACTATGACATTCAATCCTCTATTTGAGAGGCCATTGTAGAGTATAGAGTTACCGTGCTGGTGCTTTGTAGCAACAGTCCGTCAATAGTACCCAAAGTGTTGGGAAATGGTCCCCATTGTGAGCGTGTAACTGATAACTGTTTATCTCATTAGACTCTGCTAATGTTTCACTGATAATAAAAGCACATCTAAATGAAAACGTACTTTATACAGTAGCTAGTTTATACTACTTGTTTTATATGCTGTTAATTAATCAAATCATGTCTATTGTCAAGGTATTTTTTAGATATGCCCCTTTTCTGGTCTGATGAACCTGTTTCCTCATTTAAAATATGTTATAAACTAAAAAGTAGCATTTGTGAATCATTTCTGTGCATTTGGGTTTAACTGATCGCTCATGAACCTCACGTAGAAGATAAATAAATAAAATAATAGATGAAAATATGACCATACTATAAACCATGAGAATAGGCTTATATGATGCTTATATCTAAAATGTACATCTCTGTCATACAGGACTGTATTTCTATAGAGCTATTTCAATAGAGCACAGAAACACACTTCCTGCGTGATGGACTGGATTGCAAATATGACCTGCTGTGCTTTCATTTACTCATAAATCAATTTCCTTTCTTTGCACAGTTTCCCAAATGGTGATCGAGGAGGTGAACGTACTACAGACTCAGCTTGAGATTGAGAAATCTTGCCGGGAAAATGCAGAGGCTCTGGCCACCAAGGTGTTTATCCAACAATACTATTCTTCTGTTTCGTCAGGAAACCTTAAAAGCCCCGAGATATTCAAGTTCTGTTCCCTTCGGGTTAAAAAGAGGAAAGAAGTTCAAAATACCTTTTCAGCGGTATATTGTTAGCAAACAGAGAGCTGCTTTTATATGAATATGATTTTATGTGCGCTTTCCTCTCAATAGCAAAAGAAACGCAACAAAAATGGCAGTGGTGAGAAAACTATAGTTAAGAAAGCATCTGATCATAGCGATATGATGGATTTGTAAGCTCTTCATTTCGGCACTCCATTCAAGTCACGTCACTTTTATTCTGCACCTTATACAGTTGACTTCCTTAAAGCAAGCAGCTTTACAGAAGAAATGAACTGGAGAAGATTTCCACTGCAACTTTTATTTATCGCCACGGATCAATCGTAGTTTCAACCATTTGCTCCACCCGGAGCAAACTTTTCCAGAGAGTTCTCTTTGGCAGGCTGTTTCAAACTCCCGAAACAAACTACAAATGATCTTTGTTTTGGCCTGATTTTGTTCAAAATGACGTCACACCAATTCATTCTTCAATTTTGCTTGAAGTATATAAGCGCCTTAATGATTTTATCTATTTATTTCTGTTTCGTGACAATTTCAGCTCTTCAAAAATTTTACTAGAAAGCAATAAAAGCAATTATAATGGTTGAACATAAAAGGAGAAATGTTGTAGAATGTATTGGTTGTGGCTTTAAACTTGAGAATCGTATCAGTCTGATTCATGAATGAATCATTTAGACCTCTTTTGTAGCCAAGTGCCCAGGAGAGCTATAGTAAAATGTTCAAACTTCTTAAACAGGGCTTGACATTAACTGCTTGACTTTTTTGCTCACCAGCTACGATGGCTAGTGGTTTTCCAAAGTTACTAGCCACTCAGCATTTTAACTGGACACAATTTTGACATTGATACCTTAGGGAAAAACTGTCATATGTGACCCTGGACCACAAAACCACTCATAAGTAGCACGGGTATATTTGTAGAAATAGCCTATTAGCGAAAAATACATCGAATGGGTCAAAATTGGGTACGAATTGCTAAGGACTTCATTTGGACAACTTTAAAGGCGATTTTCTCAATATTTAGATTTTTTTGCACCCTCAGATTCCAGACTTCGGCCAAATATCGTCCCATCCTAACAAACCATACATCAATGGAATGCTTATTTATTCACCTTTCAGATGTTGTATAAATCTCAATTTCAAAAAATTAACCCTTATGACTGGTTTTGACATATATCTATTTCTAATATTATCTGATAATTTGGCAGCAGGTATATTAGGCTGCTGTCACTTTAAGAGCTGACGCACGGATCCATTATACTGTTACACATGCGTTTTCTTTCACTTCAAACATAACTGACTGTGTTTACGTCGATACTCACGAAGACTGGCATTATTTTGTGTGTATTTTGTCACTTTTGCATTTCAGATACTTCAGTATCGAAAAATCTCTATTTTTCACAACACTACATTACACTTAGTTTATTATTTCAGATGCCTTTTTAAAAGACTACACCTGAAAAATATCTATATTATATATAAAATATATAAAATGCCTGGCAGGTGTTAATGTCAAGCCCTGGACTTAAATCATTTTATTTTGATCACTTTTAGTTGAACTGTGAGAACAGGAAGCTGAAGTATTTGAGCCTGTCATCACGACCGTGTCTGGATGAGCTGCTGCCCAGTATATCTGACTGCATTTCCTTAGAAGAGGAAGCTGAACAACAAGATCCCAGCTCTGACCCCTTTTCTCAGTATAAGCAGCAGGTCAAAGGTAAATACCATAATACCAGTGTATTAACGGGTCAATTTGACCCGTTTAGATGTTCAAGTTGTTGGAAATACTGGTTAACCTATGTTTTTTTTCTTGATATTTTGTGACTTTTTCTCATTTATCATCATGAACACGCATGCAAAGTTTCAACATGCTGGTGTTTTTTGACATATACAAACAAAACTACTGTTACGTTCGTGATGTTCGCCGGGTCAATTTGACCCGTATATTTTAACGCTCTAAAGCAACTGTACTCACCCAAAATAATAACATTTCTTGGTTATATTTTGTTATTTTATTTTTTTACTACCTTATGAAGCTAAAAAAATAGGTTTTTCACACTTATTTCAATACAGAAAAATGTTTTAACCAGCAGCATGTGTGTGAAGTTCATATCCAGAAAACACACACTTGCTCATCATGTCAGAAGAAACTTGACTTTATGAAATGAGTTTACAAAACAGCCAACTTAGGAAAAGTACATATTTTCATTATACAGCTACATTTAATTGTTCAGTTATGATGTTCTAAGAAAAAAAAAAGTTAAAAAAAATGTATTTATTGTATTTAAAAATGTTCTGTTTATTTTCAAATTTTGTCAAAACAAATCAGTTTTAAAAAATGGTTAAAAAACATTTTCATTAAATCATATCTTCAGATATATATTTTTTGGAATATTTGACAAATGTTGATATTAAAAGTTTACAGTTTGTACTTGAATCTTTGTTGTTTTTCATAGTGTAATTTTTGAGGAATTGTATTGAATCCAATTAGGGTCAATTTGACCCGCTCCATAACGAGTGAACACAGAAATCAAACAGCGCATAAGGGTTAAAACGCGGTTCAGTTGTACAAATTATAAACAAGTCTGTGTACAATTTCCTTCACAATATATACATCAAGGGTACGTCCATTCCAAATTCTCATTTTTCCACAGATCTCCAAGAAACTGTGAGTTCTTTGCTGGAGGAGAAGAAGCAGTTGGCTTGTCAGCTTCAAGAGCAGCAGAGGCAGATAGAGGAGCTGACAGCACTTGTGAGTAGTAAAGCTCTTTTAAAGACCGAGCTCAGTTAGGCTCGACGGCAATAGATGGGGGCTCCTTCTGCAAAGTGTCTTCCAGTATTTGAACCTGTTCATTAAAAATAAATGATCTTGAAACGAAGCCTTAGCGACCTGCGGTATTGCTGATCCTAAAAGGATATCAGAGTAACAATGTCTAATTGAGTTTCTTTGCTGATAGTTTCTCAAATATGAGCCATATGCAAATTTACAGACTGAAAAGGAGCAGGCTGAGATGAAGGAGCTTTATAAAACCATTGAGCAGCAAAGCAAGACCATTAAGAGGTTCAACAGGGGTGAGTATGGAGCCTCTTCATTTCCTCACTTGTATTCAAATGCATGTGCATGACATCATCTCAAATGGCCTGCAGTGCATCTGTGCATGTGCCTTCCAAGAAGATTAATGTTTCTCACCAGCCCACTCACTACCGGCCGCACGTCAGAGTCCTTCATCAAATTATCTGTAAAAGATTCACCACAGGAAGTCCCTCTGTTCCAGCTGGGGGTTATGCACTTTGTTTTGACTTCCTCCCAGCTCCCTCTTTGCTCATTTGTGTTATTACTCTGACTGGAATATTGGAAACAGCAGTGCTCTGGTCATATACGGCACTGACTTATGCAGCGGCTTTAAAATGTTTGTTTATTTTTAAACAGTTTTGCCTATGAAATCTGATTGAAGGAGCCATATTTTTTTGCACACCGGTGATTTGAATATCGGTTGAATGATATATTAATGTGTCACTGTTCGTTAGGGCTGAGAACCGAGAATCAGTTCTTATTTTGAACCAGTTCCTTGTCTTATATACAAAGAATGCCATGACAATTACTATTATGAGCCGGTTCTATTTAATGAAAATACCTAAAATGCTTAAAAACCTCCAAAAAAAAGTTTCTACTGTTCAAAAGCTTGGGGTCAGTATGTTTTTAAAGAAGTCTATAATACTCACCAAAGCTGCCATTTATATACAAGAGAGCTGCACGATTCTGGATAAATTGTTTTCGATCACGACAACTAAACAAAATAACATGCATATTACTGAAGGTTCTGATAAAATTGCTGCAGTCTATTTAAAATGTTTAATTTGAATGAATTATTTTTTTTAAAAAGAATTGGTTTGAATGAATGATTCAATGACTCACTCGTAAATACGATACTTCACTTGATTCACGAACAGTCCGGCACTGGATGAATCAGCGCTTTGAACGAATCTCTTGAATGAATGATTCAATGACTCACTCGTAAATACGATACATCACTTGATTCACAAACAGTCCGGCACTAGATGAATCAGCGCTTTGAACAAATCTCTTGAATGAATGATTCAATGACACATTTGTAGTTATAGTTTGTAGTTTGTAGTTGACACAATCGTAATTTGAAAGTTACTTCCAAAAGGATTTGCTCTATTTTGATCGCTTCCATAGACATTAATCGTGCAGCGTTAATATACAGTAAAAACAGTCATATTGTGAAATTTTATTATTATTTAAAATAACTTTTTTAATGTATTTTAAAATTCCTGTGATGACAAAGCTGAACATCAACTCCAGTTTCATTTGCTGCTCAAGAAACATTTCTTATTATTATCAGTGTTGAAAATATTAATATCACTGCTTAATATTTATATGGAACCATTTTTTTTTCATGATTCTATGATGAATAGAAAGTTCAAAAGAACATATATTTGAAGTTGAAATCTTTTGCAACATTATAAATGTCTTTACAGTACCTTTTGATCAATCTTACTGACTCCAAACATTTGAACAGTAGTGTATGTAACCATAAAGGAATACTTTTTATTTACTATAATTGTTAAGTATATAGTTAGAACCAGTCATTCATGTAAAATTGGAACCAGTCATTTCCTTGCGATTCCCATCCGTACTGTTTGTGTATACTTTTATGATATTTATTTGCATTATAGCCGAAACAGGGAATGATATTAGTATAAGCCCATTGCTTTATTATTATTCTTTATCTCTTTAGTGTCTATGATGGCCACTCATGAGTATGATAACATGAAGGAGCAGCTGGATTTGGAGCAGAGCCTCAGGCAGAAAGCAGAGACCTATGCACATGAGGTATGAGACAAAACACATCTGAATTCTCTTCATCAATACAGCCAACTTCACTCACTGCTGTGACAAACTGTGACCTGCTGACCTCAACATCCACCCAAAAGACAAGATAAATGTATTCAATGACTGTAGAGTTTGAATTGTCCCTGGTTGCCTACATCACTGTACAATGTTTCATTCCCTTTAGTTGCTAGAGAAAACCATCTGAAATCGTTGTTTCCTCATGTTCATTTTCTCCTGTAGATGATGGTGAAGCAAAAAGAAGCAAACAGACAGAGCATGATTCTGCTGCAACAAGCAGATCCCAGCATTCAACTTCTCAAAGCTTTAGAAGATGTGGCCAATGTGACCAAAACATTAGAAGAAGAGAGAATACAGCACCAAGACAAGGTAGGAAAAGTCTTTTAAACACATTTAAGCTTGATTTTTAGATTTTTAAAACTGGAGTATATGTTTTCAGTTTTATTCGCCTGTTTCAGAAAAATAAAAAGTGAAATTTTACCCATATTTTCTTGAACATAATAAGCCTTGTGGGTAACCATGGATTGCATGATAGGATTAGACAATGGAATTAAATCTAAAGCCCATTTTCAGTTATTTAAACCAGTCTGCTAGGGATTTTCATAGTCATAAATCCTTTCATAAATATTAATCCTCTAATTTAGAACTCCGTAAACGGTTTTGTCTGTGTTCTTATTCACTAACCATGCACAATCCAGTTTAAGCAGGCACTAAATGGGATGAACTAGTGCTGTGCATTCATCTAACTTAATTAAAGTTAATCATTAATGGGCTCATGAACTGCGTTGTTTTATTGTTTTATAATTTTTCATGGGGTGCACTTATAATGTTACTATGCTTTTTATATCAAAAATTTTCATAATTTAGAAATAAAAGGCATTTTATTTCCTACACTTATTTTAGCCCTCTGATTTGAACGCTCTGTTTTAAGGGGCGTGTCTGCTGAGAGACTTCAGTGTAAACGCCCACTGCTGTGATTGGCTAACATCTTTGCTTATGAAATAGCTAAGTATTACTCTCTTGAAAACTTTTAGCACATTTTTACTATTACAGCTCTCTTGTGAAAAGCGTTGCGTTTAGATCTATGGCATTATTTTTAGATCATGGCATGAAAGGTTGCAGTGATGAACGTTGTAGCCTATCACAGACATGTTGTTGAGCACATGAAAGCAGTGATCTTGTCATCGCAACTCAATTTCTGCACACCAACGAACACTTTCATCATAACTAACAGTGCAAACTCGATATAATTAAGAGATTCGCTGAATAAAATGGGAGTTTTGGTGCGAGTCCAGAACTGATCAACTCACGCTGTTTGATTGACAGCTCTAGCGCACTAAGCGTACTAATAATAGATTATTTTCATCCATCTAAGAGAACATGAAGTTTACTGTTTAGTCACTGGTTTTATTTACTGACACATAGACAAATCTGACTGTACATGAATCTTTACATATCAGATCAGGCATTAGAATTAACACAGTTACTTACATGTTGTCGCATTACTGTCGAGTTTATATCGTAAAAGTCTGTTTGCAAAGCCTGCGCCGAAATGCGATTGATTTACCAAAGAAACTGTACTGAATACAAATAAATAATACTCAACTTCATCCACATTTTTTGAAAATCGAACAAACATATTCTTAGCATCAGGATCCTTTGAAAGATAATGTTATTTTAGTCCTATATCGCTCTTCTGACCTCCTCATCTCACCAACACGCCAGTGGGAGGGGCTAACGTTGCAATGATGACGCAGGCGTTGATGTCTTCTGCGCACGTGTCATAGATAGGCACATTCCAGGATCAGTCGTCAATAAAAGCTTTTATTTTGACTAACAAGGACGTTTTCCGCTCTGAATACTGTTCTTATAGTACGATGAACCATCAAAACCTCAAGGAAATGCTGATTTCTCAATTCATGACACCTTTAAAAAGTGTTCGAATAAATGAATAACCATCAGTAAATGAAATCTTTAGAAAATCTCAGTCTAAAGAAACTCAAACTGTACTTTATAATATTGTGATGCCTTAATTCACTTGTAGAATTATAATGATTGATTCTAGTCTTTTCTATTATTGACTATTTCAATAGTATTTTAACATCTGCAGCACATATCCACACATGCAGTGAAGTTGGCGTTTCAAACAGCTGGTTCAGGTGTCTGGTGTCTGGTTGAGTGATGCCGTACAGTCCCAGTAGACTAGAGAATGCCAGATCATACACCGCATTCATTCATTCATTCTTCAGTTCCCCCACAATGGCTCGTTGGTAATACGTTATTTTCATCTGGCTCTCCTGTTGCTCTTCTGTTCTACATTTGCATCCTCAGCAGTGACATAGTTTTCAAACCACATGACAAACGTAAATATGTGAGTGGTAGGCTGTCAACACAACAACAATATTAAACCAACAAAAATCAGGGGACACATCCGGAGGCTTGACACATGTCATAATTTGTGGATTCAATCAGCAGCTCTTTGTCATATAGAATAGAATTTCTAGATCATCAGATACTTTTTACACATGATAGCGACCAATTGGATGAGCAAGGAATCAGATGTAGGTAATATTCAGTTCACCCTGGCAAGGACAAAAGTGCTATTACAGCATCACTAATACTAACAAATGGGATTTGGAGTTTGTGAATCGGTAGCGCTGTTGTGTCATCAGTCAATATACAGTCTGACCCACAATTCAAATCCAAAGAGCATGGATTGTAACTTCAGACGTCACGTAATCAATAAGCTATGCTAACAAAACCTTGTTTACAAGTCAGCCTGTAAAAACTAATTCTGTACCAAAGTCAAGGACATTTTCAATTTTGCTCCGGATTGGGTTCCATCTGAGTTTATTGTCCCAATTCAGTCTAAAAGAATGATTCTATATGAACAAATCAGTTAAATAAAACTGTTTATGGTATTTAACTCAATTTTGATTATTGGAGCATTGAAGTACTCCTGGGAATTTCATATTTACGAGTTGGGAAGTTTGTATATAAATTGGTAAGTCGTAATTATGACATCAGCTGCATTAAAATATAGGGGTGTGACGAGATCTCGTACCACGAGATCTCGCGAGACTAAAACGTGACGAGATTTCTCGTCGAGGTGAAAAGTTGTCTCGTCGTGCTATCAGTGTGAGGGTGAAATTATTATTGAAGATGCCCCCGCCACTTTCAAATCCTTTGTGTGGAAACATTTTGGTTTTCCAGTAGAAATAATTAACGGCGAAAGAATAACACACAAGACACAAACAATATGTAAACATTGTAAGAAAACTATGCCGTACACCTCGGCCAAGGTTGTACAGACTCTTAGGGTTAGGGTTTCATTCGCGCAAAATGGAAGCGGCGCGGCACGCTCGTTTTTTCCTGGCGCGCCTGTGCCGCGGCGAGATGAAAACATCTCAAGTTTTCAGAATGCCGCAAGTGCACCGCAGGTCATGTGACAAGAACCAACCGATCATCTTCGACCTTTCCGTAACAAAACATGGAAAGCTCAGCCGAACAGCTGATCATTGCTGTACAGGGGGGTTGTTATATCTCATCTCCATAAATATATCTAGTAGTGAAGCTAAAGCAAGGGCTAAAAATCAATTTACCCCTTGCTGAAACTTCCTCATGGTCGTGGAGAGCACAGTTCATGATTGCATAGCAACGACAGACGCTACAGAAGCGCGAGCTCCCGAACGCTTGCAAAAGTAGGAGGAAGTGACGCGGCCGCGCTTTACACGCTTTTTTAGGCGCGATATGTGAACGGCCCCTAAAGAGGCAGAAAGCATCGCTATCACTGCTGACGGTTGGACTGCTCGGTGTTCGCAGAGCTATATAACAGTTACAGCCACACAATCATAGTGACTGGGAAATGGTCAACTTTGTACTGCAGTTAAAGTGACACTTAAAGTGTTATTTGAATTTTTTATTTATGTTTATTTTATTTATACTGTTTAATTTATGTTCAGTCTGTAGAAAGAAGTTCAGTGAGATTTCTCATGTGAAATTATACAGGGCAGAAAACAATTGGTTGATTTTGTGGCAAAACATTTAATAATTCATTAAAATAGAAGTAAAATGACATGCATTACAAGTTGATTTCAAAATGCACCAACATTTTTGCATTTTATGATTTTCAGTTGAATAAAAGACTATTTTCCCTTCATACGTTTCATTATTGAGGATTTCTTAAAAATACTATAAAAATCTCGTCTCGTGAACCTAATCTCGTGTCTCGTCTCGTGGGATAGGGGTCTCGTCACACCCCTATTAAAATAACTTACTCAAACGTACCATATTCATGTTCCGGAAAAAAGCTTATAGTGCCACTCAGTGGACATTTCACATTGAAACTGTCACGAAATGTACATTTTCATTTCACGAAAATGTTCCCACGGCTGGTTTTCTCACTGGCACGCCCCCAACTCAGAGACTTAAATAACATCTGTGCGTTCAACTCGTAAATACAATGACTTGAACGTGCCATATGTCCCATTTGTTTGCAGGTAAAGGCTCTAGAGGCTGAACTGGAAGAATGTGCTTTGCGTAAGCAGCTAGTTCAACTGCAAAGACAACTAGAGATATTAGATGAAGAAAAGAAAGAGACAGAGGGACGACTGCAGGAGGAAGAGAAGAAAAACACTGTTTTGGAAAAGAAAGGTAAAATGAAGGATGATTTTACTTTTGAAGGCCAAATACTATTACATCACACACGCAGAACCATAACATCCTTTTGTCATTTGTCACAGTTAAAGAGCTGCAGGAGGCGAGGAGGAGCTGTGATTCAGCATCAGGCCCCTCTCCTGGGACCGCTCCTCCCCCGGCCCCTCCTCCTCAACCCCCTCCTCCTCCCCCACCCCCTCCTCCTCCACCTCCCCCACCTCCTCCCTCCCGCTGCAACCCCCTCAGGTAACGCCCCACTTTACTGCACTGAAGCCAGACTGTCATATACCATCATTAAGAACAGTGTTGTTCTTCATCCCAGCTGTTAATTACATCTCTTTGTTTACGGCAGCTCTCTCATTGCGATTATGAGGAAATCTTCCAAGGGAGGGAAAGGAACCCCAAAACTAGAGCAAGCCCCAGGTGATTGTCCTATTTTCCCTTTAGTCAGAACAGTGTATTTTTATTCTGTTGTCCTATTATTGGCACCCTGACAAACACAATCTCTCTCAATGCAGCCACTGAAGCTGTGGATGATGTCAAAGTGAAAGCCGTCAATGAAATGATGGAGAGAATTAAACACGGAGTGGTTCTCAGGCCTGTGAAGAGTCAGGACACTAAGGTGAGTTTTTAAACTCAAAGGTTGGGCAGAATTTAATTGCAATCCTTTATGAGTTGAAATTTGAATCGATTTGGCCACACCCCACAGGATGTTGTATTTCAGTGACAGGCAGAGGAATATATTACATTCAACACTGTCTCACAGCAGAGAAATTTCATTCACCCAAACCAACAAATAAATTAATGTTTAAAGTTTCCATTTGGTAAACCAGCTTCATGTTCTATTTTGCTCTGTTTTCAAGATGTTGAGATAAATCTGAGCTTTCTGTGAAATTAAGTGTTTTTCCGTCATGGTTGATGGACTAAATACAAAAATATATCAATTTAAAATGTAAAATATTTTCACTAATGTTTAAAGGTTAGCGGTTCGTGAGATTTTTTTAAATGTTTTTGAACTCTTATGCTCAACAAGGCTGCATTTATTTGATCAAAAATATAGTAAAACTGTAGTATTCTGAAATAGTGTTACAATTTAAAATAACTGTTTAATATATAATAATATTTTAATGTATTATAATGTAATGGAATAATTCATTACTCCAGTCTTCGGTGTCACATGATCCTTCAGAAATCATTCTAATATGATGATTTGCTGCTCAAGAAACATTTCTCATTATTATCAATGTTGAAAACAGTTGTGCTGCTTAATACTTTTGTGGAAACCACTTTTTTCAGGATTCTTTGATAAATAGAAAGAACAGCATTTATTTGAAACAAAAATATTTTGTAACATTGTCAATGTCACTTTTGATCAAATATTTTATCAAGTTATTATTGTTCTTGTTTTTCATGCTGAAGTACAATTACCGTACAATTTCATTCATTCCAATTGAATTTCTTAAAGTTTCTTTAATAAATGTAATAAAGTCAAATAAAAATCGTACACCTTATGTTACGGTACGTGGTGTAGATAAACCTCAAAGACTAAGTATTATATAGAAATGTAGATTTTAATGAACAAAAGAACGGGATCCAGGAAAACATTAGACAGGTACATACACGTCCAAAGACAAACGAGAACCGACCAGGATTGGGGAAGAACACAGAGTATAAATACACAGGACTATAAATAAATAAGACTAATTCATTAACACATCTGATGATGATGATGAACTAATGATGATTAACGAGTGGCGGGATAAAAAACTAAACAAAGAGCACGAGTGGAAAATGAAAACACAGAGACATTGCAATTCAAATTCAAAATCAGAAACTAACTTTGAATTTATTTGTTTGGTTGTAAATGGTGCAGTTTTGCTACACAGTGTCTTATATTTGTTATGAATATATTGTGTGCACTGACTGATTGTCTGTTGTGTTTCTCTACTCTATCATCTGCAGAGATTTGGCACAAAGGTATGTTCAAATCACACATTGCTTACAGTGTTTAACAACAATCACAGATCGTTGTTCCTCATGCACCAGTGTTAAACAGTTCAGACTGCTCTGTTACAATCAAAGGAAACCCTGTGTTTTACAACTCAGCACCATTTTGTCAATACAAAGATCCTGCAGAATGGTTCATAGCAGTTGATCGTCCCCCCAGAGGACGGGTCGGGTCATTAAAGCATTTTGCATATAGGCTCCATCTTGTTTAAGGTATTGATGGGTAAAGCCATCAAGATCATCCCGAGGCTCAAAGGAGCTGTATAACTTCAGATCAATAGTTTTTGTCCTGACTTTGGAGCTTCTCATCATGCTGCATAGGCAGATTGTCTTTTGTTTTTAACTTTTGGACATTACTCATCAAAGTATGAATAAACATGCTATGTCACCAGTGTTATTTTAGTATTATTTACATACTTCTATAGTATTTAATACAGTTTTGAATTTGTTATGATTTTAGTTTAAAATCCGTTTTTAGAATTTGATGCTTTTCTGTAATTGTTATTGTTTTTTTTTATATTTAATAATTTTACAATTTAAAAATGTTTATATCAGCTAAACAAGGCAACATTTTTGTTTTATTTTTTCCAAGTTAAAGTTTTTCATCTAATTATATATAATTTCAGTTTAACAAAAATGACATTTAAGAAGTTTGAGTGATATTATAACAGTGAAATACGTATCAACAGTGATATTATATCGTGTAATGTTCTTTGTGAAATATTTTGAGATTTGATCATATAATGTAACTTGTCTTTGTTCCTGATCCACAGCAGCCGATCCCAGCAGCAGCAGCAGCGGCAGCGGCAGCGGCAGTGGAGGAAAAGCACCAGGAAAGTGCAATGGAAGAGCTGAAAGGCATTCTGGTAGGCTTTCTGATTAATCTCTGCTTGCCGTTCAGTCACCTGATTTTACCATTCTCTTGTAATGGTCATCCGCCGATCCATAGACTACAGAAATTCATCCCATTAGCTGTTCGTTTACAAAAAAATAGTTCTATGATGATAATCATGGTGTACAAATAAAAATGCATTATATACTGAAGTATATTGCTGAGAAATGCCAAGATACCAAACTCTGCATTGATGAATATTGTTCAAAAAATTCTGTTCTCTTTCTGAACCTTTAGGAGACAGTGAAGAAGAGTCCCAGTCGTGGGTTTCAGGAAGTAGTTCATGCTAAAAAGGACAGTGAACTGGAAGTAATTCTGAGGAGGAGACGCAAACAGGCCTGTGATCCCGACACAGAAGGCAAGAGGATTACACGCAAACATTTGAAACAGGAAGTTAAAATGCTTAACTCAAAGGGCTTGTAGGTTCTACCCAAGAGTGTTTTGCTAGTGTTTATGAAAACATTATTTCTGAATGTTCTCTGCACAGTTTTTTTTTTTAAATGTTGTAAAAACGTTTCCTGGCAACGCGAACTCCATGTAAACATACCGTTTTATCTTTTTGCAACTTTTCAAAGTTCTCTAAACTTTCTGAAACAGGTAGTAATGTTTAAAAAAAATGTCCAGGTTTCATAAAAAAGCATTCATGAATGATGTTGTCACAAATTGCTCTGAGAAGATCCAAATGCATTATTTATTGAGGGTAATCCAGAATCGTAAATAAA
The DNA here is from genome assembly GCA_038088235.1 of Zacco platypus. Lineage (NCBI taxonomy): Eukaryota > Metazoa > Chordata > Actinopteri > Cypriniformes > Xenocyprididae > Zacco > Zacco platypus. The sequence goes on from CM076079.1 coordinate 3,311,455, forward strand.
AACAAAAAACAGGCAAAGGGTCAAACACAGGGTAAACAATCCCAGCATAACACACAGTCCAAGAAGCAGGCAAAACGGAGAAATCCAAAACAAAATTTACATTTACAAGACTTCGCAAAGGATGAATGAACACACAGGGTCAGGGTTGACGGGTTTTCACTACAATACCGGCCCAATTGCCACTCAAAACTAGCCCAATCGAGTTCCGGGGGGGTCCTCCTTGTAAAAATCGCGTTCTGGGGGTAAAATCCGCTTTTTGGCAAGTTTCTCCCCTGGTAAAATTCACATTCCAGGGTCTAAATACAATGTTATTTGGGGATGCTTCAACTCGTGGACATGAAAAACAACCCGCAGCGACAGTGTTAAAGTAGCCATTCCCTGTCAACTGGGTAATGCCAGCTTCATGCTACATTCACGCCACCATAATTACCGTAATCTTGAGATGACAACACGTGCCGTTATATTCGGAGATGCTCACGTCCTCGGACTGGGAATCTTGCGTTTCTATGGCGGTGGAAGCGGTCACGTGGTACAGCAACCGCGTGCTACACGTGGGAGCTTTCAGAAAACTCCCAGCTTACAAACTATAATTACGAGCTCTACGAGGACGTGAGTACTTTTTACGAGCCAGAATCTCGCGGTTACAGTAATTACAATATGGCGTGAACGCACCTTCACTAAACTAACATGTAGAAAAAAGCTAATAGGCATACACTACAAAAAGCTACAAAAGTCACATGTGAAGTTGTGGTGATGAGGATGTTTATAAGTAAAAGTACAATGAGTCCTCTTGTTGGCACTGTAAACGTTTTATATTTATTGTTGACCTAAAGAATAACGCTTGGATTTAGGATTATGGAAAATACTCTGAGCATGCTGCATTACTTGACGATCCTTCATCTGTTGCTCTGTAGATGATGGGCAGCTGAGCAAAGTCTCCTCATCAAACAGCCTGAATGGGCGACACAGTTCTGACTCTGGCAAAGACACAGAAGGGCCGGGCAGCAGCTCTCTGTCAGGCAGTGAGCGCGGATCAAGAACCAGCTCAGACTCGGGCCGAGAGCCAGCCATGGCTCGACAGAGCTCAGATTCTGGCATGGAGTTCAAAGGAGGCGCTCAGACAGACAGTGTCTGCAGATCTCTCTCCGAGAAAGAGCCCACTGAGCCAGTCACCAACGGGTGCTGTTCAGGGTAAGCTCACGCTGGCACAACTCCTAATAATAATGTTAAGATTTGTTGCCTATTTTGCTAAATGTTAAAGTGCCTCTTTTATGCTATTTGAAAGATTCCTAATTTTGGATTGGAGGGCTCCTACTATACATGCATGCAAAGTAAAAAATAAACAACAAATTTTCTCATAATATAAAATGCAGCATCACGTCTTTTCTCACAGTGTCTGAAACGGTTTGATAAAGGATTCAGGCTCTCCTTTCTGAGAGCAGACAGTCTGTTTTGATTGGTGTAATGCTTACAGTGCGATTCAGAAACCGTTTCAGCTGTGGAGTCTTCCTCAGCACTTCATACACAGTGATATGAACTGTAACGATGGTGTCGTTTTTACCGTATTTTAGCCCTGAAAAAAACAGCGTTTTCCCAACATGTCAACAACATGAACCAAACTCTTCCAGTTATAACTACAGCGTTTGAGGGTGAGGCAAAGTAGAGGTTGTTTGCGGGCAGCCAATGAAGACCATCTCTGCATTATGCAAGTTTGTTACAAACCTACGTAGGAAGTAAGACGATTTGTTTCAGGCGGTTCTTGAAACTTTGCAGACCTTTAACAGCTATATTACACACTGCATGAAAGGTAATATCTGTAAAAAGCATAATAGGGGCACTTTAATATGGCATCTGTATATAAATATTATGGTTACACGGTTGCACTTTATTTTACAGTACGTGAACTTACCCAAGAAAGGATATTTTCTGAAATTGTAAATTGTAATGTAGACACATGCATTTTCTGTAAAGCTGCTTCTGCGTTATACAAATAAATGTGAGGTGAAATTAATTGAAAGTACTGGTAATATAAAGTAAGTACGTGGGTTAAGGTTAGGTTTAGGGGTAGGTTCAAGGTTAGTACCTAGTTATTACAGTAATTATAATAACCGCGTTATAAGTACATCGCATGTACATGGGGAACAGGACTGAAAAATAAAGTCCTACTAATATTATAGTCTGTGTTCAATTTTGCTGTCATTTTTGCATATACTTTTTTTAATCAGTGACGTGAAGGATGGAGATCCAGAGAAGTGGACGGGGCCCAACGGGATTGGCCATACGGATGCAAGCGACGAGCTGCAAACCATCCGCCCCTCTGCACAAAGCCCCAATGCAGCAAACGGTAGCACAGATGCCGAATGTTAACGGCAAGTGGCGCTGCAAGGACAGCTGCATTATTTGCACAAAACCATGCTTTCTAAATTAGTTTATTCCAAATTTAAAAATCAGCTGTTCATATTTTAAATAATTATAGAAAGATCATTTCATCATTTGCAGCTTGATTACAATGACACACGTTTTGTTCCTTTCACTGAAAATGTACTGTATTTGCCTTTACCAATAGAAACATGCGTCATACACTTCAGATTCATTCCGCACGATAGTTGCTATTAGATTCATCTCGGATTCTGAGTCGCATTTCCATAAGAATGCAAGCAAGGAAACTTTAATGATGAAGTTCTGTGCCACTAGCAGAAGAATGTTTGAGCGAGCTGAATAAGGAAGTCTGTAAAACCTGTAAAACGGTTCAGGACCCCATGGATATACGTGATTTATGATCTGCCATCGCTGCAGCCGGTGTCCTCATTCGTCCCTCATGCTGTTCCAAAACTGTATGTTGCTTCTGCGAAACACAAAAAGATTTTGAGAAATACAATAAGACTATATAGTAGTCGAAAAACAGTATGTGACAAAAGAAGTATGTCTGAATTCACAGTATAAAGGAGTAGGCAAAAAGTACCTGATACTTCCGGTGAGATTCTGAAGTGTGTATACGATGGACACTTTTCTATCCCATGAGGCCACGGGAGAGGATTTGTGAATGACGTAACCGACGCTGGTTGGTCACATGATGGCGAATGTGGTACGTCTAGATTATTCAAAATAAGTACCTACTTGAGAGCATTTTTTTTGACATTCAATGAGGATCAATGTGGTCTAGTGTTGTTTTTGACCCCATTTGACTTCCATTGTATGAACAAGAACAGTTGAAACATTCTTCTTTTGTGTTTCACAGAATTATACTGTAACGTTTTGCTTGCATAACCAGTCAAACCTTGAAGCCTCAGGCCCAATTGGCAACACTGGCTCAGTCAATGGCATGTGTTTGGGGCGGGATTTTCCGTTTGAACATTGGCAGATGCTGCTAGTAGCACAGAATTTACTTCATGTTCGATGCAAAGCAGCAGAACAATCCTGACAGTACCACTGCACTGCACATCATGGCACCTTTGCTGTTCTAAAAAGGTCGTGGACTAGACTATCCAAATTAATCAAGAGATGCAATTATAAGCCATGTAATCAATTCTTACCTTAAAGAGGAACTGTGGTGGTCTGTTCTGTCTACCTCTTAGGACACACTCACCTCTTGGGGATTTGAGATCATACATCCTAGATATTAATACCATCAAGTCATGGAGGGCTACACACGCATGTCTTCCAAAACTTTGCACTGCATGAATGCACTGTACTAAAGTTTGGCTTTGATTGACAGTTGCGTCTTGATTAGATCCAATGCAATATCATCTGAAAATTGTAATATGTGCAGGATCAGGCTGCCTCTAATAACTGCGAATATTTGCCTTGTGACTCCTCTTGACTCTGAGCGGATCGTGTAAATGGTGCGACGTGATTATTAATATTAACGAGACAGTAGAGTTCTGGCCATCTCAGTTGTCCTGGTCTTATCGCCCGGCTAACAGGGAACGTTCTCAGACTTTTGGCTGATAAGATTCTCTTGTATGTTACGAATGAACGTTCTCCAAGTAATGTTAATAGAGCGTTCGTCGGTTATCCGGTGTTTCCAACATTCTCAAAATGGAAACATAAAAGTAACTTTCCCTTAATGTTTTCTGTAATATTTGCATAACCAAGAAAAGTGTTTCTGGACGTTTTGAACGATAAGAGAACGTTCATTTTCATAAGTTAATGGGAACGAAACATTCTTAGGATATATTTTTGTTAGCCGGGCGGTCCGACGTCTTGATATCAGGCATCTGACAGCTGCAATAATAAATGGCCAATAATTGCAAATTCTGAAGTACTTGTGTATCACTTGTCAGTAAATCTGAATTGTTTTATTATATATTCTTGTTTTCACACTGTCATCGGTAGAGTTTCTAATAACCCACATTGACGTGACTCATTACACTCTTTTTTAAAGTAGGAGACTTGTTTGAATTGCTCCTTAATTTCTCACCACCTCTGGAATGTGTTTTGGCCTTACTGTTTGCACCACTTCTTCCTTTTCAGCCTTATTGGAGTGTAGGCTTGATTTTGTATCAGAGCTCTGAGGTGATTGATCTGACTCGTGATCTTGAAATGAGTGTGTTTTGAAGCTTAAACTGAGTGTATCTGTTTTTATTTGAACTGATCTGAATCTCCCTCTTCAACATACCTTTTAAACTCAACTGAATAAACTTACGAAGAGATACAGACTGCTTTTTTTTTCTACATTTCAAACAAATGCATGTCAGCAGCACATCTTATCATTAAACTTGAACTTGAATATTCCAAGACACAACAGTTTAGGATTTAATAGCGGACTTAAATCTGGTTTCTAGATTCTCTTAAGTGGTTTGTATACTACTTTTGGGTTCAGTTTAACATTGTAACAAAAGAAAGTGCAAAACATTACAAAGAGTGCATTGAAATATACATGAGGGCATTAGCAGGTGATGCAACTGGATCTGCCGGTGAGAAACAGAACCTGGACAATTACTGTGAAGGGGATTGGCAGGAGTTGACAGAGAAGAAAAGGACTTGGACTCGAGTACACCATAATCCAGGGTTCCTACGCAGTTAAAGTATGTCATTAGAATGGAGTAATTTTCAGGTGTGGATCAGGAAAACATATGTAGAAAAGAAAACGGAGTATTGGAAAATTATTGTCTTTCCAGACTATTACCCTTATTCAGTTTCCTAAAATTTACAGTTAAGAATTTCTAAAATAATTGTATCATACAAGCAGTGTTTACATTGCAAAAGTTTAGTTATCATTTAGGGCATGTTTACATGACAACATTGTATTAAAAACTTTGCATTTTTTTAATACAGACTACACCGTTTATAATCAAAAATGACTAAAAATGGTGTATTCTGCTGCCCGGCCAGTAGATGGCGATGCCACTTTGTCAAGAAACACTACGCGCCTATAGACTGTCAAAGTTTTCATAAATTTGTGTTTTTGTAGTTTACACGACAGAGGATAATGGTGCTGTTTTCAAAAATGTGCACGCCGTTGTTGTGTAAATGCCAAAACGAATAAAAAGGTTTTCGTTTTTAGCTGAGAATTGTATAGTTTTAGTAATGTATTATTACAGAATTATGACTTATGTTGGTCATGACTCAATTTGGTGTTTTGAACATGCTGTAAATCATAATTATGAGATAAAAAATTGAAATCATGACAGTCGAATTAAGAGATTAAATGGACTTTTTTCTTATAGATGTTATAATTATGGCTTGTTATCATAATTTTGAGTTTTTTCGTCATAATATTGACTTAGTATGTCATGATCATGACTTTTTATCTCATTGTTTTGAATTTTTATGTGGACTTTTATGTTCAGTTCACATTTCACACTTCATGAACCGATCATCTCTTCATACTAGTTCATTTATAGCATCAAATAAACATGAATGAACATCAGAAGGAATGTTGTTTCAAGTGCGGAAAGACGATTTATCAAGTTCATCAACGTTAATCTACTAACTCCCCTGACTGCTTTGTCCGACAAAATGACAGATTCTGGGTTATGATTGGTCAGATCGCCTGTCAATCAAACTGTTTGCGAAGGTTCAATTGTCAGAGTTGACTGTCAAAATAATGTCCAAATGTTAGAAATACAAATCGTGCAGTTAGCTAACATCATGTATTCATTTTAGGCAGAAACAATGATAACATTAAAGCAATTATTACAAGTTGTGATCATAATGATTAAAATAAATAGAACATTTGGCAGTTGTGTAGCCTATGTTGATTGACAGTTTTCATCATCTGTCATAATAATGATTATGATTTATCAAAGCATGTTATCTAGAGGAAAATGAGCTTCTATAATATCAGTTTTTCAAATCCCAGCTATTTACATGATTCAGTGTGCCTTATCACTCCCGTGCACTGGGTGGCAGTAAGCAACTAAAGACTAAAGATGACGCTTAAATATACGACGAATGATAAGCTAGCATGGCGTCCTCATACTACCAGGAGATGCAGGAGGTTTTCAGGAATAACAATAAAAGCAGGGAGTTCCCGGCTCACAGTGCTAAAGTGCATTCGGTGGCCTGGAGCTGTGATGGGAAACGTCTGGCGTCCGGATCTTTTGACAAAACCGCCAGCGTGTTTGTCCTGGAAAAAGACCGACTGGTGAGCTTCATCTTCTCCATCATCTGCTGTATGACCTGAATTATACAAGTTGATCATTGTTATTATTAATATTTAAACGACATTTCAGCTGTTAGTTCTTGAAGGGCTATCTTTAAGGTTGTAGTCTATATTTCAGTAATACCACGTGACAGCTGTAACTCATGCTAGCTGTGTTTACGTTTGTTTTTTTCATTTATTTGTTTAAAAAATGGACAGTGTACATTAATCAACATTTATGAATGGAAATGTATCCAAAGAGACATGAGATTGCTCACCCTTGAACCTGTAGACAGGGCTGGGTATGTTACTTTTAAAATGTATTTCACTACAGATTACAAAATACATGCTTTAAAAAGTAATTTGTAACGTATTTCGTTACATTACTCAAGTTTAGTAACTTAATCTAAATACTTTAGAATACTTTGGAATACTAATAAGTGTGGAACAAACACAAAAAAGGTCATTGCAAGTTTTATCTCACAATTCTGACTTTTTCCCTCAGAATTGTGTGATATAAAGTTGCAATTGTGAGTTATAAAGTCAAAAATATGAGACAAACCGACAATATTGAGAAAAGTCAGAATTATGAGATATAAACTCACATACTAAATTCTTAATTGCAAGAAAAAAAGTTAATATTGCAAGTTTATATCTCCCAATTCTGACTTTATAACTTGCAATTGTGAGTTTAAATCTCACAAATCTGAGAAAAAGAAGTCAGAATTGTGAAATGCAAACTCACAATTGTGAGGGAAAAAACAAATTGTGAGAAAAAGTTGCAGTGACGAGTGAATTATAAAATGACTCAAAAACAACTATCACAAAACATGAGAACAGTCGTGGATCATCAGGTCATGACAGGACAGTTACGTTCAGGACAGTACTAAATAAAAATAACAATTTTTATGATCCCTCTTAAAAGTATTAAAATGTTGATGAAACTTAACTCCTCTTTTTCAGACTGTCAGAGTCAGAGAATCACCAATTGCTGTTTAAATGACATTAAAATTCAAAGTAATCACTTTGGTAATCTAAAACACTTTTCAGATGTAACTGTAATCTGATTACCACCCATTTAAAATGTAACTGTAATGAAATACAGTGACTCAGTTACGTATTTCAAATACAAAATTTAAGTTACTTGTATTTCGTTACTCCCCAACTCTTCCTATATTGCTTGTATCAGGTGAAGGAAAACAATTACAGAGGACATGGAGACAGTGTGGATCAGCTGTGCTGGCATCCCACCAACCCTGACCTCTTCGTCACCGCATCCGGAGACAAGACCATCCGCATCTGGGACGTACGGACCACCAAATGCATGGCCACAGTCAGCACGAAAGGTGAAGCTCTAAACCTCACCTGTCCTCTTCTGTTCCTGTGAGATTTGGTTTGTTTATCTGTTGTCTCACAACTTTTAGGGGAGAATATCAACATATGTTGGAGTCCTGACGGTCAGACCATTGCTGTGGGCAACAAGGACGATGTTGTGACTTTCATTGATGCCAAAACGCACCGTCCCCGTGCTGAGGAGCAGTTCAAGTTTGAGGTCAATGAGATCTCCTGGAATAACGACAACGACATGTTCTTCCTGACTAACGGCAATGGCTGTATCAATATATTAAGGTATGTTAGTCTGTCGTTGGCTGCCGGTGTGCGGGACAGAACATTTTATGACGATTTTAGTAAATGGGACATCAAATCTCTCTCTGTTTCAGTTACCCTGATCTCAAGCTCATTCAGTCGATTAATGCCCATCCGTCCAACTGCATCTGCATTAAATTTGATCCCACTGGCAAGTATTTTGCCACAGGAAGTGCGGATGCCCTGGTCAGCCTGTGGGATGTGGAGGAGCTGGTGTGTGTTCGCTGCTTCTCCAGGTCAGCTCATCGTAATTTTCTTTTTTCTAATTCATAATTTATAGTTTTGACTTACTTTTCTCTCTCATAATTTTGACTTAGTATCTCATCGTATTTCTTCTCCCATGTCAGTTGATGCAATCTGGTTATTGTTAACTAAAACTATATATATATAGTTTTAAGTTATATATAAGTATATATAACTTAATATATATACTATATATACTATATATATAAGTTTGTTAACTGAAATCGATCTTAAATAAAATATACATTTTAGATGGAAAACCACACTTTAAAAATACTAAAATTCAGCTTTTAAAAGAAGTTTCGTCTGCTCGCCAAGACTTAATTCATTAAATTAAAAATATAGTAAAAACAGTAATATTGTGAAATATTATTACAATTTAAAATAGCTGTTTTCTATGTGAATATATTTTAAATTGTAATTTATTCCTGTGATCAAAGCTGAATTTTCAGCATCATTCCTCCAGTCTTCAGTGTCAAACGTTAGTGTGTGTATATATGTATATAAATTAATAATAATTAATATTATTAATAATAATAATTATAATAAAAATTATATATATATATTTATTAAAAAATATATATATATATATATATTTTTTAATAAATATATATATATGATTTAATAATTAATTATATTATTTATATTAAAATATATTATATTATATATATTATAGTTTAGTTATAATAAATTAATAATTTAATTATAATTATTAATTATATTTATATATAATAAATATAATCAATTATTAAATTATATATATATTAAAAATATATGTGTGTATGTATGCGTGTATATTAAATCTAAATAGAAATATGATCCAAAACTAATAAAAATGCCCCACATAAAATCCATAACACTAAAATGAAATCAGAAAATATAAAAAATAACAGCCATTTCAAAATGTTAATACATACTGTTTATAAATAATATACAGTATAGTATATAAATAATACTAAAATAACACTGAGCTGATGTTAGGGTGCATGTACACGTTCAATATTTTCCCTCGTATTTTTGTCTTATTTGTAATAGAAATTACAGTTGTCAAATAATAATGTTTGCGCACACAATTCAATATGTTTTAGTTTATAAGCAGTTTTACAAAGAACCATTATTAAATTACTCCTGCATTATGAGCACAGAGTTTGTTAAAATGATGTATTGTGTATTGCCGCAATATCCCAACGCAAAATACCACAATCCTGTATTGATCGTTAATTGTCGGAAGGCAAACGCATTATAATTTGCTTTGATCTTATGTTATATAAAATGATGTTTTTATAATATCTTGAATCCCATAGACTAGACTGGCCCGTGCGGACGCTTAGTTTCAGTCACGATGGTAAAATGCTGGCGTCCGCCTCTGAGGACCATTTCATTGACATCGCTGAAGTAGAGACAGGTGAGCAGACACATTTTGAAATGACCACGAAAGTTTGAATTGCGTTTCAGCAGCTGATTCATGTTCGTCGTTTCGTGGTATCGCTGCAGGTGAGAAACTCTGGGAGATTCAGTGCGAGTCTCCAACCTTCACGGTGGCGTGGCACCCGAAGAGACCGCTGCTGGCCTACGCCTGCGACGATAAAGAGGGCAAATACGACAGCAACCGGGAGGCAGGGACCGTCAAGCTCTTCGGTCTTCCCAATGACTCTTGAGGATCAGTGTTTTTTGTTTTTTTAAAGTTTATTCCAGCCTCATTTGAGGTTTAATGAATAGTTCATTCGATCGACGTACATTGTATTAGATTTCAACTTATTTTGAAGTAAACGCTGTAAATAGTTGAGATATTATGATGTTCTGCTCTCTTATTACTTGACGAGTTCCTGAATGATCAAAGTCTAAATTAAAAGTATAAATAACTACAGCCTGCAGCTCATTTTTAGAACATCTATTTGATTTTTTTTTTTTTTTTTTTTTTTTTTCCAAAAATTGGTCTGTGCGTTGTGACATGGACAGAAGTCTAGTGTGAGAGCTGTTATAATATCTGAGTACAGGATTAAATCATTTGACTTGCAGAGCATGATGCTGTTTCCATGATTTCTGTTCAGACGCATGTCTCTAGTTTTATAAATGACCAGCAGAGGGCATCATAAGCTCAGAGTCAAGCCATTACTGTTTGATTCAGGGATTTTCATGCTTGTTTTTTTTTTTTTTTTTTTTTACTGAAATAAACGTATTTTTTAATGAAAATTGTTCCATAAAGTATTATTGACTCAAGCCATATGACATGTTTTGTGTGTTAATGAATTTATGGTAAACACAACCCTTTTGCTGGAAAACATTAACCCTTTCATGCATCAATTATAACCACTGTCAGGATTTTTTTTCTTTGTTTTCATTGCTCTTAGAGCATAAACACAGTTTTAACTCTTATTTATTTTTCAGATGTCCACTTGAGTGGACGGTGTGTTTTTAACTAAAGAGATGCTGTAAATCAACCATAATACAGTAATAACACGTGTATTTAACAATCTAAGGAATAAAAGGTAACACTTTATTTTACAGTGTCATTGTTACATGTATTTACTATAGTAATAACTATAAATTTTGCATAATTACATGCAACCCAATCCTAAACTTATAGTAAGTACATGAAGTTCCTTTAATATTACTCAGTACTTAAATGTATAATTACAGTGTAACAAAGACACCTTAAAATAAAGTGTAAATGAATAAAACTATATAAAATCATGTGAAAACTATAAAATATTATACAGCTACCTTACAGAGAAGAACTTCATACAAGTTGCTACTACTAGCAATCGGGTGTTTTTAAATCTCATGTGAAATGAGCAGTGTTAGGAGTAACGCATTACAAGTAACATGCATTATATGATCAGATTACTTTTTTGACGTAACTGCAATCTGATAACACAAATACATTTATTTACAGCCAAAAAAGTTGCAGATGAAGTAATTTCAAGAGCAGCAGTCACAGTAAATAGTATGAATTAAATATAGCTAGTGATGCATTATGTCCAATTTAACGGCCCAATATGTAAGATATTTGGATTAAAATGTCCAAGAGCCTCTAGAAAAATGTTATATATTTCCTTGACTTGTGTATAATCTCAAATGTTTTCATGAATGTTTAAATCCAGTGAAATAAGCTATTTTAATCAGGACACGGACTGTGTCCGTGCGTCACCTATCAATTGCATCACACTAGCTTTACCCTCGATTTCTTTTGTTTTGTAGAAACCATGGAAACACCAAAGACGCTTTAATATATATCGACTTTGAACACACAATACCACATACGCGTTCGTCTGCGGCATAATAAAAGCTCCGCTGCTCTCAATACCACAGTAATGTTACTAAATCTTTAATAAATTATCCCATCCATGAATATGATTTCTGCCCATGTCTCATCGGATTCTTTTCCACCGGTTGTAGATGTGAAGACAACACCTCCCGTGATTCCACAAAATCAAGGCGTCGTCACCTTTGCTGTGAATAAGCGACCTCTAGAGGCGAAAATTACATAGCGCACCTTTAATGGACAGATGATTAGTCAGACATTTCTCTCAATCTAAAATCATTTTTTTCATCATTTAGCAGACGCTTTTATCCAAAGCAACTTACAAGGGGAGCAATTAGGGGTTAGGTGTCTTGCTCAAGGGCACTTTAGTCATAATATCGAAGGTGGAGAGAGTGCTGTTCATTCACAATCCCCACTTTCAATTCCTGCCGATGTGGGAATTGAACCAGCAACCTTCAGATTACAAGCCCAACTCCCTCACCACTAGGCCACGACTACCCTAGAGTCTCCTGGGATAGTAGAATGGATGGATATTCTGGAAAAACTTCTGACTCGCAGTCGGCCATCTTGGGAGGAAACAAAAATTCCACATACAAAGGCTTGCCACTTGGTGGCAGTGTATAGAATGACGCTCTAGTGTCCACTGTAGTGGTTGATGTGCAACTATGCCATGCATACGAATGGTGTAGAAGTCCCTAACCTTTGTTGTAAAACTAGACATTAAACGTAAACCTGTCCCTCAAATCTGATTGGTTGATTGGAATGTTGTTCCAGGAACGTATTGTACGTGGTGAAATCAGAAGACGGCAGCAGCTGTTCTGATCTTTGTTCTTCAAATGTTGTGATTTCTCTGAGATGGCAGTGTGGTGGAGCAAACAGACTTGGATCAGAGTCCAGTCAGCAGGGAATAGTTTGCCATTGAGATCAGGAACAGCCCCATCATTAATCTCTCTCCGCTGTGACAGACTTGCACAGCACGCGCGTCCTCCGTGCCCACTGAAGGAGCCTCCAGTCTGGCAGATGTCTTCACCCTTCTCCGGTGATTCACCTCAGCAGGCTCCAGGATGTCTCACTTCAGCACTTCCTCCGACACGCTGCTGCAGGCGTCCTTCCATTGATGCTTAATTACATTTTATTTCATTTAGAGGCCATTTCCCTTGTGATGTCCAGTTTCCAGGCTTTGGCTCATCACCGTTATATTCATCCTCTTGTTTATGGTTGAGGATTTAAATCCAGTTATGTTTATCATGCAAGTGTTCATCTTTTCAGGAACACGTATTCACTATTAGCTGGGAGTTTTCCCTAAATATAATCCTAATTACCAATTATTGATAGTAATATAGTTGTTGTAGTGGTTATGTTTAAGTATGGGTAAAGGGACCTAGAATATGGTCATGCAGAATAAAGTGTTTTATAACGTATTGTAAACTAATATGATATATATGACACTTAGTTTCAGTCTTCGCATTTGATTGGCTGAGAAATGTTGCTACAGTGTCAATATTCAAATAACCTCATTATGGCAGTATAAGTCAACTGCACAAAAATGCTGAATCCATTAGATTTCCAGTGGCTTCTGAAATAAAGTAAACTCACAAAATACATATGCAAATCCAAGTGAACTGTTTGACCAAAACATAGTCTGGTTATCTTTTCTTTTATGTGCTCAAATAATGAAGATGTATTATTGACTGGAAACAAAGGTCCAATCACTGCGTAGATTTGATATGAATGCTGTTGGATGACAAAAAAGCTGAATTTTTTTGTATTAATGTAGCCTTGATTCTGGGAAAAATCGTTATCCATAAATGTAAGTGTATGAAGACACTGTTTGATTCTCTGTGATTAAAAAAACATATTTTGTTTGTAATTATTTCTTATTTCTTTCTTAGAGTAAATGTGACCCTGGAGCACAAAACCAGTCAGAAGTTGCATGGGTATATTTGTAGCAACAACCAACAACACAAAAATCATTAGGATATTAAGTAAAGATCATGTTCCATGAAGATATTTTGTAAATTTCCAACTGTAAATTCATAAAAAAATATATAATTTTGTGAGTGGATGTGCATCGCTAAGGACTTTAAAGGTGATTTTCTCAATATTTAGATTTTTTTGCAGATTCAAATACTTGTATCTCGGCCAAATATTGTCCTATCAAACCATGCATCAGATGATGTATAAATCTCAATTTAAAAAAAAAAAAACATACCCTTACGACTGTTTTTGTGGTCCATGGTCACAAATAAGCCTGCAAATTTCCTGGAATTAAAAGAAACTTTAATTTACTGGAAGATGAAGGACTGTTGATATCAGAAATGAACATTTTCACTAGTAAGAATTGCATTCCTGATATGCGAAACTGGAGTTTGAACTAGTAAGAAATTAATTCTTGATATCAACAATTGAATGGCAGCCTATGGTGAGATTTCACTAGTGAAAATACAATTCTTGATATCAAGAATTATAGTTTATACTAGTGGAAATTGAATTGTTGATATCAAGAATTAATGTTGTTACTACTGGAAATATAATTGCTGATATCAAGAATTAACATTTTAACTAGTGAAAATGTAATTGTTGATATCACAAGTTCATATCCTGAAAATTAATAAAAGTCAAAATGGCTTGCCATAATGGCAGCCTATGGCGAGATTTCACTAGTGAAAATACAATTACAGATATCAAGAATTATAGTTTTTACTAGTGGAAATACAATTACAGATATCAAGAATTATAGTTTTTACTAGTGGAAATACAATTACAGATATCAAGAATTATAGTTTTTACTAGTGGAAATGTAATTGTTGATATCTAGAATTTAATTATTGATTCAAGAATTGAATTGTTGATATCAGGAATTAACATTTTAACTAGTGTAAATTGATTTGTTGATATCAAGAATTCATACCCTGTGAACGAATAAAAGTTAAGATGGCTTGCCATACTACGTGACGTCACGAGAATGCGCCGGCACGAGGCTATAATTAGATGACCCACAGGTGCATCTGCAGGTCTTTTGTCTGAAGAGGCCATTCTGTGATCTGTGTGTGACAAGCTCTGCTCAAACTCTTTCTTTCTCTCTTTCTTAGGAGTTAGATTTGCAGGCAGTGTGCAGAAACTTTCTCTCTCAATCCTTTCATCTCTGTCACACAAGTGAAAAGCGATCACTTATATAGTATATATACGCAAAAAGAGGCTCGTGCCTGTATGCCACACACACCCTTTGTGTGTTTCGGGGACGAGCACGCTGCCCTCGAGTTCGTCCGCCTTCGAGCGTTTCTCGGGCGAACTGCTTTGGGCGGTCACTCATGCAGTGGCCAGATTACACTGGTCACAGTAAAGTACCCCAAAAACACTTAAAGTTAACTCCCTTATAAAATAAATGACATGTCTTTGCGCCCGTGACGGCACGCGTTTAGTCAGAACGGAGAGACGCTCGCGTGCAATCTCTCTCCTGAGATAGTATGGGGTCAGATTGCTGCCAATATTCTGCGCGCAAGACCATATTTTGAGTGCGCAAAAGGGCGTTTCGCGCACGCGTGAACTGAATTGAGGAGAAATCTTCGTCTCGCAAATAAAGTATTTTCAGTGAACGAAAATCAGTTTTGCATTTAAAAGTTTATTTGGATGTGCGCGGACGTTCTCTTTTCACCTAGTGGTCAATTGCACATGTTATCTGAAACAACTCTGACAACAAGCCGTTTAAAAAATTAAAAATGTTGTGTTTTTGTTAATGTGGTGAGTTTATATATTCAGGTTTATAACTATATAGTCAGGATTTACATTTATATATTCAGATTTATAACTATATATTCAGGATTTACATTTATATATTCAGGTTTATAACTATATATTCAGGATTTACATTTATATATTCCAGTTTATATCTATGTATTCATAAACTAGAGGATCCTTCTTAGACATCTAATTTAAGTTATTTAGATTCATTTCTCTGATCCATTTTGTACATGCACAACATATCTACATATCTTTTATTATATCTAAAGATGTTTGGTTCATGGACGATGCTGCATTTTACATGAAAACATCTAGTATTCTTTGTTAGATGTTTAAATATTTGATGTTGTACTAGTTCTAAAATTGTTTAACATTTGCATAATGTATTGTATGAGAATGAGTCATAAGTTTAAGCTGGTTATAAAATCAGACGATGGGAGTGTTTGCATTTAAATGAACTCAAGATATATTAAGAATAGAAGTAATCTTGTGACATGAACAGCCACCAGTGATAACCGAGGGAGAATGAATGTGTCTTAAAAGAACTGACATGAGGAGGATAATGTGAGGTGTTTATTGATATCGATGGTATTGTTTATTATGTTTACGATCTATAGAAAGAATGCATTTGTTAACATTTTTACTATTTTTCTATGCTTCATGTAACAGTGTAGTTGTGTTCACTTTGTCCTACATATGCCATTAAAACAGCATTGGTTAAACCACAACAGAACACACACAAACACAAATGAAGAGGCAGAAGTGAAATGCTCTCTGCTTTTCTCTGCTAAACTGACATGACACATTTTCCTATCTCCCCTAATTTCCATTTCAATAGATAGAGCTTCCAGGTCCCTTATGAGACTCTCTCGGTCCCTCAGGTCTTAATGGATTAGTTTCTCCACCAGCCATATTATTGGCTTTCGTTACTCTTCCAATTTGTCTTTCAGTCTTTGCTTCAGTAATTTATGGGACTTGATGTGAAACAAAACATTTTTGACAAGCAATTTATTAGCACCTCTCAGTAACCTTTGCTGTTCAACAATTCATGCTCTCTGAACATTGTTTTGTTAACAGCTTTCGAATGAATAAAATTTGCAATTCACATCCAGGAGCAATATTTTATGCTTGGACACATTCCTGCACTGTTTGTGTTAAAATATCCAGATTGAACTACATTTCTTACTATCAGGATGTTTCCTGTTTCTTTTAAATATGTGCAAACTTTAACTGGTTAGCAAGCCTGAACATCATTGGGTAAGTTACTCCAAACCACTAGCTACTAATTACATCTTCAACTGAGTAATTCGATTACTGTACTAATTACTTCATAGTATTGCATTATTTATTACTAATTACTTTCTAAAATCATTATGAACCAAAACTTTTATCTGCCGTTTAAATCTTCTCTTGGTCTCGCGAGATGCTTAACGTGGATTGATTGTTAATCTTTAACAAAAACTCCTAGAATATATCACAAAAACCATAAACGTTAACGCAATGTTGTTTTCAAGTTAACTTTAAGAAAAGAAATGTCACTATTTGTAAAAGGAAAACTGATTACTAAATTAGTTTTTAAAAAGAAGTAAATTCTTCAAAATTTCACATGAGTTTTGATCCAGATAGTGCAATTTACCCACTGACTCGGCTCAACTTACCCCTAACCTGGGGTAAACTGAGCCACAGGAACACTTTTTTTTTTTTTAATAAGAAGCCATATTTTTCTAAACCTTTAAATGCATTCTGATCATTTAAATTGAGAGGAAACATCCTGATGATTCTTCCATTGTACTTCTGCCTCATTTTCCCTTATCTTGAAGACCATATAATTAAAAAAATATCATCTTACCCCACTCTCCCCTACAGTGGGAGAATCTTTTGAGGCTAAATCAGGATGACTGTGGAAGATTATGGGTTCTGCACTGTTAAAAAATTACTGTAAATTTTACAGTATAATACTGGCAGCAGGGTTGCCAGCCAGTTACTGTAAATTTTACAGTAGTGTTACTGTAATTTAATTTACAGAATTTCCCTGTATTCACTGATTACAGTGAATAACTTTTTTTAAAATTATGAAGGGTCAATTTACAGCAATATTCTATAAATTTGAGTAAGACCCCAGAATGCATTGCAGTTTACAGCAATATGCTGGATTATTAAAAAACAGCCAGCGGCTGTAAAATAATGCTGTAATTTTTACAGCAATTCATTATAGTGTGGGTCCCTTATATATAACTTACGCAGCAAATGTTAAAGATTGCTTTGAAAATGTAAGAGTTTAAGAGAAAGAAAGAAGAAAGCTAAAACAAAGTTTGGGAAGTGGAATAAGCATATGAAGTAAAAATACTGTCATCAGATTCTTACAGTCGCATAGGAGTATGATGTGTATATATATATATGTGAGTGGGTTTCGGTGAGCAAGTCCCACGTCTGCATTTTCTCATGAAATTCAGTCATAACCTTGCCTTGTACATTTCAGGAAATCAGTGGGAGCTTTACTTTCAGAATGAGTTTTAGAAATTTTTAGAGAATGGAGAACATCCATCTGTTAACACTATTTTTTAGTGCTAGATAGACTATAGTCTTGTTAGCTCTTCATTTAAATTCCACAAACACATTTTTATAAAGCATTTTTATTTACCATTTACAAAAATGGTACTTCATTTAGTTTATTAATGCAACAGATTTACAGTGATTTGGTTTGACATGTTTATTACACAATATGCGATAAGAAACTCATTCTACACATTCTCCAAACTCGTACCATGGATCAAAACCTCCGATGACTGAATGCTTCTTAATAAACATTTCTTTTTCCTGATAGCCTCTCAACTTTATCATATAGTCACATGAGACAGGCATTTATGATGAAAAGGAATTAATGTACATAATGAGAGGCGGTCGAAACAAGTCTTTTTCAAACACAGTAAAGCCAAATTACTATGCATGAAAAGAATGAAAAGAAATGGTGTTTCTTGTTGATGGCAGAGTAACACACTTATCGACTAGGAGTTTGAAACATGAAAGCGTGTTCAGACTGGAAGTATGATTCTGAAGCAGTATTGTGCCTCAGCATGATCTGTACACAAACTACAGCACTAGTGTGCTTATAAAATAAAATCTAGGGCTTTTTTGTTGAAACACAAAAGATTTGTGACTGGGTTGCGTCACACTTTTATTTTTCTGCTTTGCGGTTTTAAGAAATGCATCATAGTTAAACATTTTTCTGACCAGATGAAGCTGAAATTTTGCAATGAGGTTAATTTTGACAATAGTTGTTTATTCTGATCCAGTTCATGACAAATTATCAGAGATGCAGCTAACGTTACATTTCCATATGGTTTGCAATTGACCCTTTGACGGCAGTTTGATTGACAGGCGATCTGACCAATCATAACCCCAAAACCGCCATTTTGTCCGTCAAAGCAGTCAGGGGAGTTAGTAGATTAACGTCGGTAAACTTGAACTTTACCACACTTGAAACAACATTCCTTCTGATGTTCATTCATGTTTATTTGATGCTATAAATGAACTAGTATGAAGAGATGATCTGTCACGACAAATTAAAGACACACTAGACGCTATTTATTGATTAAACTTCTTTAAAAAAATACAATTTTAAAAAGTAACCTGCTCTGTCTTGTCTGTCAACGTGTTGTCAGTGTCCTCTTTGCGCCACGATGTATTTTTCACTGCGTGAGAACATGATGTGTGGCGTGAGAGCTAGCAACAGTAACTAAAGGGGGCGGGTCTTTGCGAACGGTCAATTGCTTTTAAAGAAATAAAATTCTAAAGTTCTCGAACACACAGCAAAAAATCTATTTTTCTACATCATATATATATATACCAATAATTAGATATTTAAGAAACAACTTTAAGCTGAAGGTAAATTCATTCAAGTCCCAAAAAAATTATGGCACAATGTGAAAGCATGCAATTCAGAACCTATATAAATGTCATGTTTATGTACTGATTAAGTGTTTCTAAGTATAACTGATATGTACAAATGATCAATATTTTGTTACGCCGAAACAAAAAGACCCGTCATGGCCTGCAGATCGACAGTTCTCCAGCTGACAGTGTTGAATGTTGCAGTTGGTCAATGTCACAGTAAATGAATGTATTTAATTGAATATTTGCAGAGATCTATCCAAATTCTTTTCGTTCGCACATACATGGAATGGACAGTGCTTCAGTAAAAAGTGACAATGTTTAAAAGTATCATGCATTTGCAGGCAAAAAATGAAAAGAAATATCTCAAATATTTCTCTCCATTCCTGAAGTAAATTAAAGCATGCAAGTGTTCAGTCCAACCCGAATGATAAGTATGGTGGAAATATGAGACATAGCCCTTAACAGAGACACTGTTCGCCTCCAGATATAAATTAGAGCATCGTTACACTTTTATATATATTGGCTAAATACGGAAATGCTGTGATTATAGCTTGTTATAGCTTCCGGATTGGACGGTTGTGCATTTATCATAATCATCAGCCGATTTTCAGCGAGCATTTATGTATTATATGTTGTTGATTAACAATGTTGCTGTGCAACCAAGGAATAAATTATTAAACTAATTAATAAATATCTTAAAAAGCAGTTTGAGTTTTTTTAATGGAACGACAAGACAGTATCTCAAAGAATGAAAAGAGTTCAGGTATAATATAATGTGATTAAGCTGATATGATCATCCAAAGATATGCTTCAGATCATCATTAATTTCATATATATATATATTATACAACTGCTGGACATCCGATAGCATCTTAAAATTTACAGAATCACCAACACAGTAAGCCCTTTTACCCAGTTTATTATGTAATGTTCATGTAATAAAAATTACATAAAGTAAAATCCAAATATGACTGTAATACATATACGAAAAGATAAATGTATCAATAAAGTGGGAATTGAAACCTAAAGTGTTTTGATTCTGCGGGGAATCAACCAACTTATGTGAGTCCCAATGTACAAATTTCCATGGATGCACTTTATTTTTGCTCTTGTTACAGTGTAATTACAGTGTAATTACAGTGTAATTACAAGTTCTGAGTAATATAAGTTGTACTCACTATAGGGTTAGGATTAAGTTTTGGGGTTGCACTTTATTTTACAGTACATGGACTAATGTACTTGCTTAAGAAAGTAGTGGGCAATACTACATATGTTACAATTAGGTTTAGGTTTTAGTAACTAGATATAAGTACGTAGTACGCAAATGCGGAAAATGAATCTAAAATAAAGTGGTACCAAATTACTTGCATGTAATATGCATAATTCATACTATAGTAACTACATGTGACAAGGACACTGTAAAATAAAGTGTTACCCAAAATATCAAATGTATATAGAACAATATTAGGTCTAAAATGAATTGTGATTTTTATATCCGATGACATTCGTACATGCTTAAGTACACGTTTCGGGGTGACGTGAAGGATGAACCACGGCATTGTGGCTCGGGACACACTGCGTGAACGTTTATGCCAAGAGGTATATTGGAAGTACAACTACAATATCACAATTTTAGTCTGAGATCAAGTTGCAAATGATAAGAAATGACCCTAGTTTAGACCCAGGAGCAAAGGGCTTTGAAATGACCTCTCAGTTCTGTCCGTACCAAACAACCTGAATGATAGGCCTGATGATAATTCACCATATCCCATCAGACAGATGGGAACTAATCCCTGGATAAAGGGTGCAGCTTCTGTTGCAGGGACAGAGATACATAAACAGGTACAACCTGACGCTCTGATTTGGTATTTAATGCAAAGTTTATCTGCATGCATACAGGAACATTAGGACTCCCATATCCCGATCCCACCATCGTCTCGACAGTGGACACGGCCTGCTTTAAACCGTACATTAGAGACATCAACGGGTTTAACATGAAGTAACATTTTACTGCACAAACAGGTACAGACGCACATAAATACAGAGAGAACATAGAAACACGGAAATGTCATATACCTTGGTATAAACACTTTCTGACATGTACTATGAAGAGTTAAGAGATATCAACATATATATTTTTTTTTTACAGGTAACAGATGCATGACTACAAGATGAATATTTTTTCATTAATTATTGCAGTCTAACAATATGGCTTTGACTAGTGAAAAACCTTTCAGCACTACAAAAATTAAAAAGTAAATCTCATTCTTTCTTTATAATTTAATTTAAAAAACGTATGTGTAATTCTAAAGTATGTCATTCTGTTCTTACTAAGTTTTTTTTTTTTTTTTTAACAAACTTTACAATCTTAAAAGCGTTTTGATCACAGAACAGCCTAATGGGTACGGATACATTCCTGTTGTTAAATCGTTTGCTAACAGAGTTTAAAAAGGGACACATTTTCAATCTGACTGATTGGAAAACATACAAGTGCTAACTTTGTGTAATCGACAAAATGAAAACTTATCTATAGGTTTATGTTTCCCACCATGCAATACAATAGCCATTTGAGCATTACTTTACAAAATGAGTTTGCCTCCGGTATTCATAAATAGTAATGTAAACATTGAACCCCCCTGCAAAAAAATGCGTCCAACGTGTTTATCAAATGGCAGTGTTTACTCAATGCTTAAAAACATGAAGACATTGATGACTGAAATAAAAACTTCATCATATTTGCAACCCCACATCCGATTTTGCCAGCAGTAAGATGATTATTTTGGGCAGAATATGAGCAAGCATTTTTATAAATGATCATGTTGGTATAGTTTCACTGCAGGAATGATTGTTGTCGATCGGAATATCATCTCCACGTCACATTGTTGTGATGAATCATTTAACATGCTGTTTCTTGAACTGTCAGCACTGTACACTCGAAAAAATGCTGGGTTG
This sequence comes from Zacco platypus, assembly GCA_038088235.1. Taxonomy (NCBI): domain Eukaryota; kingdom Metazoa; phylum Chordata; class Actinopteri; order Cypriniformes; family Xenocyprididae; genus Zacco; species Zacco platypus. The sequence goes on from CM076079.1 coordinate 3,333,783, forward strand.
ATTCGACCCAAATTTGGGTCAAACCCAAGTGCCGGACTCAAAAAAAGATTTTACGATACTGTTCAGTTTATTTAATAAATCATTTTCATTTAATACCATTGTATTAGCTTTCTCATTCAAACACAATTGCATTGTGTTAAACTGACGGTTTCATTTTGCCTCAACTCAATATTTTCATCTCGAAAGCTGCAATATGTACAATTTTTTTCCCAATATCCCAAATGTTTCCGAGAAAACTGCTACTTTATCCAAGGATCCGGGACGTGTGAGGAAGTCGCCTGTCAATTGCGTCATATCCACGTTAACCTCGGTTTCCGGTTTTATTTTCTAGAAACGATTGAAATGCCAAAGACTCTTTTAATATTGTCAGGATCTCTATCTGTGTCTGTCTGTTTCTGTCAGTTGTCACATGGTCTTTGTTTTGAGTTTCAGTTTGTCATCGTCTCATTATTAGTCCATTGTCTTCAGCTGTGTCTTGTTGGTAATCATGTATGTCACCTGTGCCCTACTCGTTATCCTCTTGTTCGCTGGAGTATATATTCCCTCTGTGTCAGTCCAGTCATTGTTTGTCATTAACGTTTCTAGTGTGGATATATCAGTCTGTACCGTGTTTGAGAAATTAAAATACTTTGCTATTCAGTCTTCTGTCTCCGTGCGCTCCCTTCCTGCAACCAGACCGTGACAAATATATTATGTTTTATTAGACAGGGAAACATCTGTTTTGTTATCCCGATTCTTTTCCACCGGCTGTGAGGTGAAGACTGCATGTCCCAAGATTCCTCGCTCAAACTTGGCGTCATCAACCTATGCCTTTTGTTTTGAATATCCGACCTCTAGCAGATGGAAAACATATTGCAGCTTTAAGAAGGCCAAAAATAACATCTGATGCTGGTTCAATTTACCAACATGCTTTTCAACCACTTTACTTAGAGTTGAGAGTAAATAATAGATTTTAGTTGTTAAAATAACAATATAGAAACTAGGAACAGATTTAAAATGTTATTTTATGGGGTTTGAAAAAACTGGGTGTTTTTCAACACATAATTTCAATGCATGTGCTTGTGAGGACAACAACCTGTTGACTTAAAGTTAAATAAATCCAATATGTAAATTTTTTTTTAAAATTTAAACCCAATGCTTGGGTTTGTCCATATTTGACCCAATTTTGGGTTAAAACAACCTAGCATTTTTTTTTAGAGTGTACCAATCACATCTTTACTAAGTTGTATAATTCTTTCTTTGGTGTTTTTTTTTAACTGTTGTGATTTGAAGCTCATTTATTCGCAGTATTAATTTAGTTTATATTTTCTTCAATAAATGATTTTTTTGCATTACATCATGCCTCCATTTTCTGCAGCAGTACTAAATTCATCATAAGTTTTTCATAATGCTTTTTAACGTTTTTGCTGAAAGCTCATTAAAAATCAAGTCAGACCTTTACATAACTTTCAGCTGAGGCATGTATTTTAATATCGCAGAACATCCCACATAATTTTGATGTTAATTTCTATTCAATATAATTTTTTTTGTATGATTTCCGATTGTTGTGTGTGTTTTGGCAGTGATAAATGTGCTGTGAAACAGTGACTAACGTCTTGTATTTCTGTCTGTTCTTCAGATCTCGTCCTGAATGACTCTTAATTGTAAACGTTCAGTTTGTAAAAAGATAAACTGTGTTTTTGTCACAGTTCTAGTACATACTGAGCTTTTCCTGATCTTTTGCTGGCAAGGCAAATGTGAATATTACTTGTGGTCAAATCAAGTTCTATTTCACACTACACTCTTAAAAATACAGAATCCAAAAGAACCTTTTTTTTTTCTTGGTGTGAAGAACATTTTACAATCTAAAGAACCTTTTCCAGTATAAAGAACCTTTTGTGCTTTGAAAAGGTTCCATGGGTGTTAAATGTACCATCGACTCCAATAAAGAACCTTGATTTTTTTTTTTTTTTTTTTTTTAAGAGTGTACAACAAAGATAAAACAAATATCATTAAATCACAGACACATGAGAACTGCCAGGCTGCATTCAGGTGGTCTAACGTGGCACAACTAAGACGGTTTATCAGCATCTCCCATTTTTACAAACGCCAACATATCAACGATGGCAAACGTAATTCGTCTTTTAGTAAGATTACGACCTCATGCACACTACTAAAAGCATCACGGCTTGTTTTTTCTGTGAAAGAAGGAACAATTATATCAAGCTGCTGTTTTAAAATGCTTTGACCCCATTGTGTTTGAAATAGAACCATCATATTCCCAGTGCCGGAGCTCAGTATCAAGATCCTGGAATGTGCTGTTACTGTGGGGCTGATCATTGAGAACCTAAGGCAGATAACTTTCTAAGTATCAGAAACCCTGGTGATCAGTAAACAAATAGAGATATCTTTAGAAAGTGTAAACAGTTTGAACCTGAATGGCAGTGAAAAGACCAAACGTTGTCGGGTAATGATTAGCGTTTCTATCCGTAGAAAGGAACAAATAAAATTCCGTCAAGGCAGTGAAAAGCCTTTCACCTGTTTGGCAAAAATCCCCCCTCACCCATTTCCTTCCAGAAACAGTTACTTTTTAAACATGTCTTGCAGAGGTCCCGGCAGGAATTTGAGAACGGTGTCTAGAATGCTCTCCTCGTCCTCGTCGTCATCTGCCCCGCAGCCTGCTGGGATGGCCTTTTTGGGGCGAGTCAAGGAGCCCTCGCACGCTTGTTCCATGGCCGCTTTCTCCTCTGCCTCCTTCTCTTCTTTCTTCTTTAGTCCATACTATATAAACATATATAAAATATATGAAGATAATTAGCCATTTCTCACAGTACTGCAGGTCTACTGTATAGACTGTCTCTTATGGTTAAATACCATGAACTGCATAGATCCAACTATACGCAAAATTATTAACATGAAGAGGAAAATGTTTTTTGGCAATTATATGCAGGGTAGGTTACTTTTTTAAAATGTATTTCACTACAGATTACAAAATACATGCTTTAAAAAGTAATTTGTAACGTATTTCGTTACATTACTCAAGTTTAGTAACTTAATCTAAATACTTTAGAATACTTTGGAATACTAATAATTGTGGAACAAACACAAAAAAGGTAAAAGCGAGTTTTTAATCTCACAATTCTGACTTTTTCCTCAGAATTGCGTGATATAAAGTTGCAATTGCTGGTTATAAAGTCAAAATTCTGAGATATAAACTCACAATTGCAAGCAAAGAAGTTGAGATATAAATTGCAATTGCGAGAAGAAAAAAGTCAGCAAGTTTTATCATGCAATTCTGACTTCATAACTTGCCATTGAGTTTATATCTCCCAATTCTGACTATCACTTGCAATTGTGAGTTTGCAATTCTGAGAAAAAATAAGTCAGAATTGTGAGGAAAATATTCGAATTGTGAGATAAAAAGTCGCAATTACCTTTTTTACAATTACAAAGGGACTTACAAACACCATCGCAAAACATGTCATGGATCATTCAGTAATGACAGGACAGTAAAGATGCTTTGTTAAAAATTATTAAAATGTGGCATATTCTGCAAGGGTATAAAACTTAAAAAGCTCAGCTTTTTCAGATCGTCAGAGTCGCAGAATACATTAACTGCCTGTCACAGTTTACATTAATGTTAAACGTCATTAAAATTCAAAGTAATCACTTTGGTAATCTAAAATACTTTTCAGGTGTAATTGTAATTCGATTACCACCCATTTAAAATGTAATGAAATACCGTTACTCAAATTTTGTATTTTAAATGCATATCTAAGTTACATGTACTTCGTTACTGCCCAAACCTGATTATATGATATATTTTTTTGTAATGTTTTTGAAAGAAGTCTCAGTTGCACTTTATTTTACAGTACGTGTACTGTAATTGACTATTCAAATACTTAGTAATATAAGGTAAATACCGGGGTTAGGTTTAGATGTAGGTTCAGGGTTAGTACCAAGTTATTATAATTTCTGTAATAACTACATAGTACAGCAAAAACGGCAATATTGTAAAATATTACTGTTTTTTTTTTTTAAATTTTAACATATATTTATTCCTGTGATCAAAACTGAATTTTCAGCATCATTACTCCAGTCTTCAGTGTCACATGATCATTCTAATATGCAAAGAAACATTTCTTGCTCTATATGATGTATAGAAAGTTAAAAAAAACAATTTATTTGAAATAGATTTTTGATCAATTTAAAGCAAAATTTCTGAATAAAAGTATTAATTTCTTTAAAAATAAAACATGTACCTGCATTGATATTAGTGTACTATACTCTATATTATGCAATTAGAGCAACAGTTGTTATATTTTGATATTGCTCTGTTTCAAGATGTTATTTAACAACTGATATTTTATATTCATGATTATACATACATTCATGATTTTCACTGCCAACAGTGTATTAAAACATCAAAACATTTGTCTTGTAAGATTTCATTGTCTAATTTAGAGTTAGATTTATGCAGACGCTTTCATCTGAATCGACGAAAGAGGATCAGGCGATTAGTCAGAGCAACAATATTTCTCATATTGGCCTTAAAGTCACCAAATTTTGAGACATGTTTCTTAGGCTCGAAGATGATCAGGCCATGTCCAGATTTTCTTATTGCTACATTCGTAATCCTGTAATGACCTCTCGGCTTACTCTAACTCTATTTTCCTCCCTTAAGAAGGAGCTGTTAAATTAGCTGTAATTAGCTGACATTAAGACCTCCTGCAAATGTGGCATTTCATTAAAGGGTAATGGAGATTTTATATGATGCATTATCCCCACACACACACACTAATCATTAAGTCTCGCCATCGTGGTGTAACGGCTTCATCCTGCTTTAGTTTGAAATTGATAAGCAATTAGCAAATGATCCCATGCTTACAATTCTTCTAATTTTCCCAGTCTCAGTCCTTACGGTTGTCACAAGAAGCTTAGGTGGATGGGGAAATGTGAAACGTGTACCTTGTCTCGAATGGCCTGTCTGACTTTTTCTCTCTCCGCCTCCATACGAGCATGTTTGGCTTTCCGTTCCTCCTCTTGTTGTCTCAGTGCCTCCTGCCTTTCTTCCTCCTTCTTCTGAGCATCAGGGTCCTTCTCCTCCTCTCCACCTAACATCTTCCCCATGTCTTTGGTGGCCCCTGTGCCAAAGACAAAAAAAAAAGAAATCCTATTACCTGGAAATCCGGAGACTGAGCTGGAGGAGAGAATCGGTCATTCTCTAAAACTAAACGGACAGAAATAACCCTGACAAGAAGTCACCTATAAGTGGTTTTCAATGGCTGAAACGGATAAAGAGCATAAGCTATTTTTTATTTTCACTACCATTTAAAAGTTTGGGGTCAGTAAGTTATTTAAGAAATTAAAACGTTTACTCAGCAAGGATGCATCAAATATATATATAAAAAAATACACTAACGACACTTATGTCACTAAGGATTTCTATTTAAAATAATCCTAAAAAGTGTATCGTGGTTTCCATGAAAATATTAAGCAGCACAACTGTTTTCAAAATTGAGTTTTTCGTCCACTAGAGGTCGCCTACTCAAAACAAAGGCGTAACTTGATGGCGCCAAGTTTGAGCGAGGAATCTTGGGACATGCAGTCTTCACTTCACAGCCGGTGGAAAAGACTTGGGCAGAAATCATGTTCATGGATGCGATTATTAACGTTACTATGAGTGTTGTGGAGCTGAACGAGTGATTGATAATGAGAGACGAACGACACACGCCTTGAGAGCAGCGGGACTTTTATTATGAAACACAGCTCTGTTTATCATATAACATATGTGTGTTGACAATGATGTTATAATGTTACTCAGTGCGTTCGCTCGCCGGCTGCCGTGAGACACTTGTTGGCATTAATTTCAAATCTTATTCTATCCTATGACGAAAAAAATGCGTATTACCGTTACTAAAAATAAGCTGCATCTGATTATGCAATGTTAGCTAACGTTACTTGGCAAAAGTGTTTTTCTCTGAGGCGTGGTACTCGCAAAAAAATCAAGAAAATTAGATTTAAACAATAAGACTAAATGTGTTGAGCTATATAATAATAATTAAAGTCTATAAATGTGTCAACACAGATGTTCCCTTCTCTATTAAAACATTTAATATATATTTGGTGTTTCTGCAAAATAAAACCAGAAACCGAGGGTAACGTGGGTATGACGCCGTTTACAGGCGACTCCTTAAAATAGCAATTTACGATTTACAAATAGTTGGAAACATTTGGGATATTGCAAGTACTCAACTGATGTATGTAACTCTGGCCTAGTGGTTTTTGGATATTTTACTGCAAAAATCTTACATATTGCAGCTTTCTTAAGCAGCAAATCGTCATATTAGAATGATAATTAGAATAATATGACACAAGAGACTTATTTGAGCAACCCCTAACTTAGGTAATGCAATTATATATATATTTGTCGCTTTGGATAAAAGCGTCTGCTAAGTGACTAAATGTAAATGATATATTTTTTTTCCACAAATTCCAGAGAGACTGATCACGTTTTCAACTGCTCGATCTCCTAACATGATGATGATCAACTGGAGCCAGAATGATGAAGGCAAACAGAGACACCAGAACGATGCGTGCGCCACTCCTCTCGCTGCCATCTGTTTAAATGGTGCGCCTCTACCCATCACGCTGTGTATTCCACATCATGTTTTGGTTTCAGCAAACAACAGCCGCGGGTCATTATGGGTAAATGCAGTAATAAATGTTTTTAAGCAATGCCCATGTTTGCATATACTTCAACGATATGTTTTAAAATGCACGGCTGTGTTTGAAAATCGGTCTCTGAAAGATTTGGTTGCAAATGCTGTACTATTGCTTTAAGTCATTAATCATTTGCATAATGGCTGTGCGTAATGTGTCTCTACAAGCAACTGTACACTCATTTATTATTAACGGCGGTCATTTATTATGCATGAGTCTGCATTTGAAATCCAGCGTCAGGGTCTACGCATTACCTTCACATGTGTTTAATTGCTTCCATGTGACACTGAAGGGGAAAGGAGTGACTGTGTACTCTTTAAGTGGCCTTTAACTGTCTGTGTGTGTATGTCTAGGACACCTTGAGCTGACTTAAAAGTGCTCGCTCTGTGCCCGTGGTCCACAAGGACCGTATGAATTCATTCATTCTGTGGCCTCAAACCCAGGGTCAGATTCCCTCCAATAATTAAAAACGGCTAAATTATCCCCTCTAATATTTGATGCTGCTCTCCATTACGCACAGCTCTGTTTGTTGTAAGGATGAGACAAACGTTTTTAGGCCTCAACGCTCGTCACTGTCAGAATGATTGAGCCGGCCAATCAAATCCACGAAGGCGGGGCTTACTGTCCACACAAGACGAGTGAGGACACGCTTCAGTTTAAGCAGTGAAAGATGAGACATAAGTAGCTAAACATTTAATATCTGACAACTGTTTTACGATAAAAAGGTCCAGTGATGCAAACTAATCAACACTTTTATGAACGTTCACTGTTTTGAATTGAAAATATGCTATTATTTATGCAATTCATAACTGAATTTTAGACATGAAATGAGTTTTTTTAAGTGTGAATGTGCATATATATATAATATATAATAATATAATATTATTATTATTATTTTTTTTATATTTAATATATATATAATATTATATATTATAATATTAATATTATAAATAATATTATTATTATTTATTTTTTATATTTAATATATATATATATATATATATATATATATATAATATATATTTTATATAATATATATAATATTATATATAATATATATATATTTTCAAATAGTTTAAATTGATCTCTTCCAGGGCTGCCCCCGACTAAAAAATGTTCTATTCGACTAGTAGTCGCTCATAAGTCGATTAATCACGTGTTTACATTAATAAACCATAATTAATAATAACCAGCTTTTAATTTCCTATATACAGTATATAAAATAGCCTAATCAGCGCTCAAGCATAAAAGTTTCCACAGCGCACCGGCAAAGGAAATGATTATGATTTAATAATTTGTTTTCGGCTGCACAACGATGCTGATTCGTCATCTCCGCAGGTTTCATACAGATTACATAATCTGAGAATAGTTATTTTACGTTTGAATCGGTTTAAAAGTAGACGTTTCCAGCTTTCTATAGATGCATCTCTCGTGTTTGTGAAGCAAGTGTACGCTGAGTTTCGGTTCATTTTGTGCTCAAGTTCACTGAGGCCGAAAGCGCATCCTGATTGTTTTCATTATTTTACGTTTTGCTGTTCTTGTGAGTTTACAGAACCTTTACAGTTTGCAAAACTCTTATCTGTACAATTAAAATGGAAAAGTGATGGCTCCGGCGCCTCCACGTCATGTAATAAGCGCACTCTCCACACAAACACTTGGATCTGCACATGGATCTGCACATTTATCCAGGACTGGGCTAACTGGACTTGTGAAGTTGCTCAAGTGATGAGCCATATTTGAGGTCGATGAATGATTTGCGAATGTCTGGATTTCCTGCCGTTAACAATCTGTCCCTCACGGACTTCCCCACTTCCTGTGGAGATTTTTTTTTTCTGCGACTAATTAAATCTTGCTCGACCGAACTTTTCTAATCGACTAACGGTCAGTCGACTATTAGCGGTCAGCCCTACTCACTTCATATCTACAACAGACCTGGAACTTTTACCGTTAATATTTCTTCGTTATTCCCTTAAATCACTTGTAACGCTTTAATTATTTAATTCCTTTAAATAAAAAGACTAATAACTCAAACATTTGATTTAAAACATTGGAGAACAAGACTTTTTTTTGCAGTATTTTTAGGCAAACTTTTGTTTACATAGAAAAACAACAGAAAAGTAGTGTAGTGGAATGGAAAAACTGCCCCTTTAGTGTGTAATTTCAAACAAAATTCAAGTACACTCCTCCCCTTCCGCCATTGGTGGATCAAACCGATAGCCCCGCCCCAAACTCACACCATTGGTCGAGTCAGTGTTGGTCAAACAAACAGAGTGATGTTTTGATGCTACACTTCTTGGGGAAATAAATCCACACTTGTCCATGCATATTAAACTGGGATATGATAAAGTATTTAAAAAATGACACGCAACAGCATTAAGATTTAAACATTCTTCAGATTTTCATGTCACACGAATTGTTCGACAAACACAAAGCAACTGCCTCTCCTGAGAGCTTAAAGCAAGATGTGGGCCACTGAATGTAGTTCTGTTGTCATGTTTAAAGCCACACAGAAGGTGGTTAACATGACAAAAGAACTGCTTCCCTCCATCAGATTCTTCATGGCTTTACATCAAAGCGTTTGGCAGGAACAGCAGTGATGGTTATGGATGGAAGAGCAAATCTGGGCTCTGGATAATGATGGCGCAGCGGCCGGAACTGTATTCCAGTATCTCTAGAAAAAGCCTAATTCTTAATGATATGTGAATTATCAGAGCTTAAGAAATTAGCATATTAATTACTTTTTTTTTTAGTAGTAGTAAAATAGGTCACTTGTTTTTTATAAGCACTGCTAGCCTTTAATATAGTCTCAAAAAAAAAAAAAAGAAATATCTTGCTCTAGGAGGAGAGAATCTGCGAATGATTAATACGAGGTTGGTGAGGGTATCTGGAGATATTTCGTGTGATTATGCCCTCTTATAATATCACATGAACGCCTTATCCGTTAATAAGCTCTCCTGAAGCGCATTTTTATTACATTCTATGCCTTTTCTGTTTTCCATCTTTCTTTAATAAAAGTCTTTCACGCCAACAGACAACAAACATAAGCGTTGTTTTTTTCCAGTCTGCTGAGCGCGGAGGGCAGCGTGCGGTGACTTCTCTGTGGGATCTTGAAGGAATTCTATATGCTTCTGAATAATTTGCGAGGGTTGAAGAAATCTAGCTAGGGAAAGTCTGTTTAATAATGGATGATTTTCATGAGTAAATCATGCTCCATTACCTCAGAGCTATGGAGCAGAATTTAAGCCACGTCATTTTATAAGGTCTGTGCTGCAAACACCGTAAAAATCGGCACGTTTGGTAAAGATTTTAGACTTCAGGATCACATTCAGGGCACATTTACATATCAAAGCTTTTTTGATGTATCAAAAGTGCTCTTTCTTTCATATTTCACGTTTCACAATTCGACGTCTTGGCCTCGTTCGTGTGGAATGCCAAAGGAAGTGTGTAAAATACGAAGTGCAGTGAAAAGACTTAAAGACGCCTCACGCAGAAGGTCATTGTGTGGTCACACTAGCCTTCAAGAAGGCTATTTGCTACATCTGGACCACTCAGGGGAATTGAAAGGGGAGAAATACATTTCGTTTTATTGCCCGTAGTCACTCAGCTGATAAAACCAAATCATGAAATTGATTTAAGGGCTCGGTGACCTTCAGACAAAGTTATGTTAATGGGATGGTGCCAATCTATAACCAGTACACACAACAAATATATGTCAAATAAAGCAAACTGTAACCAGATAAAAAGGTATGAATTACAAAATATATTGCTGACGTATTGTCCTGAATTCATTTACTAGCTACAACATTTTTTTTAGTGTGTAAACTTATTATTCTAATACTAAATAATCTAATACTTATCAATAAGTATTGTTGGTTTTTATGTAATAATTTATTTTAATTGCACATTTTACAGTGAATAAAAATTTCTCCTAAAAAGTTCCACGTCACACTAATATGCATGTATATTTAAAATAAATAAATAAATAAATAAATAAATAAATAAATAAATAAATATATATTTTTTTTTTATTAATTAATTTATTTTTTTAAAATTATTATACATAATATTTAGGACTATTATCAATTTTTACATTTATATAATTATTATTATTTTAAATATATATATATATATTTAAAAATAATAATAATTATATAAATATAAAAATTTATAATAGTCCTAAATATTATGTATAATAACAGGTGTATATACATATTATCATAAATAAATTCATTATAAATATTATGTATAATAACTGGAATTATTTTACTAATAAATACTTTTAATATAATGTTAATGTTTCAATAATTTAATTATCAGTAAATGTTGTTGTTTTTAATTTAAGTGATTTATTTTAATTTTTCACTGATCGTCATCAGTTTCTGCCATGTGTCAAATAAAAGTTATGAACCATATATATGCAACATAACAATACAAACTAATTATGTGCCTGTTTGATAACATCACTCTTACCGCCCAATGCTTGCTTCATCACAAAATCCATGATGCACTCAGATATCTGGTCCTCTTATAGCTAAAGAAGATGTTGCATTTAGTCTTGCCGTGATCCTGATTCTGCCGGTCCACCACAGTGTGTCAGTCTTCTGTGTTCCTGATGAATCCTTCACACCTAATGAGGATAAAAGTAAAGAGAACCTGATCAGCATGCGATGTAAATCAGACATACTGAGATTACAGTCGATCACTATATTATCAATCCAACCTCATCTGTTAGTATTCAAACTCAAATTTTACAAAGCTACCATAAAACCATCTGCAAACAAATGCAAGTCTGTGTTAGCTTCCAGACAAATCCCACACAGCAGGGGCTTCACAGTCAGTTCAGAAAACTCACAAAAGTCAAAGTAATTATCGCTTACAGGAACACACTGAACATTTCCAGCTACACCGTGACATTAACGCTATCAGAGTTATTGCAGATTTCATCTCAAGGAGCTGCTGCTTTCCTTCAGCAGACAAGAGATGTTTGTCATGGTTTGGCCATTTTCCACCTGACCATAACGTATGCAACAAAAAAAAAGCAAATATGAGCTGCACTGAAGATGTTTTCAGCATAGGAACAATGAAAACAAACCAGAACACTCCATCATAGCCAAACAACTCTAAAGAGACGAGATTCGATACTAAAGAACAGCAGTTCGATTCATTTTTTAAAAAAGACATGGCATTATGTTTAACTGTTTGTAACCAGCTTAAATAAATCTGCTTCCACTTACCACTTTACTGACTTTTTGTTCTTCTTGAAGTATTCCTAACTGAACGATGATGAACCCTATTTAGCTGGAACATGGAAAAGCTCACTGGGTCCTGATAAACCGGCTCTCTCTCTCTCTGTTTCTCTCTCTGTCTGTCGCTCCAATAGCCTCGCTCATACTCCCCCACACTCCGCCCCCTCATCTTTCCATCTCCCTTCAGTAAAAGGAAGTTTATTTTGTTCGATTGAAAGGACGGATTACCCCAATTACTGCATGTTTCTGTTTGATTAAAGCATACATATTTTTTTTTAAACAATTCTTTACTTTTATAACATCTTTTTCATGTATTATCATGGTAGAAATATTTTTATATTTCTATATTTTCTTATATTTCTGTTTAAACCAACAAAAAAAACAATTGAATCTTCGCAAAGACCCGCCCCCTTTAGTTACTGTTGCTATGTCCGACAATCATGCGCTCTCACGCCACACATCATGTGAAAAATACATCCAGGAGCAAAGAGGACACTGATGTCGTGTCGACAAACAAGAAACAGCAGGTTACTTTTGATGTGAAACCGTTTCAATCTTAAATAATGCAATTTTTTAAAGAAGTTTAAAAGTGTCTCTTTAAAGTGTCGTGACAGATCACTGTAGCTCCTCGTGAACCGATCATCTCTTCATACTAGTTCATTTATAGCATCAAATAAACATGAATGAACATCAGAGGGAATGTTGTTTCAAGCGTGAGTACACACAATTTTTCAAGTTCACCAATGTTAATCTACTAACTCCCCTGACTGCTTTGTCAGACAAAATGGTGAATTCGGGGTTATGATTGGTCAGATTGCCTGTCAATCAAACTGACAGCGAAGGGAATATATATATATATATATATAACTGCTTGCTAACGCAAATATCTAATCAGTTCATCACACGGCAGCAACTCAATGCATTTATTTAGGCATGTATACACGATCAAGATGGTCTGCTGTTCAAACTGAGCATCATAATGGAGTAGAAATGTGATTTAAGTGACTTTGAACGTGGCATGGTTTGCGTCAGACGGGCTGTTCTGAGTAGTTCAGAAACTGCTGATCTACTGGGATTTTCACGCACAAGCATCGCTATGATTTACAATGGTCCGAAAAAGAGAAAATATCCAATGAGCGCGTGAAAATGCCTCGTTGATGTCAGAGGAGAATGTCCAGACTGGTTCAGCTGATAGAAAGGCAACAGTAACTCATAAGCACTCGTTACGACCGAGGTGTGTAGAACAGCATCTCTGACCAACACGTCCAACTTTGAGGCAGACGAGCGCCACACACCGGTGTCACTCCTGTCAGCTAAGAGCAGCAAACTGAAGTGATAATTCTCATGGGTTCACCAAAACTGGACAACAGACGATTGGAAAAACGTTGTCTGGTCTGATGGGTCTTGATTTCTGGCCATGGATCAGCGGTTCAGGCTGCTGGTGGTGTAATGGTGTGAGGGATATTTTCTTGGCACACTTAGTACCAATTAAGCATTATTTAAACACTGAGTATTGTTGATGACCATGTCCATTCCTTTATGACCACAGTGAACTATTTTCTGGCTACTTCCAGCAGGATAACGCGCCACGTCACAGCTCAAATCATCTCAAACTGGTTTTGAACATGACAGTGAGTTCACTAAACTCAAATGGCCTCCAGTCACCAGATCTCAATCCAATATATCAGCTTTGGGAAGTGGTGGATCATGGATGTGCAGCAACTGTGTGACGATATCATGACAATATGGGCCAAAATCTCTGAGGAACGTTTCCAGCATCTTGTTGAATCTATGCCATGAAGAATTAAAGCAGTTCTTAAGGCAAAAGGGGGTCCAAACCGGTACTAACCCCGTCCAATAATTTCTAGTTGGATCAGACAAAATTACAAAACAACAACAGGAGCAGTGGTGTGGAGAATAACGTAGGTTTTGACGCGATCATATCCCAAGTTCGAACCCGCCTTTTCTGAACTAGTATCTGTCACTATTTACACAAAGTATAAATATCATCTAACAACTATTTACATTTAGTACAAATAGCATTAATGCAAAAAAAAAAAACACTGCTATTTTCACTTGTTTAAATACCCTCTTGCCAGAGCCAAAAAAATTAAACAAACTACACTGTAGAAAATTATCATCATTTTAACAGTAAAAGACTGTAAAAATGCTACGGTTAAAAAAGTTAATTGGTTTACAGAAAGTTTCCGTACTATATACGGTGAATAACTGTAATAGATCTAACGGTATATTTAATGTAATTTTACGGTAAAAGACCGATAAATTTACAGTTTTTGGAAGTGAAAATATAACAAATCATTGCACAATTTACAGTGAAAAAACGTAAATTGACATTCCCACAATTCCCTGCATAACACTTCACATTTGATGTATTTTTGCTGAAATAACTCATATTTCTTCTTAGTTTATCAGTTATGTACATTAGGGTTTTATGTTATATGTAAGGTTGTTAAATTAATGTTTACTGCATTTTTAAAACTGCATGTGTTTTACCATGATGGTGTTTAGTGTTTGTGTGAATGACAGTGTTCACCTTCAATATATTAGTATTGTTCTTCTCAGCTTGTGATGACCTCTAATTCATCATGTGACTCTCATCACCACTGTGATTGGTGGTTGTCTGATGTATTACAAAACAGATATGTAAATTAACATTATATCAGTTAATGAAATAGGGTGTTTTTTTACTGTAAATTAAACAGTTATGAACCATAATTACTACAATATAAACCTTTAAATAATATGATTTTGAACTGTAAAATAGACAGCTGTCCTGTAAAGCCTAAAACATTGCTACCGTATTTTTTACAGTAAAGTTCAGGCAACCAAAATTGTTACCGTAAATTTTACAGGGATGTTTTTACAGTGTAGTCATCCTTACATGCAATGGCTGATCTTCCAGAGTCGAAATGGGGCTGTGATAACACCAACCATGTCAGATTAGCATAACACACAGCGTCCTTCTGTGACCTTGTGTGCCATTTACCAGTTTTTTTTCAACCTGACTCCAGTGTAACCACTTCTTACCATGTCAACACAATGTAGCAAACTAAGTCTTGCCAGTGTTTTGTACATAAATGCTTCTATTAAGTCTTTTCACATCCGTAATGAATTGAGAGAATGAGAAAAAAAGTTTTGCAATAAGCATTTGCTTGGAATGATTTGCATTATCATACTCTGCTTTGCATCTAATTATAAATCTGTTTCTGTCATCTCCTATAAAACCATATTCTATCCTGATCAAGCATCCGTCCTGGTGAATTATATGTTATATCATAAATTATATGATAATCTGATATCCGAATGTGGAGATTTGTAAAATAACAAGACTGCTAAAGTATATATGTGATCTGAAATCTCACTATGCACTATAATGGTGGGAGGATGTCAAGGAGAAATGACGTTCTGATTGATTCTGATGTGCATCACATCCATCTTTGAGCTTCTAAAATTATATAATGGGATTAGAATGAAAGCCTCAAGGTTACAGTTTGGTGAAACTGAAACTCAAAAGTGTTTTTATCATGAAGCTCCTTTTAGATCATCATTGCACAGGAAAGTTGAATAGCTTAATACTGAAGATAAAGAAGATCATGTACTTTCTGAAGCTATTAGTGGATCCTTACGTAAGCTCTACAAACTCACCGGAGGGCGTTTGGTTTCCTAAATAGAAAATCAGTTATGTTTGGCACAAAATAATATGACAATTAATTTGAAATGCTTATTGCACTAAATACTGTAGTGGATTTTTTAAATCAAAAGTCTCAGGGAAACAACATAGCTGCTTAAAGCACTGATGGAGCTGGCTGAGACTTTGCCCAACCAGGCATGAAATTATTACTCTTCCCATTAAAGACTTTATGCAACACAATAATGCATGAATAGAAACATGGATTTTGCACATGTACAGGAAAGACATTGCCTCAGCTTTGGTAAGAATAATAGGAGGCTTTTTATGGGTTTGGGGTCCTATTAAATTGCACTTTTCCACAAAAACCAGCAGTAATATGCCTCGAAATCCAAAAAGCAATTACAAGAGACTCTCACGTGCCTCGTGAGAAAACACTTCAAGCAGATCTGTGAGAATTTTTTCCCCATATTTTTTGTCTGAACATATTTTCACAAATCAATAGATTTGCTTGGGCAAATGAACAACTTGTTAACTAAAGTAAAAACCTGTGAATATATCACAAGTCACTTCAAGCATGCATCTCTGTGGCAGTGGAATAATGACTTCAGTGAAGATTAGTTCTCCAAGAGTTCTACATCCTCTCTTCTCTTCTTACAGATCCTTTCAGGCATTTAGGAGTGATACACATGGTCCATGATTGCATCCATTAAGCCAATTGGAAGCTACCTTCAGCCACAGCTTAATGACTCAGGTAAAAGACGCCTGGGGACAGCTCCAATCAATAGATATGGACAAGGAAAGATTCCTGCCTTCCCGACAACCCTAGAGCTTTCAGCTTAAAGGCAGGACTGAGTGCAGATACACAACTTTAAAACACATTAAAACTCTAAAACCTTTCTGACAAAGATGCCTTGAAAGCAAAATGATGAGAAAATAGCATCAAAACCTTGAGGAAATATCAGCGCGCTCATCTTCTTCTCGCTCTTTGATGGACTGTTCTTTGTTTTTTTTTCCATTTCATTAAAGTCGCCATTAAACGTAAGTTTTTGACTTTTCTTCCTTATTGTGCCGTATATCTGAGTTAAATGCTTCTTGAACAAGAAAAAATGTAGGGCGTGACTTGATTTTGCTATTTGTTTGCTATTGGTTGATCTCATGTGATTGACAGGTTGTCCCGCCCCCCGCCAGTAAACATGTCATCAGAGACGTCCAGGCAAGAGAGAGGGGGAGTTATTTTGATTAAAGATTATGAGGCCACATTAATTAAAAAAAAAATGGTGTGCACAGATAAATCATCTATAATAAATACTGCAATATTCCATAAAAATCATTCCATTTTGATTTCATGGTAACTTTGAAGCCAAAAGTATAGTCTATCTAGTACATTTGGTTAATGGTTTAAAAGTACACTGCATTCCATAAAGTTCACAAATCCTCTGCCATGGCCTCATGGGATGGTAAAGCGGTTATCCTGCACTTCACGATCTCACCAGAAGAAGTAGGTCATCCAGGTACTTTTTGATACACAATGACAGTAACATTCGATGGATCGTTTTCGAAAATATGTTGAGTTTTAAGTAGAAAATGAACAGCATGTAACCAACAGGTTTTGGACAAAAGATTAACATGACGGCACATGCTAGTGATGAGTTGAATCACCTCCACAGCAACTACATAGATTTATCCACTAACCGTTCAGAAACGTCTAAAAGTTGGAACTTCTTCCTGAGTCTCTCCATCAGTGTCGGTTTGAACAATGTAAGGATGAGCACCGTTACTGACAATCCTCATTTTGTCTGCGTGAGATTCTCCAGCTTTGTTGTTGTTGAAGCGTGAGCTGTTAAAGCTCCGCCTCTCTTCTGGAAAGGGGGCCGGGAGCAGCAGCTCATTTGCATTTAAAGGGACACACACACTCCCAAATAGGGGCAATTTGACAAGCTATAATACATGATCTGTGAGGTATTGTGAGCTGAAACTTCACAGACACATTCTTGGGACAGCAGAGGCTTAGGGTGCGTTCACACTTGACATGTTTGGTTCAATTAAAACGAATCCTGGTGCGATTGCTCAGTTAGTGCGGTTCGTTTGAACATGTGTGAACGCTGCCATCCGAACCCTGGTGCACACCAAACAAGCAGACCGAGACCGCTAAAAAGATGGGTCTCGGTCCGCTTCCAAATTAACTCTGGTGCGGTTCGATTGATATATGAACGCAACACGGACCAAAGACATGTAAACGAACCAAAAACAGGACGTGATGTCACAAGATGCGACGCTACAAGTCAGCTGATTTGACGACGCGGGAAGATCGGTGTATCCAAAATGAGTCGAGGGCAAACGTGGAGCAACGAGGAGGTGAAGTTTCTGTTTCTGCACACAACGGAGGAAATCCTGCTGCTGTTTTGAATGTTTTGAACATTTCATGAGCTCTTCGTGAGTTCTCAGCTGGTAAAAATAAAGCACATGTACATGCATAAAATGATTGTTTAATCCAGCACACAGCATTGTTTTGAATGTTCGGTAAGCGAGCTCCGTCGCGAAATATACGTCATAAAAGCCGACCAATCAGGTCGTGAGCGTATCCCTATGCCTGTGGTTCGGTAACTTAAGGTTCGCTGTTCAAAATGCCAGTGTGAACGCTAAGCGGACCAGGACTATGTGTTTTGTTTTTGTTTTTTGGTCCGGACCAAACGAACCAAACCAACCGAACTGCAAGTGTGAACGCACCCTTATAGTACATCTTGTAAAAGGGGCATAATAGGTTCCCTTTTAATTCTTACCCAAAAAATAAGTAAGAATAAACCTGGTGTCCTCCATGATTCCTGTTTTTTCCAACTTCAGAACTGGGAAATAGGAAATTATGCACGTAAAGGTATCATAAGACTATTTGATTGATCTTTCTTTGTAAAACAAAGAAAGCTGCTTGTATTCTAGTTAGCCAATCAGTTTAGTACACTACACTGTCACTAAAGTTTGTACACTAAAATCTGTTTAGTTTGATAAAGAATAAAGAGAGAATAATGTGTGAGTAGATCTGTCTCATTTATTTTGTGTCCTTTTAGAATGAGGATATTTTCCTGGTTCCAATAAAAACCCAAAGCTGCAAGAACACCATGTACCTGAGGGTAATAAACATGCCTGACATTTACAAAGAAATGCTTTGAGATTTACACTATTACAAATGACCAATAATTACTGTTTCAAACTATCAAATTAATTTCAAGATGAAAATAAAAAGCAATAAAGCAATAAAATACAAATATATGAATTATTTGTTTAATTATCATGCTGAAATGAAGCTATTTACTTAATAGTTTCTGACATTTGCAGCCAGAAACAAGCATGAAATGAACAATATTTTTCGGTTGAGTTGTATATCCGTGACGCCTATGGCGAGTCGATCGCTTAGACCAGTTACTTTTATTCTGTGACATTTCTGTTGAGTTTGCCAAGGCACTTTGTGCTTCAATTATTACTTGAATAAAACAGCTAAATTGCAGTGAACGTGCCAAATTATCAAGTAGAAGTATGAAACCATGTGCACAATCTGGAGCCTGGAAGTGTGCCAGCACAAAATCTTTAAACCTTGTGCCATAATTTTGTTGAATTGTCATAACATACAGAATTAAAAACACTGATTATGAAACTGTAAAAGCAAACCAAATGGCTTCAACCTACTAGTAAATAAGGAACTGATGCACATCCCTCGAAAGGGAAGACGTGGGAGGTTGTGGGAGGGATACAGGAAGGCAGGGCATGAAGGGTAATTAGGTTACATTCTGAGCAGCTCTGCCTAGTTTACAAAGCGATTCTGACAGAAAAACACCACTCACGATTAGTATAAAAATATAAGGCATGGGGTCTGGCTACAATACTGTACAGATCCATCCCAACATACAGGAGCAGAGGAGCAATCTGTTCATTCTCAGCATGTGTATTAATACATCATGCCTGGAATCATTTTGCTGGGAATCGGCATTTATTAGCACAACAAAACACAGACGTATAGTGTAGATCACTGCATCCTACTTTTACACAGCCATGTGCAGTGCTATAAATACGAAAAATGGAATAAAACTAATGACACGGAGCCGAACGAAAAGGCATCCTCAGAGGCATTTTTCTCAGAAAACAGGGTCTGTATAGATAGACGGTAATGTAATATAATATAAAAAAACAATGTTTTGCTTTCACTGTAATGAAAAATAACACACATATATATATATATATATATATGATTATAATTCTAAAATACATGTTACAACTTGAAATTCCACATAAAATGCTTTACTTTGCATTCGAGGTCACTATGGGATCATAATTACATATCTCTGATTATTACTAAAGACTTTTCTAGAGACTTTGCAAGCATGCCACCAAAAACAGAAAGCACATCAGTCCACACAAATTGCCAAATATACACTGTAAAATGTTGTCATTGAGTGTTTCTAGAACTTTCAGTTTTGTGGTGTCAACACATAGCAGTAAAAAGATGTTTCAGTGACGAGCACTAAAGAGATAAATATGAAAGATATGATGTGATCGCAGGGTTGGGGAGCAACGAAATACAACTTTTATTAAATTTGAGTGACTGTATTTCATTACAGTTACATTTTAAATGGGTGGTAATAAGATTACAGTTACATCTGAAAAGTATTTTAGATTACCAAAGTGATTACTTTGAGTTTTAATGTCATTTAAACATTAATATAAACAACAATTGGAGATTCACAAAATGACTGGATTTATAAAAATTGGCCAATTCAATTAGTTGATAGTTGTTTGTGAGTCTCTTTGTAATTGTAAAAAAGGTAATTGTGCCTTTTTATCTCACATTTCGACTTTTTTCCTTGCAATTGCGAGTTTGCGTCTCTAAATTCGGACTTTTTTTTCACAGAAATGCAAGATTTAAACACAATTGCGTCTTATAAAATCAGAATTGGGAGATATAAACTAGTTAAAAAGTTAGAATTGCGTGATAACTTGCAATACTGACTCTTTTCTTGCAAGTACAAATTTATATCTCAACTTCTTTGCCTGCAATTCTGACTTTAATCGATATTGCGAGTTTATATCTCAATTTTAACTTTATAACTCACAACTGCAACTTTATATCATGCAGTTCTGAGAAAAAAGTCAGAATTGTGAGATTTAAAAACTCGCTTTTACCTTTTTTGTGAAACAAAGTATTCTAAAGTATTTAGATTAAGGTACAAAACTTGTGTAATTTAACGACATTTACATTACAAATTACGTTTTAAATCATGTATTTTTGTGAAATACATTTTAAAAGTAACTTACCTGTGTGCACGTTAAAGTAAATATCACTTGTGAGCAAAATATTTGTTTTGTACATGGCACACAAAAATAATATTTTGCTAACAAGTGATATTTACCTTAATTTATTGTAATATTGTCTAATTAATCATGGAAAATGATGTATCGTTATGTGTTGGATACATATAATGTTACTGTAGCTGTAAAATTTGCCTTAAGACAGGAGTCCCAGAAATGTGTGAAATGTGTAATTTCTATCACAGAATGCTATATTTGAGTTTAGACAGAAGTTTAGACAAAAATGACCCTTAGTGAATATACATGTAATCAATTTTTAATCATCAAAAATTAAATTTAAACTGGTTGAAAAAGGTGTAATGAACTCATCACTGCATGTTGATACCTTCAGATTTTCACAGCATGTACAGTAAAGTATGTGTGTGCACGTTGTTTTTATCTTTTAAAAGCACATGTATTTTAAATTTCTGTTTTATAGGTTCAACGAAGCAAATCAAAACATGCTCAGTGTGCAACCATCACTAACACAGAAGTAAAATGTAGCAAAAGTCAGCAAATGACCCACTTAAGTCAGCATATGAATATTACACCCATGCTGAGCGAGAGCAGTGGAGGACACTTGATTTGAGGAAGGGGGTCTGCAGCTACTTCCACTGACCTCCTGCTATGTAATTGTCAAAGCCTATCATCGTGTGCTGGGTTGGGCTCACACAAGAGGTCATGGGAACCCCCCTCTCCAATGGGGGCCAATTAGCTCTTGTCACATTAAAGTTAACATGTCATATACACATGACTGTATCGCTGACTGCACCGCTTAACATCTGATTCACGCTTTCTATTGTGCTGGATTCCAACAGCGCATTACAAACAGACGGGCCTGGCTGTGAACACAGAACAGTTGCGCTGAATGCACACAATATTTTCGTGTGCAAACTTGTGAAAATGCCAGAATAAATCTGTATACTACATATTGTGAGACATTGGACCACCTGTGAAAAGAGATTCGAATTTATGTCAGACAGATGGTTTTTCCTTTCTACGTGGGATGTTCTTGGGCAGAATAAACTTCATTGGGGGCCAGGAAATGTTTTGTGATTTTTGTTTATAAAAGCACTATTTCATTATTATATTATTCTATAGTCACAATCCAAGTGTTGGACGCATCAGGATATTTATTAATATAACTCTGATTGTGTTCGTCAGAAAGAAGAAAGTCATATACACCAAGGATGGTTTGAGGGTGATTTGGGGTGAGTGAACTAATCCTATACCAACACACATGTACTTTATGTATTTAATCTCACTTTATTAAGCACTTCGCTGATGACTTTCGATGATCCAATTCAAATAAGCAAAATTACTTTAGATAAACATCACATTTGCATCCTATTGCAATCCGTTTCCCGTACAACGATATATAACTTGCTGATTAACGACCATTCACCAGTCACGATGTTTCCCAAAACCGTAGTAACACGGTCGCACCTCACCGTATTAGTTCTACATAAACTGTCGTTAATCATCACTCGCAGGTGGAGGAGTAATAACTTCAGCTTATTAATTTATTCGAGATCTCCAAGATGCTGCTGTGATGAACATGGCACCTAATGACTGGGCATACTTCACTGTTTTTGTTCGAGGTCATTTTGATTTATCTGATGTTTTATTCATAGCAGGTTCCCTCATACGTTATACTTTGAAGTTCACTTGCCCTGTATGCGAACACTTCAAAAATTGGAGTCGATTGCTGAGAAGCTAGAATACATAAGAGATAGAAAGTAGTGAATATTATCTTGCTTGTTGTGCCTATGATGTATTTAAAGGGTTAGTTCACCCAAAAATTCAAATTCTGGCATTAATTCCACTTTCAGATGTCCAGAAAGATACTAAAACATATTTAAAACAGTTCATGTGAGTACAGTGGTTCAATCTTTATTTTTCGTGCGCCCAAAAAACGACTTTTCAACAATATCTAGTGATGGTCGATTTCAAAACACTGCTTCATGAAGCTTTACGAATCTTTTCATTCGAATTTTTTTCATTCGAATTTCATTCATTCATACGAATCAGTGGTTCGGAGTGCCAAAGTCACGTGATTTCAGGCTTCGTTACATCATAAGAGTTTCGCAATTTCAATAGTTCACGTGATTGTGGCGAATCGAATCACTGATTCGAAACAAAAGATTCGTAAAGCTTCATGAAGCATCGGCCATCACTAGTTTTTGATGACAAGTCGTTGTTTTGTTTTTTTGGTGCACAAAAAGTAAAAAAAACATCACTTTATAATATTAAGGTTGAACCACTGTAGTCACATGACCGGTTTTAAAAATGTTTTAGTATCTTTCTGGACATTGAAAGTGTTCATTATCTTGCTGTCAATAGACTCACTGAACCATCGGATTTCATCAAAAATATCTTCATTTGTGTTCCGGAGATGAACGAAGACATGAGGGTGAGGAATTAATGACTCGATTTTCATTTTTGGGTGAATTAACCCTTTATGTCCGTCATTTAAGAAGAAACCACAATTCTAACATAAAAAGCTTTAGTTCCTGCTGTTTGCGAATGTTCATTGGAACTGTGGTTTCAGGAAAAGCCAAATCGTTGATCTTGTGACTATAGTTGGCTAACGATGCTTTCGGGAAACGCACCCCAGCAAAGCTGAAAGTTTTGTTTGAGCGGCGCTCTCTGCTATACAGGTGTGAGTTTGCATTTCCTTCAGCCTGAGGCTTATTCATTTAACTTTGGATGTGAAAGAGCCTTTACATTTGCCAAAATTAGAACTTATTTTAATTAAAAAAACAAACAAGCAAGCCCAGACCAGATGCAAGAAGTAATGCAAAAAGTAACGTAATGCATTACTTCCCACAAAAAGTACTTGGTTACTTTTTTTAGGGTGTAACGACAATGTAATATTGTAATGCATTATTTTAAAAAGTACAGCACACTGCTGTTGACCCATAGGTTGTCCATTTCAGCTAACTCAGGCCTCTTCCTTGAGTCTGAAGTGCGTTCGGTGTTTGTTTGCGTCTGTGGCTAACCATGCAGAGGGAGTACAGAAATCTGGGGGAGAGAGATAAGCTTTTTCAGTTGAAATACTTGCTGCAAGCATTTCATCCAAAGAGCATTATCTTCAGACCATTTAGCCAGATTAAAGGTCTTTTCAATTACAATCAACCTCTCCAACATCTTTCCACAGCGTGACACGGAAACATATACATCTATTTCGCAAAAAGTCGTCCAATCAGACCAGGTGCAGTCCAAGCTTTATTCTTCCAGGAAGCGTTAGATTTCCGTCAGCATTTGTGTCGGTTTTATCCGTTGTGTTTATCGCATTCAAAAAATAGTCGTGGTAATTAAGGGATTATCTGAAGTAAAAATAACCTTTTAAATTTCATTGTATCAATGATCACAAAAGAGACAAAAGCTTCTAGAAACCTGTCACTTCACACCTTTTGCTCGTTGCTCAGCAGCTGTTTTATCAAAATTCAGAGAAATTTAAAGCATTTCAAAGGTGACAACAGAACCATAGCCTGCAAAAAGGAATATGATCATAAAGCCTCACAATGCAATTTGATGGAGGTTGGACACAGCTATAAATAATTCAGCACTTGATTTCTCCCCTGCAGCTAGACCTCTCCTGACGACTCAGCACCAAACACACGGCGGAGGCTTCAAAACCGCCACTCCACACCTGTCACGAACAACACCTCTCCCAGACGCTCCTTCCACCCATGCTGGAAGACAGATGCGTCCGTGTGACGGACTTAAAGAGTCATGAATCAACTTTATGCCCGCATGAATTTCTCCCTTATTGGTATTAAAATACTTTCAAAACTGGCTGACGGCAGGCTGACCAAATCTCTGACTCTATTCAGTGATGCTGGTGGCACAAAAAAGCTTGTTAACATTTTAAAAACCTGATGCTTTTAATTAAGTAGGCCACAGCCAACTAGAAAAGAAAAAATCCTTATGCATAAAAATCAGAATAATCACACATGAATGTGCACACATCAAGGAAAACGGTGCATATACGCCACTGTACTTTTCTTTTGCAAAGTTGCATGACGGTATTAACATGTTTCTACACGTTTTTCTGAAGCGGAAATAACGTGATCGTATCTGTTCCGCTACTATACATCCATTTCATGCATTCTCTCTTTCGCTCCTTTTATCTCGTCTTTTCACTCTCACAGCACATGAATAATGGTCAAGGGTTAGGCTTAATTCTCATTCTTGCCTGGAGGCAAAAGTAAGAAATAGTAATGTGCATTTGCGGCGTCCAATCAGGGGAATTCTTTTGAAAGTCACTGTCTCGAGCGTAAACACAGTGGCGCTGCATGCAGAAGTCGTTTCAATAGCTCAAAACATAATTACTGTAACATTGAAGCATCAGGTTTTTCATTTTATCTCATGATTATACGCTCGAAGACTTATGTTTGGGGTCTCGGCAACCCCAGATATGAACATAAATGAATGAATTAATGTGCATATCATTTGATAAACTCCCTGCCATTTTAATCTGATTTTTCAGACCACTTCTATAAAAAGCACTATATTGGTTAAGGTTGAAATTGAAAAACGCATGCCTGATTTATGTTAACATCTGTCTCATGGTTCATAAAACCAGAATTTGAAGATGAAAATAAGAGGTTAAATTCACAATTGCTATAATTTTTACACTTGTGTCGTAGGAGTTTCACAGTTTGAGTTTGTCTGAACAGAATATGTCAGTCGATCTGTTTATTTTGGCTCTGGTACTTATAAAACACACTGAAATTCAAAACTCTTTCCCACATTTTCCGTCCGTTTCATTTAGAGAAGGACAGTTTAGATGTTTTAAAGTGTTAGTTCACCCAAAAATGAAATTTCAGTCATTAATTCCTCGCCCTCATGTCGTTCTACACCCGAAAGACCTTCGTTCATCTTCAGAACACAAATGGAAGATATTTTTGATGAAATCCGAGAGGTTTTTTTTTTTATCCTCCATAGAGAGCAACGAAACAATCACATTCAAAGTCAAGAAAAGTAGTAAAAACATCATTAAATAGTCAACGTGACCTCAGTGGTTCAACCTTAATGTTATGAAGCGATGAGAATACAAAAACAATGACTTTATTCAATAAATTCGTCTCTTCCATCATTCTCCTACGATATTTACGTCCAGCGCTTCCGTGTTCACGTCCAATTGGCGACTCAGTATTGAATTAAGCCGACATTTCTGTTTTGTTTTTGCGCATAAAAAGTACTCTCATCGCTTCATTACATTAAGGTTGAACCACTGTATTCATGTTAACATTAACAATGTCTTTACTACTTTTCTGGATGTGGTCATTTCATTGCTTTCTATCGAGGATAAAAAAAAAACAACTCATATTTCATCAAAAAATATCTTAATTTGTGATCCGAAGGTCTTACGGGTGTAGAACGACATGATGGTGAGTAATTCATTTTTGGGTGAACTAACCCTTTAAGTATTCATGTTTTAAGAATTACATAATGGACAGTAAGAGCATATATAGGGAAGGAGCTGTCCTATATATATACCAAGCTATGCCATATACATTTACATTTACATTTAGTCATTTAGCAGACGCTTTTATCCAAAGTACAAAGTACTTTTATACTGTACTGGAGCTCAAGGCAGTTGTAGTCTCAGATACTGGTTGCTCAAATACACCCAGAAGATCTCTGAGAAAAGATCAACAGTAGAATCAGTTGTTTTCGGCCTTGCCTTTCACCGGTATACAATGCAATCATGCAGTCCATCAGCTGACAGATTCATCAATTGCTGCACCTGCGCATATTGTCGGTATCTCTCTCTCTCTCTCTCTCTCTCTCTCTCATCATGCACGTAGCGCGCGCTTCTGTCTCTACCGCTTACCTGAAAACACACAAGGCATCTCAAAGCACCTGACAACTCACATTTCACTTGCCCTTTTCTTACAAACACGGAGCTGAAACTGGCAGATCACGCCTTACCCTGCGTGCCCAACCCTCTCCATCGCCGAGTTTGCGCCATGGCAGCGCTCAGCACCAGCAACATGCAGCATTCAATGGCAACAGCGCGCCGAGTCTGATCAAATGGATGGGGAAAAGAGAGCATGCGATGAGCGAACATTTACAAACCTCCGCGATGCGAGAGAGCGAGGTGGCGGCTCTGTGGTCCTGACTGCTTTGAATACAGCGTCTGATGTGAGCTGCTCCGTATCGAATCGCCCCCTCCCTCTCTCTCTTGTCAGATTCTGCCTCCACCCGCCCCTCTTCCACCCTCTGCCATCAACAACTCATCCACAGCATTATGAGGAGGGTTAAAAAAAAGTACAAACAAAAGGTGCGGGGTACTTATAGTTTTTAAAAAAAACACACACACAAAAAACAAGCGTACTTAAAGGTTTCCAATAAACACCAAAGTTACATGTAGAAGTTAGTCAGAGCGCATCCCCGAGAAGAAGGGGTAGTCATAGCAACAGAACACTACTGTCATTATCGTTTAATTATAGATTAAAATTCAACTTTAGTGTTTTCTTTAAAATCTCATTTTAAAGGTAACTGCACCAAATGACAGTTTTCATAAAAATTCACCATTTCATGCATGAATCATGACAGCCTCAGTCAAGATTTTCTCTAATGTGTTTTTATTGCTCAAGAACAAGATCTGATCTTTTTACACATCATTCAAAGAGATTTTCAGATGTCTACTTCTAATTATGTTCAAAATAGACACACACTGTATAGCTATCATCTCTAAGAAAACCTCAGACTCAAATCTACATTGATTTATTGATTGATTGTTTTCAGACTGTGGAAAAATCAGGTGTTTTCAATCTCATCTGAAATCAGCAGTGTTTGGAGTAATGCATTACAAGTAACATGCATTATGTAATCAGATAATTTG
The DNA here is from genome assembly GCA_038088235.1 of Zacco platypus. Taxonomy (NCBI): domain Eukaryota; kingdom Metazoa; phylum Chordata; class Actinopteri; order Cypriniformes; family Xenocyprididae; genus Zacco; species Zacco platypus. Next base: position 3,361,576 of record CM076079.1, read on the forward strand.
TTGATAAATGTAACATGTATTACATAATCAGATTACTTTTTTGATGTAATTCATTGCTGGTTACAATTACATTACATTTTTGATGTTAGAAGTAATGCATTACAAATAACAGGCATTATGTAATCAGATTACTTTCTGATGTAACGAGTAAAGTAACGCATTATATGTAACATTATAGATAATCAGATTACTTTCTGATGTAACAAGCAACGAATTACAAGTAACATGCATTACATTTTTGATGTTAGAAGTAATGCATTACAAATAACAGGCATTATGTAATCAGATTACTTTCTGATGTAACGAGTAAAGTAACGCATTATATGTAACATTATAGATAATCAGATTACTTTCTGATGTAACAAGCAACGAATTACAAGTAACATGCATTACTTTTTGATGTTACAAATAACGCATTGCAAGTAACATGCATTATGTAATTAGATTACTTTCTGATGTAACGAGTAAAGTAATGCATTATATGTAATATACATAATCAGATTACTTTTTGATGTAACAAGCAACGAATTACAAATAACATGCATTACATTTTTGATGTTACAAATAACGCATTACAAGTAACATGCATTATGTAATCAGATTACTTTCTGATGTAACAAGTAAAGTAACACATTAAATGTAACTTGTACTACATACTCAGATTACTTTTTTGATGTAACCAGCAATGAATTACAAGTAACACGCATTACATTTTTGATGTTAGAAGTAATGCATTACAAATAACATGCATTATGTAATCAGATTACTTTCTGATGTAACGAGTAAAGTAACGCATTGTATGTAACATTATAGATAATCAGATTACTTTTTGATGTAACAAGCAGCGAATAACAAATAACACACATTACATTTTTGATGTTACAAATAACGCATTGCAAGTAACATGCATTACGTAATCAGATTACTTTTTGCTGTAACGTGCAAAGTGACGGATTAAATGTAACATGTAATATACATAATCAGATTACCTTTTAATGTTGCAAGCAATGAAAAACAAGTAACATGCATTACATTTTTAATGTTAAAAGTAATGCATTTTGAATAACATACATTATATAATCAGATTACTTTTTTGACGTAACTGCATATTACATTCTAACGACTTTAATCTTTGATCTGCTGAATAAAATTTTGATCGGTTGTCCACATAGCTATCATTAGGCTTCCAAAGTCTTGGAATATGGCAATAGTAAGTAATAGATAAATAAATAAATAGTTTGTCATGGTAATCTTTAATCAAAATCTGAAAATTTGTTTCCGCTCTGGAATGGTGTTCCTTCTCTGATGACGTCAGTTTGATGGCTTGGGTTGAATATCCTTTAACCACTCCCCTCCAACTGTCAGTCCCCTGTGAGTGGGGGATGGAGAGGCGGTGCGCTAAAGTAAAACCCCGCCCTCTATTCAATATTCCGTCATAACATTGACGTAAAGCTGGTTGCAACTTCCTGTCCACAGGGACTTTAAAGACAAGTCTTAGCAGTTTATGCAACCTTTTTTAAAACTGTTTTACAGTAATTACCTGAATAAAACAAACATGTAATTTTCATTCTTTGCAATATCAGTTTTAATGTTTTACAAAGATTTTCCATAACACACATGCTCCCTCTCACTGTGCAGACACACACAGCCACACGAACAAAGGTGCTGAAATGGTGTTGAACATAAACAATACACATTCAAAATCAATAATGTTCAGTGACACTATTTGTCAGCAACGTGGCATTATGTGCATTCAGCTATTTTAGTGTTTTTCCTTTCTGAAGGTCAGCAGGATCTTGTTGTGAAAGTGCCGTGTACAGTGATTACTGATCCCTCATTACCTAGACCTGAACAAATATTACTGACAGGTGCTCAGGCTACACAGAGCAACGCAATCAGCTCAAACAAAGCAGAACTTGTACAAGCCATATGGAGTCTGATTTCTGCTCCATTTAAAACTGGTTTTATGACATCACGTCTGGAACAAGAGAACAATGAAGTTTAGGTAGCTGTAATGGGAGCCACAATGAAATCATAATCCTAATATGTCAATGAGTGAGCCATTAGAGACCCTTCAGAGATAAAATCCGTACAGGAAGTCGAACAGTTGCTACATGACTTTTCCAGAGAGTGTCACAGGACATGAAAGAGGCAGGAGAAGAAAAGTTACTTTAAACATGCAAATATAAAGTCAGTATTGAGTGTATGGAAGTATAATAAGGGATGGATGGAGGGATGGATGGATGGATGGTAGATGGATGGATGATGGATGGATGGATAGAGGGATAGATGGATAGATAGATGATAGATAGAGGGATGGATGGATGGATTGATTGATGGATGGATGGATGGATAGATGGATGGATGGATGGATGCATGGATAGATGGATGGATAGAGGGATAGATGGATAGATAGATAGATAGATAGATGGATGGATGATAGATGGATGATAGATGGATGGATGGATGGATAGAGGGATAGATGGATAGATGAAAGATAGAGGGATGGATGGATTGATGGATGGATGGATAGATAGATGGATGGATGGATGATAGATGGATGATGGATGGATGGATAGATGGATGGATGGATGGATGGATGGATGATAGATGATGGATGGATGGATGGATGATAGATGGATGGATGGATGGATGGATGGATGGATGGATAGATAGAGGGATAGATGGATAGATAGATGATAGATAGAGGGATGGATGGATTGATGGATAGATAGATGGATAGATGGATGATAGATGATGGATGGATGGATGGATGGATGGATGATAGATGATGGATGGATGGATGGATAGATGGATGATGGATGGATGGATGGATAGAGGGATAGATGGATAGATAGATGATAGATAGAGGGATGGATGGATTGATGGATTGATGGATGGATGGATGGATAGATGGATGATGGATGGATGGATGGATAGAGGGATAGATGGATAGATAGATGATGGATTGATGGATTGATGGATTGATGGATAGATGGATAGATAGATGGATGGATGGATGGATGGATGGATAGATAGATGGATAGATGGATGGATGGATGATAGATGGATGATAGATGGATGATAGATGGATGATAGATGGATGGATGGATGGATGGATAGATAGATGGATAGATAGAGACTGCTAAAACAAATGTATTATTGCCAATTTAACACAATTGTCTAAGATAACCCTAATAATGAGTTTTGTAAGGTGTAAATTTAAATTCTATGTAAATTTTCACTGTTAAAAAACACAACTTAAAGCAATTTAATTATGCATGCTCTATGATGTGTTTAAATGTCTGCAGAGAAAATGGATTAAGAGAAAAGCTCCGTGTCTTATTTTGGATAGATTAAAGGGTTAGTTGGCCCAAAAATGAAAATTACCCCTCGATTTAGTCACCCTCAAGCCATCCTAGGTGTATATGACTTCTGCTAAACACAATCAGAGTTATATTAAACAATATCCTGGCTTTGCAATGGCGTTGAATAGACTTTATTCAGATCAGCGCCATAACAGGAATGAAAGTGAGGCTGTGGGGGGATAGATTTACTGTGTTTTCAATGGCATCCAAAAGCTAAAGCTCCTAGATCACTTATCATTTTCATGTCGTCTGGACTCTTTTGTCAACTCAAATTTCTTGGAAAGATTATATTGCAGTGTTTCGTCAGCAGAACAATCCAAAAACACATTAAATAACAGTACAACCCATAAAGAGATGTGTCTATGCTCCAAAAAGTACATCCATCCATCATAAAAGTAATCCATACAACGCCAGTGGGTTAATAAATTCCTTCTGAAGCAAAGCAATGGGCAATGGCCGTACGTGAGTAACTTAATAGAATACTTTCAGTACTTAGATGTGTTTTGAACTGTACAACGTGATGATAATAATTTCTAAATAGATGAATTTTCATTCGTTGGCAGTTGCTGGGTGGTTGCAATAATAATAATAATAATAATAATAATTATTATTATTATTATTAATAATAGTAGTAGTAGTAGTAGTAGCAGTAGCAGTACAACATTGTTATTAATAATATTTGTTTTTATTTTTTAATATCCAATAATAATTTAATAAAATACTATAATATTTTTTACAATATTATAACAAGCCATTACTGCACCTACAATAAGATAAATGCAAATGAGGATAGTGGTTATAAGGGTTTTTAAAAGAACTGCATCTGGCATTCATATCTCTTTTCACTCAACAACAAATAGGCAATAACACATTATTTATGACGTGCATGAAACCACAAGCAGCAAATCTCACCACGGAACCTGCAAGAAACGTGCAACGTATTGCTTTAGAGCTGGACTTTGTGTGCTCTCTCTATATATAAATCAGTCACAATAGAAAATAATATTTTTTATGACATGATGGTCTGATATCTCAAGCGCACACACATCACCTCTTTGCACTAAAGCCTGGATATAGAATAGGCATTATGCAGCTGATTGTGATGAGCAGGTCATCCATCATCAGCGTGCCGTCTGGAATTCAGCTGTTCAGTTGTCGATCTTCATGCAGGCAAATAAGTTAAGATGCACCACAATGATAGATCAAATCTCTGCTGCATGTGGAGCCCCCACATCTGAGTCATCATTTAATCCCAAGATATATTTCGGAACATAGGTTGCTGTCTGTATAGAGCTATTTTTAATTGCCGCTGTTATCATTATTCCATCACTATTCTCTGAATAGTAACACTTAAGTATTACCTTTGCTACATTAAACTTTAGTATGTATAAGCCAAACAATGATGCATTAGATGAACATGGATTTAAAACAGACATAATATACAATCAGAATGTCATTTGAGGTTTATTAATGCAGTCTATAAGCATATAATTACTGAAGCACTTCTAAAAGGGTCTTTATGCCTTAATTGACTTGGGCTGATGTTGTTTTGCTTGTGGCTTCCAGGGAAAAGCAGCATTGGTTTTCAGCGGAGGTGGAGTTTGGCAGAGGCCATTCAGCTGCAGGGAGGTTGACACAATGCTTTAGACGCTGCCTGTGTCCTTGGCTGTTTTCACTTAAAACTCATCTATCACTCCACTGGCTGTACATAAAAGGAGACGCTAAACCTCCATCTATGAGAAAACTGGGACTGTGCTAAAAAAAAAAGGAAAACCGGTTTAAAACGAGCTGTTTAAATGTGCCTGAAACATCATTTAAGTCAATATATTTTATAAATAAATCAATTTACATGTTACTGTTATGTAAATGAGAATAGTCCCATAGACATTGCAGCATATTTTCAGAGGAAATGATTTTGTTTCTGAATAAGGTTTGTAATTATTCAGACATACTGACTTCAGCGATGCTTAGAAAAGATTTATTGCTGTTAGATACAGTGTCACCATCTGGTGGAAACATGTTTTCTTTATATTTCCCTGCAACTACTGACTTTTCTGACATAATGAAACAGCGCCACCTAGTGAATCAAAAGCAACACTAGAAATTATTATAAGAACAATTTTTAGATTTATATTATTTATATTGATTTTACATCTCTGTTCTTGATTTCTTTCTCTATTCTTGATTTTTTCTCTATTCTTGAAACAGTTTCATATTTAAAATATTGTAATTTTTTAAAGAAGTTTAAATGATAAATAGCATATATATATATATATATATATATATATATATATATATATATATATATATATATATATATATATATATCATGTATATATCATGTATATATATATGATATATATATCACGCTCCTATGCGACTGTAAGAATCTGATGACAGTATTTTTACTTCATATGCTTATCCCACTTCTCAAACTTTGTTTTAGCTTTTTTCTTTTTTTCTCTTAAACTCTTACATTTAATTATATGGTCTTCAAGATCAGGGAAAATGAGGCAGAAGTACAATGAAAGAATCATCAGGATGTTTCGTCTCAATTTAAATGATCAGAATGCATTTAAAGGTTCAGAAAAATACAGCTTCTTATAAAAAAAAGTGTTCCTGTGGCTCAGTTTACCCCAGGTTAGGGGTAAGTTGCACCATCTGGATCAAAACCATGTTTTCATTTCATTTCACCAATTTTAAAGATAATTTACCTCTTTTAAAAACTAATTTAATAATCAGTTTTTCTTTTACAAATAGTAACATTTCTTTTCATAAAGTTAACTTAAACAACATAAAACCAACCAAATAAAGTGTGTTGAATAAAGCTATAAAAAATAATAATTCAATGTCACTGAAAGTAATAAACATTTTAGTGAAAAGATTCACCAATGTTACTGCTTTGTCGAACAAAATGGCGGGTTATGATTGGTCAGACCGTCTGTCAATCAAACTGCCGGCGACGGGTCAATTGTGACAAAGTTTTCAAGCAAGCATTTTCTGATATACACTAAAAAATTCTGAGTTAAAAACATCCCAAATTGACTGGGATTGAGTTTTTTTTAACTCAGCAGTTGGGTTAAATGTTTGCTCAACATGCTGGGCGGTTTTTAAACTATTGTTTAAAAATGACTATATGTCTGGCTTAAAATGAACCCAAAAAAGGTTGGAAATTAAAAATCAGACACATAATTACTAGAGGCAACAATAATAATGAAAAGGTGAAAATCTTTTAATAAGCAATTTATTAAACGTTTAGTGTTTAAGTTCATTAAACTGTTCATTTATTAAACAAATTAATAAATGTTAATTTCCAATATATTTTGGGTCCATTTTAAGCAAGCAATACAGTCATTTTTAAACAATAGTTGAGTTAAGTAAAACTACCCAGAAGGTTGGGCAAACATTTAACCCAACCGCTGGGTTAAAACAACCCAATCATATTCAACCCAACTGGGGTTGTTTTTGACCCAGTATTTTTAGAGTATACCTCAGTTGAGATCAAACTTAGTCATATCTTGAGAGGTTATTCTAAAAAAAAATAATAATAAAATTAAACACTGATCAAGTATTCAGTATTAGTTTGCAAGTGATTCAAAAAGACAGGTTCACTATATAATTTGATTTATTTCCATTTGCATCATATTGCATTAGCAGATAATCTTAAAGGCACATGAACAAAAACAGATAAAAACATTTAAACCCAGCCTAATGATTTGTTAGCTGATACTGCATAATAGTGACCACTTTAAAGTACATATACAGGACAGGTATTTTTGAGTAAAATAAAAATTAGTAAATCATTCACATGCAGATAATGCATAATCATATATTAAAATATCTGAACAAACCAAATATGTTCAAAAAAACTTTCCTAGTTTTCACTATTTTCTTAATATAAGAAACACCTAAAAGCTTCACTGATACTCTTCATTGTACCAACAATGTACTCACTATATATATGGCAATAAACACCACGCGTAAGTCCACTTGCCATTAAATTCACAAATGCTCTAAAATCCTTTCCGGGAGCATATAATGTGCATTCGCTCGTTTCAGCTCGAGTCTGTTAGAAACTGCGGAAAAACTGGAGGGAAAGTTCGTAACCGAGAAACATGGTCGCACACATTGGAAATCCCCTGATAGCATTCACAGTCGCCCCACGAAAGAAAACCTGTATTGAGAATAAAATGAAAAAACAAAAAGCATCAGTATTATATTCATATTTCACAAAACTCTAAATCAGCTTGTTTACAGCAATTAACATAAAACAGGCCTTTATACTGTAAGATTTCTATTAATGTATCTGTAATCTAACCCTTACATCTACTGTAATATACAGTATGGAAATTATTGGCTACTATAGTGCATATTTGAATATAGTAAAGCTGATCCACTCATATTAAAGTGCACCTATTATGTTATTTTAAAGGTTTTGTTTGGAGGTTTAATAGGTTTACATTCATCAATTGTTCAAAGATACTTTTTTTAACTCTTATCACAATAACTTGTTTTATTTAATTACTCTTTTCATTTATCTTTGATATTCACAGAGCTTTGACGTTCACAAACAGCTATATTGTACACGGTAATATATGAAAAAGCATAATAGGGGACTTAAATAAAACATTCTTATTTAGATGTGACTACATGAAGCACCTTTTACTTGAGCGAACTCGTTTGACAGTGTACTTGTTCCTACTTCTATTTATGTAACTGTTTTGCAGCTATTGTAAGTAGTTCTGCAGCTGCTGCATTAAAACTCTTAAATTAGTATAACATCCATCAGCAACTTACATGTATTCCTTCTGTCTTGTAACTTTGCGTGACGCAGTGCACAATGCCCTTGTATTTCCTCTGCTGCATGGCATCTGCTTGCAACCTGCTTTTCACCACGTCGGTAGGTGTGGCGGTGAACCACGAGATGGATCCTGTGGAACAACAGCAAAAGTGAAATCTTGACTCCCACTTGTGTCATGTTTAAGTCAAACCAGGCCCTTTCCAGGATCCTTAGGAGAGAAATTTTTATGGGAAGTACAGTGAGGAATCTCAAAACAATCCACCCTCTGACTCTCCTCAGCCAACAGTGCATTTATGAATCTGACTGCTGAGAAGTGGTTTGGTGTCATCCAGAGGTTCTGACAGCGCTTTTTAACTCTAAAATATTGGAAACAGACTTTAAAACTCTACATCTGGTGTTACAACATAAAGTGCATAAAATGCATCTGGTTTTAGGATACACTCTTGGAAATAAATGTTCTAAAAGTTCTTCACACCGATGCCATTGAAGAACCATTTTGGATTCCCAAAAGAACCTTTTTTTTTTTTCTTGGTGTGAAGAACATCTTGATAATCTGAAGAAACTTTTTCCATGATAAAGAACCATTGTAAAGTTTCCATGTATTTTAAAGGCTCTTCATGAAACCATTGATGCCAATGAGGAACCTTTATTTTTAAGAGTGTAGAAAGAAAAGTATAGCTCTCTTAAACCTAGTGAACTAACTCTGTAGAGAGCATTTTGAAGTGTCACCGTATTACAATGCTTTCTAAGATAATATTTGACCACATTTTAATGGCGGGAATTTTTTTTTCTCCCAGACCAGCAAACTGACCTGCAGGCGATTCTGAAGACTTCATTGGTCACAGTGCTGATTGCAGACACAATGCATACCAAACCCTGCCCTACACACCTAACCTGAAGCAGTGAAACTGGCTGCAGGGTACTATTGTTGGACTCTCGTTGTTAGTTTAGCAACAGGCTAATATCGAATTTGATTGAAATCTACTGTGCATTTGAGAGTGTTTTAAATCAGTCACCTATTAGGTTCCACTTTTGTTAGAAGTCAGGTGCTTGTGTAGGCAGTAGACAGCAGCTACTAGGTTTTGGAAGAGATCTGAAGTCTCATTTACCTGCTAAACCTCCTGCTAGCCATATGCAACAGGGATGAGGTGTACCATTGCCATCAGGATTCAGCCAGTTACAGAATAATGTGTATGGTACGAAGTACAGGGTGTAACCAGGTACATCCCGCAATATCATGGCTCCCGCTCCTCGGTAGAGTCCTTGAATGCCCTCGTTCTGCAGGACAGTACTAATGCAGTGCAGTGGCCCTCTGTACATTAACGGGGATTGAATCCCCATTGACCGAAGAGGGACACTCCCATTCCCAGCGAGGTTAAAGTTCTCTGAAAACACACAAAACAGAACATACTGCATGCATTGTTGTCATTTTAAAACATTTTTTTCCCATAATTGTTCATTTCCTTGGAAATGATTAGCTTTCAGTAATCATTACATAGGAATTTTTTTCTTTAACCCTTTCATGCATAGAGGTTACTACAGTGGAACAGCTTATTATATGGCATAGATGCACATCAGTGCACTACAGTGGAAACTAGTGCATCATCCTATACACTGCCACCAATTGGCAAGCCTTTGTATGTAGAATTTTTGTTTTCTCCCAAGATGGCTGACTGCCAGTCAGAAATGCCAAGTTTCTCTGGAATATCAGTCCATTCCTTCAATCCTAGGAGACTCTAACAGGTATAAAAAATTTAACATCTAAGGAGTCATATCATTTTTAAAATTCTGATTAATCATCTGTCCATTAAATTGCACAAGATCATGCATCACTATCTATATTTCAGCTACAATTCATTCTATTACTGTGACTGTTGTTCTTGAAAATACTTAATCTGCAGTAACTTCTTTTGGCTATAAATAAGTGTATTTGTGTTATTAGATTGTAATTTGCTGTTACGTTAAATGTTACCTGATTACATAATGCATGTTACTTGTAATGCGTTACTTTACTTGTAACATCAAAAAGTAATCTGATCAAGTAATGCAAATTACTTGTAATCAATTACATTACTCACTACATCAAAAAAGTAATCTGATCACGAAATGCAAATTACTTGTAATCAATTACATTACTCACTACATCAAAAAAGTAATCTGATCACGAAATGCAAATTACTTGTAATCCATTACATTACTCACTACATCAAAAAATTAATCTAATCACGTAATGCACATTACTTGTAATCCGTTACATTACTCACTACATCAAAAAAGTAATCTGATCACGTAATGCACATTACTTGTAATCAATTACATTACTCACTACATCAAAAAAGTAATCTGATCACGTAATGCACATTACTTGTAATCCATTACATTACTCACTACATCAAAAAAGTAATCTGATCACGTAATGCACATTACTTGTAATCCATTACATTACTCACTACATCAAAAAAGTAATCTGATCACGTAATGCACATTACTTGTAATCCGTTACATTACTCACTACATCAAAAAAGTAATCTGATCACGAAATGCAAATTACTTGTAATCAATTACATTACTCACTACATCAAAAAAGTAATCTGATCACGAAATGCAAATTACTTGTAATCCATTACATTACTCACTACATCAAAAAATTAATCTAATCAGGTAATGCAAATTACTTGTAATCAATTACATTACTCGCTACATCAAAAAATTTATCTGATCACGAAATGCACATTACTTGTAATCCATAACATTAAACTCTACATCAAAAAAGTAATCTGATCACGTAATGCACTTTACTTGTAATTCAATACTTTACTCTTTTCATTAAAAAAGTAATCTGATCATGTAATGCATGTTACTTGTAATGCATTACTCCTAATACTGCTCATTTCAGATGAGATTTGAAAACACCTGATTGCGTTTGAATAATTGAAGCAGTATTATATATTTTTTGTATATATTTTATAGTTTTCACATGATTTTATCATTTTATTCCTTGGTTTGTTAAATACATGCAGCATTACTGTGTTATTACTGTATTATGTTTAATACAGCATCTCTTCAGTTAAAAATATAAATGCATACTGTCTACTAAGTGGACATCTGAATTTTTATTGCCCTAAGAGCAATAAAAACACACAGGAAAAAAATCCTGACGGTGGTTCTCATAATTCATGCATGAAAGGGTTGACATGAATACTCCATGGATAACTGTAGGGTGCTAAAATGTCAAGAATCTATCTTACCTGCAAGAACAGGTTGGGTTTGCAACTGCAGTCTAATTTTGACAAGGTCAACAGGGCCACCCACCCCCACCGACACCAGACCGGTCAACATGCTCGCTACAGTCAAGTCAAGCATGCTGCAAGGGTGTCTACCTTCACCGTAACGGTATCTACTAATGAGGCGTTGTGAGTTGCTGAAGAAGCCAAACACCAGAGAATTATAGAGGGTGATGCTAGCCAGTGGAAAGGACAGGCCTTTGAAAAAGCCAGTAACCTAAAACAACACAAAAAAGAGAGATATCTTTGTCATAGATTGTCTACTTTTGCCTGTTCACACCATAAATTGGGTGATTTTTGATATGTAGTCCCTCCCAGGGACAACTATGAACACAAATTTTGTGCCCTGGTGGTCAGTATTAATATGTTATACATAATTAATCACAATTAAGAGAAAATATGGTGGTTTTTTTAATCATTTTACTAGTGTTTGTGTGGCTGTTACCATTTTTTGTCATATCCCAAGATTTTACAGGAACAACTGGCAATTTATTACATTTCAGGTGTATTTTTTTTTCCGATTAGAAGGATTTACTGGTTATTTTATTGTTGTAATAATTGTCTTCAGTAATACTTCAAGAAGTGACATCATCATTAACAACATTTCAAAGGATGAGAAACTATATATGAATATGATCTAAAATAAAAAATATATATATATGGTGACAATGGTGATAACTTTAAATATTTATTTTCATCTGGATCCATGCCATCTTTTCATTCTGTAAAGTTTAAGAGCAAAAATATAGCTCTAAAGGTGCAGCAAAACAGGAACGGCTCAACAAACGCAACACTCTCTGTCCTTTTAGAGTAATGGTTATTGCAAAACATATGCTTGACAGTAACTTAATATAAAGTCTTACATTTTCCTTTTTGTAGATTGTTACAACACAGTGGAGAGTATTCTTATATCCTTTGCCAGCTTGTAAACGTGTCTGAAAAAAAGCACATTGTTTTTTTTATTATTATTATTGACACTTCATTCCCAACCAAAATATCATACCAGCACAGTGGGTAAAAAAAGCACCATAATGCCTAATGAAGTAACTTGAAGTGTAGAAAGGGAATATAAATACATAATATACATTTCTTGGTACCTTGACTGTGTCAAGTGGATGTCCTACAATCACACTGGATGCTCCTGTAAGAAAAACAGTAAGCTCTACATTCAAAGTGTCGCAACTGAAGTATACCAAGTAAATTATAATGATAGAAGTACTGCATAGCTTTGTAGGAGGCTCTTCTCGCAGAACACAGTGTCCTTTTCATGAATAAGTTACATTGTTTTGAACATTTCATGGTGGATGGGCATACACATTAGGGCTTTACAGAACACACTTTTTCTTTCAGAACCTGTCTTTACACCAAAACCCATTTGAGGCTGAAAACAGTATAACAATGTTGTTTACAAGAACGCTTTGTTTGGAGACAAAGATTTGTAACACTTTCCTTAAATGTTTTACTGTAAATGAGACGCAAATCTCGAGTTATTGTATGTACATCACATAGGCTTACTGATAAACATAAACAAAGACGCAAACGACGCCCCTCCTCACCATTTCCCAATTATACTTGTTTTTCGACTCTTTACATTGCCAATTTTCCGGGTGTTTTAAAGGAAAAACTGCATATAAAATCGATTAAAACAGTTTAAAGTGGCATTTTAATTGAAACTTATGTTGCATGTGGACGCGAGGATAACAGATGAACTACTTCACGAACTGTAAAGCTGCAAAAAAATACAGAACACACAATATTTCTCGGCGAAAATGTACTTCTGGGGGTCGTCTGTAATGTTAAACACACGAAACTTTTTGCAAAACAAACAAAACTCACCTCCAATCCATCCTGCTAGAAAATCATCCAAATGAAAGACTGTCATTGTACAACAGACTGAATCTACACTGGATATTTCCACGGCATTGATACGGTTTAAATGTTGACGCTAAACATCCGTATGCTTCATTTAACTCTTCCTCCGATCGATAAAAGCAAAGGTAAAACCTCATCCACACTTTTAAATCGGTGAGGGAGGAGTATATGGGGGCGTTATGCGAAAATAGATTCGTCCGCCAACATCCAATATGAGTTTATTAAAACAATTTGCCGCGGACATATGGCTCACTATTGTTTAATATAATGAGTAAAGAGTGCGAATGTTTATCACATGGCTACTGAGTTCTTCCAATATATTGAGGAATGTCTGGAATGTGGTGGTGTCCGTGACTCACATCTGATTGAACCATAAAACCAATATGTTTTCCCACAAACATTCTCTTGAAAATAATTGGTAACACTTTACAGTTTGTTACTGTATTTACTAACATTAGTTACTGAAAATGCAGTTGACAGTGCATTAACTAATGTTATCAAGATTTTAATAAATGTTGAAATTGGCATTAATAAATGCGGTTATTAGCTCAATGAACCTTATTGTAAAGTGTTTACCGTTTATATCTAAATGATAATCTAGTTACTGAAAATGCAGTTGACAGTGCATTAACTAATGTTAACAAGATTTTATTAAATGTTGAAATTAGCATTAATAAATGTGGTATAAGTGCATTATTAGCTCAATGAACCTTATTGTAAAGTGTTTACCGTTTATATCTAAATGATAACCTAGTTACGCTCTCATCAGCCTTGACATGAAACGTTACAGGTTGGGATGTAAACAAACGTTCTGTAAATAACATGCTTCAGTCAACGTGGAAAGTTACTGTGTGATTGGCATAATGGAGTTTTGCGAATATTTTTGTGTGGACTTCTGTACGCTTATAAAAAAATTCAACCCACTAGAACTGAAAATTTAATTACCAATGCCAAAGGTACAACATGCAGTGAGTTCGTCGCACTCTTTCCATTTACTTTCACATTTCTGTGATTGAAACTTTTAAGCTCACATGAATCAAGTAGTGAAATGATTGTGGACTGATCTAAGCCTGATGTATCACCTGCATATATAGATGGAAATGTGCAACCTGAAGCGGTCTGAAATCCTCTCTTGTGTAAACTGAAATCATATTCCCTTCATTGTGAAATATATAGTTGATTCACGTGCTCTCCAAAAAGTTTTGGCACAAACACAAACAAAACTATTACACAGAAAATGAACCCTGTGACATATAGGCCTGAGCCGAGCTAACAGGGAATGCTTTAGGTTTAGGAAAGGTTCTTCCAGCAACGATAATAAAACGTTCGTTCAAAGTCATCTCGTCTCAAAATGTTAGCACAAAAACAATGTTTTTTCATCAGAGAACGTCCAAAAGTAACTTTCCCATAATGTCTGCTAAGTGGAGTGCTCCATTAAAATTTGAATAACAAAGAAAAAACAGAACGTTTTGAACGTTTAGAGAACATTTAGAAATAATGTTACTTTATACACTAACAAATATGGCAATATCTAAATGAACTTCAAGTCAAAAATGTTTAATATAGCTGAATTTATACTAACAAAACCGTTTTAATTGGGGTATAAATAACGCTTTAATGTAACAATGGCAGCTTTTTCATTGTGTACTTCACAACTAACATAATGAAGAGGTTGCCTTGGGGAGGGGAGGTAAAATAATAACTTGGGCGAGGCTCAGCTGACGTAACCATAAGATCACACTGTGGAATTTAAAGAAGAAACTGGTTTTACAGAGAGCAAACATGTAAAATTAATTAAAAAAAAAATTTTTTTTTTTTTTGGCTCATTCATGTTGCTCACTAATGATTCAGTCAAAATCTGGTTTAATCTTTTGTTTGACTATTTGGCCCATTGTGACTCATTAACTCACTCATAGTAATAAAGTCGTATCGTATGGGCCATTTATCCTTTGTCACCTGACCTGATGGGTGAGGCCGTGAAGCAATCCACTCATGCATTGCAACAATTCACGTCCTGACTCCTTTGAAATGCAAGTTTGCAAAATGAAAGGTTCTTTAAGGATTTTAACAAGGGCAATTCAGGCCTCTGATTAGTGTCTCTGAGCTCGGCTATTGTTTGTGATAAGCGATCAATATTTAACCACACAACACAGCCGTCTTATCACAGCACACCGGATTGCATGCGAGGTACAGAACGCTCCATCTGTTTGTGCAAATAACTGACTAGGCATCTCAAATGTACTTGTGCTCATTTTTATGCACTACAAAACATCTCCTGTGCGTCTGCTGTAGACTTGACTACTAATGAGGATTTGTTTGGGTGTTAGGAAGAGGCTTGGCTGCAAATTCTGTCAAACGTCAGCAGCATAAATTAAAAGCCAACATTGCATGGACAAAACAAAGTCTTTGTTTCTGACACAGAGCATGCCTGGGAGATTGTAGCCTTTCTCTATTTTGGCTAGAAAAAAGCTGTAAAAAGTTGTTTGTCTGAGGTGAGGGATGAGCAACAGCTATAAAAGGCTGGAACATTGAATTTCTGGTTAAAAAAACAAAAAAAACAATCACATTTTGCAGGTTGTTTCCAGAAACAATATACCTTAAGACATGACGAAAGCAAAAAAATGTCCATGATATTAATGGTTATAAATCCTCTCAGAAGGCTGAGCAATCTTAGGTTTCTTTGAGTCTGCTAGAATTAGAAGTTGCTCTCTGGTTTCAGTGCAGATGACAGATGAACTCTTTTTAACTAACACCCTCTTGACCCACTGACATAGTTCATCTCAGAATTAGACAAAGAACATTATAGCAATATTGGAACATTTTTGGAACTAAATGTTCCTCACTGACAGTATTCATTTTGTTCATAAAGACATAGATATGTTAGGTCAGTGACCCGACTAAACTTGTTTTCAACCTGTTTTGAGGTCTGTGTTGACACAGATCACAGTGAATCGCTACCACCCGTCAGTAACCTTTGTTTTGTTGCTTTTGAAATTGACAGTACAAACCCTATCCGGAATGGAAAACTTCCAAATGGAAGGATTATAAAATAAAATGAAATGAAATGAAATGAAATGAAATGAAATGAAATGAAATGAAATAAAATGAAATAAAGTAAAATAAAATAAAATTAAATTAAAAATAAAATTAAATAAAATTAAAAATTAAATAAAATTAAATTAAATTAAATAAAATAAAAAAAATAAAATAAAATAAAATAAAATAAAATAATTTAATTTAATTAATAAAAAATAAAAATTAAATTAAATTAAAAAAATTAAATTAAATATTAAATTAAATTAAATTAAATATTCTTACTAATAGTGCTACTAATAAAATAATATAGCAATTATGAATAGCATTATTATTATTAATAGTTTAGTTTTAACATTGCTCGTTTTATAGAATTATACAATTTGGGTCCCCCAAATTCTTTTTACAAAGAAAAAACAATTTTGAATGTTTAGAGAACATTTAGAAATAATGTTTCATATGCAAGCAAAATATTCTTAGAACATATATTTGTTAGCTGAGAAACTTTATACTAAAAAAAAATGGCAACCCAAATATGGCAATATCTAAATGAACTGGTTTAATTCAAGTCAAAATTATTTAATATTGCTGAATAAACCTAAATACACACATTTATACTAACAAAACTGTTTTAATTGGGGTAGAAATAACGCTTTAATGTAACAACGGCAGCTTTTTACATCTTAATGTTTAATAAGAGGTTGCCTTGGGGGGTGGAAAAATAATAATTTGGGTGAGGCTCAGCTGACTTAACCATAAGATCATATTGTGGAATTTAAAGAAGAATTTGGTTTTACAGAGAGCAAACACATGCAAAATCAATCAATAAAGAAAAAACCTGCTCCACTTCCTTTTTGACCAGTTAAATAGACCCTAAAGTTGGGTAAATGTTCAATTCACGCAATGCAAATAGAATGAAATATGTTGAGTAATTTAGATCACTTTAGACGTCACTGTAAAACCTTGACAATCAGGGTGTGTTAAACTCGTGAATTCTCATTGGCTCTCAATGCGCAGTGAGATAAACGCCATTGATGTCACAAGATTTCAAGATGATAAAAGATGAGCAGTCATTTTTCACAAATGCAGAACAGTGACACTTATTGTTATCTGCTGTACATCTGTACACGGTGTTATTACAAGCAGAACCTTTTGGACAGGCCTGACAATAAGCGGTAACCAGCCTGACAAGTCATCTAACCACAAAGAAACCATACTAAAGTGCAAAAGTTTTTAAAAACCAATATGTTTACTCTCTTATATATTCTATACCAGTATATCTCGACATATCTCTGACAAGAAGACATTAGAGCATAATAATGTGTGTTGTGCGAACATATTTAAGCCTGAAGCATGTTGATAGATTTATGCCTTATGAGTAAGAATTCCTAGTAGCTGCAAGCAGCAATTATCTGAGCGAGCGATCTGTAAAAAATGTTATTTGAACTTGTCATTGTGGAAATGACATTTATATGGCATTGGATGATGACAATGGTACTTAAGTTTCATCTCAATACACCAAAGCCGATAGCCTACAGCCTGAGATCCTGAATGACATCTTTCCATATTTCACAACATGAAATATGAATGCACTCCAAATGATCAAACAAATGATTCTGTGGATAGAGATAATGCCGTGTTTTGTTGTATGATAGCGCCATCACACACAACACACTACACTAACAACTTGGAAGGGTCAAGTTCTTACTTTCAGGGTCTATAGACCCTTTTTAGGGCGGCTTCACAATTTAGTCCGCGTGTTCTGCGTGTTCTTCACTCTACAGCGTTAGGAGAAGAAGACAAGGTGTTTGCATTTATTGATAGATTGTTTTGATATCTGCACATGTGCAGTTCTTTGTCATAATTACAGTGATGCATGAAGACATACTTTAGAAAAAGTTATTTTAATATGAGAGTTTCATTTTGCATTGTGCATTGTGTGGATGTGGCAGTAGATTAACATCATGCACAGAAGTTAAAAAATGCATAAAAAATGATTTGTTGGTTCAGTTTAGGCTTTACATTTTGAGTTCATTTAAACTAAAAAAAATTGAGTTGATGCAAAGAAAGAGTTTATTCAACAGAAACTCAAAACATTTTGTTATCTGAATAACATGTTTGAATCTAAAATGATCTGACTTTGTGATTTGAGCTCGAGAGTTTATATCTGCGGCTGAAATAGGATATATATCCATGTATAATACGATATCCAGATATTAAACTCAAAGACAGCACAGCTAATGACATATTCTGATCACAAGATGTCGCCATTTGTACAGTAATCAAAGTTGTCCCACAACAACAAGCTCATTCCAGGTCAAAGTGTTTACAATAGTTTTAAGAGTGTCTATGATTAATTAGTATGATCTTACAGTGATTTAGGTTACCACTTAAGCAGGTAAAAATAATCAAAGAATTTAAAAAAGTGAGGTGTATTGTGTTATTTTTTGCATGGCTATTGTGGTGCAATAGCCATTTTCATAGGCCTAAGTATGTAAATATACTCACAAACGCCTTACACATAAAGTGCATGGATTTACACCGAGACTGAAGAATTAAGAGAACTTTATTCTGTTAATTTTCTCCAAGACAGCAGTGGTCTGTTCAGAATAATGCTAAAACATGATTTTGTTTAGTTAGAATAACAAAATGAACATCAAAAACCGTTTCCCATATCCTTTGTCAAAGTATGTTTCCAATCAAACTGTATTTTGTTGCTAATACTGTATTTTGCGGTCAAATTCAGATTCATCGCTGTAAAATAGCTAATGCTAATGTGCTAGTGTTTGTTTCATGTGTTTGGCTGGTCTTTTTCTGATGTTGTTTTTATGCAAACCTAAAAAAAAAACTCCTTGTTCAGCCTGTATATGTCGTGTTAATAACATGTTAATAGTTTCGCGTGTTGTTAGGACTTAAGCAACTCGTGGCAATATTAATAGTTAACTTTCATGTTTCATTTTAGCGAGTTTTTTTGTGCTTTTGTCACTTTGAACGATAACCACTTTTGGATTTGCACTGAAGGTGAAAAAACAGCATATTAATTTTTTGGGCAGGTTTTATAACCGTTTGTAATTCGGTGTTAAAACAGTTATTTGACAGTTCGAACATGTTTTTCTTCTAGTGAACACAAGGGGGCAGAATAGTATAATCTATTCTCCAACCTTATACAAAATTTGTGGTTTCTCCATGGTTTTGTACTTTAATTACCACTGACCTTTTCTCTCTTTCTATAGATTCTAATCACGGAGCACAAGGCTCCGGACCGATCCCTCCAGTTCAGTGGAAATGTGGAAAGGTGAAATTTCCTATAAATCTTTCCAGAGCAGCTCTCCTCTGCCCATGCAGATGAATGGGACTGAATACTCATTGTCCTTTTTTCCACCATTCACTTGTCTTTCTCTCTCTTTCATTCTCCTTTTTATCTATAGATGTATGTACGCCTACATTAACAATTGAAACTGTTTGAATTTTTTAGCGTTTACGGTTATTTCTTCTGAAGACTATTATCCTGGCACACCACTGGAATAAAACAGTTCATATTCCTTTTTTTTTTTTTTTTTAGCACTAAAAAATGTACGTATTTAAGTTTCCTATTTAATTATACAATACAGTTCAAAAGTATGGTTTATGAATGTTTTTGAAAGTCTCTCATGCTCAGCAAGGCATATGTTTTTTGTTGTTGTTTTTAGCAAAATTAAGTAAAAACGGTAATATTGTGAAATATTATTACAATTTAAACTAAGTGTTTTTCTATTTGAATATATTTTAAAATGTAATTTATTATTGTGATGATCAAAGCTGGATTTTCAGCATCATTACTCCAGTCTTCAGTGTCACATGATCCTGCAGAAATCATCCTAATATGATATGATGCTCATTTATGATTATAATCAACGATAATTTCATTATTCTTTGGTGAATAGAAAGTCCAAAAGAACAGCATGATTTTTGAAATAGAAATTTTTTTACGCTCATTTTCGATCTATTTAAAGGGACAGATCACCCCAAAATGAAAACGCCTTCACCTGTTTGGTTACCCACATTCTTAAAAAATATCTTCCTCAGCGTTCAACAGAAGAAAGACGTTCATACAGGTGTGGAACAACTTTAGGGTCAGGAAATGATGACAGATTTTCATTTTTGAGTGAACTATCCCTTTAATGTGTCTTTGCTGAATATTAATTTCTTTAAGTAAAGACCTTATCAACCCCAAACTATAGGTGCATGTAAATACTGATATATCTATCTGTAAACAGCAACACATGATATCTGGATCAATAAAGCAAACCTTTCTTTCAATAGTTGTGTGCAGGTAAACTAAACTCAAGACTGACAAATATTGAATCTGTGCAGTGACAGGTGAAGGGTAAACAATCTTTCAGATTAACAGATGAAAGTAAAACCATTAACTACGGCTTACAAGGACAATGACATTGTGTGCTCACAGCATTATAGCTTAAACAGATTTTGTTTTCACTAGTTGTAAGCTGTAAAATATTTACCCTTGCTCTTCAATGTAATTTGCAATCCAGGAATCTAGTGTAATTACACATGGAAATGACCACTGTATTGGCTAGGGAGCATAAAGCTCATTTGCATTCGACGAGAATCACAGTGAAGGGCAATGTAAAGCAGCAGACAGGAAAATATGCAGGCGTCTACTGTTCGTGACATCCTGGGACAGTAGTAGTAGCAAAATACAAATATTAAACCAATGTATAATTCATAAATCAAGCGCACAAGTCTTGGAGCAACATGATTGCGTGCTAAAACAAAACAAGATCGACCGCTCTGGAAAATTTAGCGACTGTGGAAGGACACAGTCCTTGAAGGGAAAGGTTAGCACTGTCCTTGAGTCACATGAACAGACTGTGTGAATCACACAAGGGTGGATGAAGCAGTCAAAGTTCTACAAGAACACATTTCTTATGTAAAAGCATGACTGCATTTTACCCTACAGCAGCAGATTAAAGGAGAAGCAACTTAATGTGGAGTGACAGTCCTAACGGAACTGGCTGAGAGTGGCGTGGTATGGCAACGCAACGCTGACTGGCCACAGATTTACAAAGATTTCTGCAAGATCTACAATGACACCCAAGGAGGAGCTAAATTCTGCCTCAGTAAAAAAAAAAAAAAAAAAAAAACGTCTAACAAGCCAGGAAAGGTTCTCGAGAGCTGCAGAAGGGAGCGTTGTGAATAGAGCCATCTTGCGGTTCCTGTCTCATGCAAAGATTCCTGACACCTAGTGTTGACGGCGCACTCTGGAGACCTGCCTTCAGTCCTTCCTCTTCCCTCCACCACCTGTACAGAAATAAACAAAAAAGATGCTCCTTAAGGGGGTGTTGTTGTACTAGCTGTCTCTCCATGTGTCTGACCTCTGTATAAACAAAGAAATCCGAACCAGCAAAGAAGAATCTGAGGCGCTTTGGGAAGAATGAGGTTGTGGATTAATGAAAATCATGCATGTTATTTACATGCAACGTGCGAGCAAATCTGAGGCGACAGAGGTCCAGCATCGGAGAGCTGGATGTATAGTCCTCCAGCAGCAATTCAAAGCTGGCAGGCTTTTGTGCTTAGTCATCTCTGGATTTTCCTCTCTGCGGTGCCAGGCCTGGATGCTGCTCAGTCTAGACACTAGCTGCCATTGGTCATGTGCAGCTGGGAGCTGTCAAGCTTTTCAATCATTTTAATATGTCTACAGGGTACCGCGGTCTTCGATCTCATCTGATGATCCTCACTAGCAGCAAAGATTAAAAAGAGAAAAGAAAAAAAGCCTCCAGTTGTACTCACTGTATATAGAGAGCATAAAAAGGGAGTTTTATATATCCAGTTTTGCATAAATCTGTGCCCGGCTAAGTAGAATACATAACTGCAACGTAATCGGATTCTCAAACTTCCTTGATTTATTGCTACATGTCGCAATTGCTTACTGACAATGTAACTTAGTAATTTTGACGTTGTGGCAAATTTGTAGATCAATAGTTGTGTGTTGGTAATAAGCTGTTAATTGTTTTTTAAAAAGAATGTTCTGTCATGAAACTCTAGATGCCACAGTCTAATTGGTCCTTAAATCAACCTGTATGCAATCACATCATTCTCTGTAGGGTGCAGTTGATTGGGTCATCCTGTATCAGTAGCCAATGAAGCTTGCATGCTCAAACTTCAAATACTTGGTCAGAATTTGCCTTAGCAGTGCAGCACATTTCAGAAACCCTCCATCTTCCCCAGCTCCACATGTATAGATCTGTTATGGGTAGCAAGTAACAAGTCTTGTATTTGCTCAGAAGCAGTAGCAGCAATAACAGCAGCAGCAGCAGCAATAACAACAACAAAAGCAGCAATAATAACAGTAGCAGCAGCAATAATAATAACAGCAACAGCAGCAATAATAACAGCAGCAGCAATAACACCAGTGGCAGTAATAACAGTAGCAGCGGCAGCAACAATGACAGCTGCAGCAGCAGCAATAACAACAACAAAAGCAGCAATAATAACAGTAGCAGCAGCAATAATAATAACAGCAACAGCAGCAATAATAACAGCAGCAGCAATAACACCAGTGGCAGTAATAACAGTAGCAGCGGCAGCAACAATGACAGCAGCAGCAGCAGCAATAACAGCAGCAGCAGCAATAACAGCAACAGCAGCAATAATAGCAGCAGCAGCAATAACAGCAATAGCAGCAACAATAACAACAACTGTAGCAGCAGTAATAACAGCATCAGAAATAACAGCATCAGCAGCAATAACACCAGCAGCAGTAGCATCAGCAGTAGCATCAGCAACAATAACAGCAGCAGCAGTAATAACAACAACAGTAGCAGCAGTAATAACAGCATCAGAAATAACAGCAGCAGCAACAATAACAACAGTAGCAGCAGTAATAACAGCATCAGAAATAACAGCAGCAGCAACAATAACAACAGTAGCAGCAGTAATAACAGCATCAGAAATAACATCAGCAGCAACAATAACAACAGTAGCAGCAGTAATAACAGCATCAGAAATAACATCAGCAGCAACAATAACAACAGTAGCAGCAGTAATAACAGCATCAGAAATAACAGCATCAGCAACAATAACAACAGTAGCAGCAGTAATAACAGCATCAGAAATAACAGCATCAGCAACAATAACAACAGTAGCAGCAGTAATAACAGCATCAGAAATAACAGCATCAGCAACAATAACAACAACAGTAGCAGCAGTAATAACAGCATCAGAAATAACAGCAGCAGCAGTAATAACAGCATCAGAAATAACAGCAGCAGCAACAATAACAACAGTAGCAGCAGTAATAACAGCATAAGAAATAACAGCATCAGCAACAATAACAACAGTAGCAGCAGTAATAACAGCATCAGAAATAACAGCAGCAGCAGTAATAACAGCATCAGAAATAACAGCAGCAGCAACAATAACAACAGTAGCAGCAGTAATAACAGCATAAGAAATAACAGCATCAGCAACAATAACAACAGCAGCAGCAGTAATAACAGCATCAGAAATAACAGCATCAGCAACAATAACAACAGTAGCAGCAGTAATAACAGCATCAGAAATAACAGTAGCAGCAGTAATAACAGCAGCAGCAACAATAACAACAGTAGCAGCAGTAATAACAGCATCAGAAATAACAGTAGCAGCAGTAATAACAGCATCAGAAATAACAGCATCAGCAACAATATCAACAGTAGCAGCAGTAATAACAGCATCAGAAATAACAGCAGCAGCAACAATAACAACAGTAGCAGCACTAATAACAGCATCAGAAATAACAGCAGCAGCAGTAATAACAGCATCAGAAATAACAGCATCAGCAACAATAACAACAGTAGCAGCAGTAATAACAGCATCAGAAATAACAGCAGCAGCAGTAATAACAACAGCAGCAGCAGTAATAACAGCATCAGAAATAACAGTAGCAGCAACAATAACAACAGTAGCAGCAGTAATAACAGCATCAGAAATAACAGTAGCAGCAGTAATAACAGCATCAGAAATAACAGCAGCAGCAACAATAACAACAGTAGCAGCAGTAATAACAGCATCAGAAATAACAGTAGCAGCAGTAATAACAGCATCAGAAATAACAGCAGCAGCAACAATAACAACAGTAGCAGCAGTAATAACAGCATCAGAAATAACAGCAGCAGCAACAATAACAACAGTAGCAGCAGTAATAACACCATCAGAAATAACAGCAGCAGCAACAATAACAACAGTAGCAGCAACAATAACAGCATCAGAAATAACAGCATCAGCAACAATAACAGCATCAGAAATAACAGCAGCAGCAACAATAACACCATCAGAAATAACAGCATCAGCAACAATAACACCATCAGAAATAACAGCATCAGCAACAATAACAACAGTAGCAGCAGTAATAACAGCAGCAGTAATAACAGCATCAGCAGTAATAACAGTAGTAGCAGTAATAACAGTAGTAGCAGTAATAACAGCAGCAATAATAACAGCAGCAGCAGCAGCAGCAGCAGCAGCGTAGCAGATCTATTCCAAATACTATATATATATTAACACTGTCATGTCC
Organism: Zacco platypus; assembly: GCA_038088235.1. Lineage (NCBI taxonomy): Eukaryota > Metazoa > Chordata > Actinopteri > Cypriniformes > Xenocyprididae > Zacco > Zacco platypus. Next base: position 3,386,488 of record CM076079.1, read on the forward strand.
ATTACCATGCCAAACACTCAGAAAGTTGTCATGACAGATTTATTATTCTATGAGTGGACATGAAGTAATTTAACCTAATTTATGTCCTCATTTGCAGTCACATATCTTTTTTTTTTTTTTTTTTTTAAATGAGTAACTTCAGGAGTAAACATAAATAATAAAATGTAATACAAATGTGATTGATCAACTTGTTTTTGCTGACTTGTGTTCTGTAATAATTTTCACACTAGCAAGAGAGCAAAATATTAAGGCCAGCGTGTTGACTGTGTGCGGCGATATGAAATGAACACAATAGTAAACAAAAAGCTAATAATACCATACATTTTCGCCAGTTATTCTGTCCATTTTTGCTCCACCAGCAAAAATATTAATAAACAAAGCCAAAGCAAAAAGCAGCATGAAAAAAATCATAACTCAACTCACTCATAAAGACAGTAACTTGTTTTGTTCTTGATTCAATCAGTGTTTTTGAAGGAATTGGTTGAATGAATGATTTAATGATTCACCAATAAGATAGTCCCTTATCGCCATCTGCTGGTGTAACGTTGTAATCTCCATAAAGATTCACTGAAAAGGAAGTGCCCAACATTCCATACTTTAATCGGAAGGCTGCATACGATAAAGCTTCATATTTAGGCTGCCATGTCATCAAGCACTGTTGAAGGTCATCTTAATTTGAAATAACCTTGAAGGCATCCTTCATTCAGTGTATTTGGAAGGATACTTGAAACTCCCACAATCCAATGCACATATTCCAATTCAGGAAAAAAAAAAGATCTGGCAGAAAATGAGTCGGCACTAGGCTTGCTCAGTTTCATTATGAAATGTACGGGATGTTATTGGCAGTGAAAGTATAATGTTTTCATTTGTTTTGTTGTAGATTAATCACATTATGCTAAAGATGCCATGATGTAAACAACCGGGAGACCACAGACAGTTTACATTCACTGGTTGTCAAGTGCACTCGTTCTTTTATGAATTTTCAATGTGAACGCACTACTTGTTATTCACACTACAAAATTGCCTAGAATAATGCATACTATACTAGTGCATACTAATAGTTTGCATACTATAAGTATGCAAATTGGGACGCACCTTTGGGGATGGACTAAATATCTAGTGTGTTCAAAATACACAAAAGAAGGATGGTTTTGGCAACTTTACTCCCATTATAAATGGATTTTAGAAGAAAAACGGGATGATTGACCCCTTTAAAAATGATGTAATTAGTGGTGGCCAGTCTTGAGTGGCAGGTGTGTGGAAAACTGCAATTTTCTCGGTCTGGATATAGCGAGCCACAGAATGCATTTGCCTGAATTGTCAGTTTCTTTGGTGCAATGACACATGTGCGTCCCCTCTTGTGGAAAGGATTGCATGTGCACCAGTTTGGAACATGACACATTCTCATGGGGATGTTGGAAGCCTCATGCATCATGACCTTCATTCCTGTCTGTGGAAACTCGATATAGTTTGAAGGGAAAGTTGTGTTACGCTGTGCTTTACAGAACATTCTTCTGCATTTTGAGGTAGCTGGATTTCTCTGGGGACCTCTGTGCTTAAATCTAGTTCTCTGGATACTTCCTCAGTTTGGTTCAGATTTCTGATACCATTTTACGCATTTGGATAGTCTGAGATTAAGTGATGAAACAAAAGAGAACAAAAGATTGTTCATAATCAGCTCATCCTTTTAGAGTTCCCCATCCTGTGCCAAGGCTATTGTTTGCTAAATCAACCATGAAAGGGCTTGTTGTTCCATCTCATGCTCTCCTCTCTGGCCTTGAGGCTTTATTGTGTTCTGTCATTGCCTTAAGTAGGACTGAATGCTCATATTGGCTTTCAGCCATAGTTCCTGCATTCTCCCCTTTTGGCCTCAGTAGTTGACAGGGTCTTCACCATGGCTTTCTCTCTAAATAGCACAAAACTCCTACATTAAGAGCCTTCTTGCCTGTGGTGGGCCGCAGCACATCCTCATTATGGCATATTGGAGTCATTTAGGGTCTGCAGTACCTTTTAGTGCTTGGGATTGTTTTATGGACATGGTTTAATTAAGTTAGTCAGTCTAAATGCAGGACCAGTTCATTTCAGAGGGAAATTCTTGCGTCTTTTGTGCCCCATTTCCAGATTTCCCTTGAAAGCATTGTTTGTTTGATGTGATTCATTGACGCTAACAATTTCCACATTGGATTTTTCTGATCTGGAAAGGGTTTTGTAGTTATATACAATACATTTTATAGTTATGAGGAATTTTTACTTATGCTAATCTGCGTACGGAGCACCAAAAGGGACAAAAATAATAATGATATTTCAATGCTTTTGAGTTCTCACTGAAGATTTGCGTTTCCCGTTTCTACGAAGAACACAATACTTTTGAGAGTGAATACAAAAATATCGAAATGTAATTTTTCCCATTACCATGTCCCCTTAGTATTTGCCAAAGTTAGGCCTATTTATATCTGATAATATTAATATAAATTTACATTAATGTCTCCAAGCACAGTTTTTATAACTATTTAATGCTAAATTAAATATAATTTAATATTGTTAATATAATTTAATACATTCAATACAAAAATTAAATGAGCAGGTTACTTTTGATATGAAACAGTTTCAAATATTGTAATTTTTTAAAGAGGTTTAAACAATAAATAGCGTCTAGTGTGTCTTTAAAGTGTCGTGACAGATCGCTGTAGCTCCTCGTGAACCGATCATCTCTTCATACTAGTTCATTTATAGCATCAAATAAACATGAATGAACATCAGAAGGAATGTTGTTTCAAGCGCAGAAAGACGTGAGGACACACAATTGTTCAAGTTCACCAACGTTAATCTACTAACTCCCCTGACTGCTTTTGATGGACAAAATGGCGGATTCAGGGTTATGATTGGTTAGATCGCCTGTCAATCAAACTCCAGAGGGCAGCATCAGCCTGAGCATCGCAATTGCGTACATGAGTCACTCATCCGTGCGTGCGTGTCTCGTCATATCCGAAAATAGAGAAGTTGCCTCAGCTATTTGACTCATGTGTGAGTGGCACAGGAGAGCTGTCAAAACGAGCGAGAAATATTGAAAAGTAGCGCGCTAAATCTCCAACCGGTTTTGTTTTGTATGTTTTTAACGCCGAACAGAGGAGCTAAACGATAATCATAATCAAGAAGATAAACAAGATAAAAAATAATCAAGATAAAGATGTTTTTATTATTCAACAACAGGTTTGTAAGGTATTTTACTGAACATATAAATTGCCATATATAGCTCTCTAACAGATTCATTGAAAAGCATTTTATTACGGTTGTAGCGCTGTCTATTAATGGGTGAAAGTACAGTAATGTCTTAAGCTTGTCAGCTTGAGATCCTTTCCATCTAAAGTGCTTAGGCTATATCTCTTTAGCCTAGTAGTGAATGTTTTATGAGCAGAATGACCATATTCATCCGCAGGGCTGGGTATGTTACTTTTAAAATGTATTTCACTACAGATTACAAAATACATGCTTTAAAAAGTCATTTGTAACGTATTTCGTTACATTACTCAAGTTTAGTAACTTAATCTAAATACTTTAGAATACTTTGGAATACTAATAAGTGTGGAACAAACACAAAAAAGGTCATTGCAAGTTTTTATCTCACAATTCTGACTTTTTCCCTCAGAATTGTGTGATATAAAGTTACAATTGTGAGTTATAAAGTCAGAATTATGAGATATAAACTCACAACATTGAGAAAAGTCAAAATTATGAGATATAAACTCACAATATTGAGAAAAGTCAGAATTATGAGATATAAACTCACAATATTGAGAAAAGTCAAAATTATGAGATATAAACTCACAACATTGAGAAAAGTCAAAATTATGAGATATAAACTCACAATATTGAGAAAAGTCAGAATTATGAGATATAAACTCACTAAATTCCCAATTGCACGAAAAAAATTTTTTATTTCAAGTTTATATCTCCCATTTCTGACTTTATAACTTGCAATTATGAGTTTAAATCTCGCAATTTTGAGAAAAAGAAGTCAGAATTGTGAAATGCAAACTCACAATTGTGAGGGAAAAAAACAAATTGTGAGAAAAAGTTGCAGTGACCTTTTTTGCAATTATAAAATGACTCACAAACAACTATGACAAAACATGAAACTTAACTCCGCTTTTTCAGACTGTCAGAGAATCAAATGACATTAAAACTCAAAGTAATCACTTTGGTAATCTAAAATACTTTTCAGATGTAACTGTAATCTGATTACCACCCATTTAAAATGTAACTGTAATGAAACACAGTTACTCACATTTTGTATTTTAAATACGTAACTAAGTATTTTGTTACATCCCAACCCTGTTCATCCGCACACGCAGAGCCGAAGCACAACCAAAACTATGTGCTTCCGCAAAATGCATGCGGTTTTGTTTTTTTAAATGCTAGAGATCCAAAAGTTATTGTGTACCTTTTAAAGATAACATGTGATTTTGTATTCCCCGAAAATATCTAAAACAAATAGTTGCCACCCTAGCTTCTAATTTCAGAATACAGATGTTTACACAGAAGTTCAAGCCATTTGATTCAGTGTGACATATTACGGTCTATTAGAAAATAATTCATCTCTTGAGTTGTTGGCTTGAAACCCCCAAAAAAGCTCTTTTCAGGCAGCTTAATCTTTTGATCCCCAGTCACACTCTCCTTTTTGTATTTAGGAGGTATAGAAAAGGCAGGTGGTGTGTACAGATTTGCTGAGTGAAAGATGTTTATGTTGCAGGCAGACATCCACACGTTTTATTGGGAACAGATGGCAAATACATGATAAGAGCATCTTGGGTGCTGTCTTTATGGGATTTGTTGCTTGTTGTTCTCAATGCAGTGCAAGGCCGCTTCAGAGGAAAGTGAAACACTTTCTAAAAGCCATATGTTAGCCCCTTTATTCTTCAATTTATCAAATGTTTGAACTTGCAAAACGATAATTCAGTTGCCGAAAAAGTAGCTTTGGTACTTCTGAAAGTAGATAATATTTGGCAAAGGGTTACAGTACATCTTGAAAGAAGTATCTATATGTTCTGTTTCTTCCTTTTAGACAAAAGACTTTCTCTAGATGACATTTTCAGTGATTCATTTATTTTTGCCATGACTTCTATTGACCCAATAGCAGAAGTTTAAGCAGCATTTGAAATGTACACTCTAAAAAAAATGCTGAGTCGTTTCAACCCTTGTTTGGGTCAAATATGGACAAACCCAAGGAATTATTCTTCTAGCTGTAAGTAAGTTTGTCAACTAGCAGTCATTAGACTGTCTGCGTGCTTAATATCTGCTGACACTTTTCAAAAATTATCAAAGTTTTCACAGTTCGCATTTTTGAAGTTTACACAAAAAGTTTGCCATTTTCAGCCCCCCCAAAAATGTATTTGAACGGCCAAAATGCATTTAAAGTTTTCAGTTTTTAGTTTTTGGTTGAAAACGGTCTCGTGTTAACGCCCCCTAAAGGCTAAACTACGGTGGCCGAGAGAGCTCAAAGCGCTGCAAATAAGAAAATACAGCTCTGGAAAAAATTAAGAGACCACTGCATATTTTTTGTTATTTTGACCAGTTGTTGCTTTTGGCAAATAAATGCTCTAAATTACAATATTTTTATTTGGAATTTGGGAAAAATGTCAGTAGTTTATAGAATAAAACAAAAATGTTAATTTTACCCAAACACATACCTATAAATAGTAAACCCAGAGAAACTGATAATTTTGCAGTGGTCTCTTAATTTTTTCCAGAGCTGTACATGCAAATAAAAAAAAAAACACATGGAAATAAAAAAAAAACACACGCAAATAAAAAAAAAAACGTGATCATCAGTTTGACAACACATGTGCTGCAAATCCTCACAACACAAGCAAACACAAAAATGCGCTGCAAATACAAAAAGCGCTGCAAATAGCACAAACCACAACGGAAATGTTTCAAGGGGACCCCAAAGTGACGGACCCTACTAGGACCTGCTTATTAGCTGTGTCCAAAACCAGTTCAACTCATCCTTCACTCATTCACTAATCCCTATATAGTGTACGGCATTTGAGTGCACAATGTGTTCACAATCATTAAATACTATACAAACTGCAAACAAAAATAAACAACTGTACATTATTTCATGTATTTATTATTTTTAATAAATGTTTTTCAGTTTGCTAGAAGCTCACGCTCACAGATGACGCGGTCGAGCGCCTCAGGCGGCCGTTATGATGACGTCACATTAGTACGCTACAGATGATTAACCAATATTTTTAAATCATCCACTAAATTATCATCTCTTAAAGTTTAATGAGTTAACAACAATGCCACATATTAAAACACTTTTCTGTTAGTGAAACACATTACATGGAGTTAATGCCTACATAATATATTTTAATATTTTTTAGTTTGTGCTGTTGTCAAGTAGGGTCCGTCACTTTTTGGGGTCCCCCTTGAAACATTTCCATTGTGGTTTGGGCTTTTTGCAGTGTGTTTTTGTATATGCAGCGCGTTTTTGTATTTGCATGTGTTGTGAGGATTTGCAGCACATGTGTTGTCAAACTGATGATCACGTTTTTTTTATTTGCGTGTGTTTTTTTTTTATTTGCATGTGCTTTTTTTATTTGCATGTGTTTTCTTATTTGCAGCGTGTTTTTGTGTTTGCATGTGTTGTGAGGATTTGCAGCACATGTGTTGTCAAACTGATGATCACGTTTTTTTTAATTTACATGTGTTTTCTTATTTGCAGCGCGTTGAGCTCTCTTGGCCACCGTACTAAACTGCACGAATGCAGATCGTTAACGAAGTGAGGATTAATCAGAAACCATGACGACTAATATTGGCTCGAAGAACACGGGCAAAACAGTGACAAAGAGAACATCAACTAGAAGACAATGACACTAAATATGATATGACTGTTAGACTTTATTATATTTGTGAAAAATAAGAAATGGCAGTAATGATGTTGTTTCTTCAAGGTCATAACACTGTCAACAGAATAAAAAAAATCATAATTAATCACTAGGCTAATTAATTATTCAATCTTCATAAAACAGAATGAAAAAAGATGTCTGAATATGAATGCAAAATAAATAATTACATTAAACATTGCATATCTTAAGCACACGCATTAGCCTTGATAGTCCTGTTTTTTTGTGTCTGTAAGGTAATAGGAGGTCTTTTTTTATCTTTACAGCGCCTGGGGGATTGACTTTTGCTGTCAAAGGTCTATAGATATACAAGACTAGTTAGTGAGGGTCCAGCGATGGGACCCTCGCGGTGGGGTGTAAAGAAGCGTGAAGGTTGAGTTCCCTCAGGAAGGTTGAATAAACCAGCGTTGGAACGCCAGCACTGTCAGCGCTCATCTAAAACAATTGAAAGAAATAGCGTCTCTGCTCGTCCATAGTTGAAGCAAGACTACGTTTGTTTTTGTCAAAAATTACTATAACGTTTATGATTCCTGATGATGAAGTGAGAGTCTCGTCTTGGCAGGTCAATGCCATTACACCCCTCACCTTCAGAACTCCTCTGTCTTTGCTTGAGCAAAAAAACCCTATTATATCAGGTACAATTCCTCAAACACACACCTGGTCTTGACCATAAATCTCTGTCTCCATTATAGTTCTGCCAATAGCATGGCCATGCTGGCTGCACACACTCTTTATTGTGGGGTTTGATGCATATTTCACCCTGCTGGGGTGTGACAGAATGGGGTTGGAAAATGAGGGAGCAGCTTCATTACGGTACTAGCGGATTGTTCGCTGGAGCTGCCAAAAGTCGCATGAAATGGGGGGAACGGAGCTGGAGAAATGGAGGGAAGGAAGTGACGGGAACGAGACAAACCGTACCAAACATCAGCATCTAATTTTTCCTCCCCTGTTTCTAAAGCCAGTCACCCTCTCTGTCGTGAAGTGTGTATTGACAGGATGGCGTTTGGCATGATAGCCATGAAAACTTCCAGAGAATAGCATCACTTCACAAGCATGAATCACAACGCGGAAATGTTCAGCCCTGCTATTTGTGACGCATGAAAAGCATAGATGTCGGTTCAAGATTGCATAGCCTGAAGTGTATTTCACCTTTACGGTAATCTCACTACTGTACTTGCATCATAACACATGCAGGAGCTCAGTCATGTTGTAAAGTCACCATGAAATCAAAAATCGGCATATTTTTACGGAATCCCAGCAAATATTTTAACATTTAATGACCGTTGAAAAGACGTCCCTCCGACACGTCCCGTCATGGTTGAGAAATAATTGCAAAATTATGATTTTGATGATAGCTTATTAATCAATGAATCATTATATATTGAACTATATGTACCTAAATGTCAAAGTAACATACCTGCAACCCCAGAGAATTGACTCTTCCTAAAGACCCGCCCCCTTTAGTTACTGTTGTTATGTCTGACAAGTCATGCGCTCTCACGCCACACATCATGTTCTCACGCCGTGAAAAATACATCCAGGAGCAAAGAGGACACTGACAGACATATGAAAAAGTTTCATATTTAAAATATTGTAATTTTTTAGAGCAGTTTAATCAATAAATAGCGTGTAGTGTGTCTTTAATGTGTGGTGACAGATCGCTGTAGCTCCTCGTGAACCGATCATCTCTTCATACTAGTTCATTTATAGCATCAAACAAACATGAATGAACATCAGAAGGAATGTTGTTTCAAGCCTGGAAAGACGTGAGGACACACAATTTATCAAGTTCAAGTTCACCAACGTTAATCTACTAACTCCCCTGACTGCTTTATCAGACAAAATGGCGGATTTGGGGTTATGATTGGTCAGATCGCCTGTCAATCAAACTGTTTGTGAAGGGTCAATTGTTGACATGTACAAATGTATCTGAATGCATTTTTAGGGAATATTTTGTTATGTGATTTTACCGTCCTACCACGACTATTTTTGGACAGGGACACGACGTTGCCTTCGGAACAATGTTTGCAGGGATATTACAGTGTTTATCTGTGCAAAATAATTTCCCTCCCTCTTGCAGCATCTCTTCTCTGATGATGCGGTTACTGGTGTGAGGACGGGGCAGCCTGTCACTCGCATGACATCACAGCAATAGCAAACCACAACCATCCAATCAATTTTTAATGCCGACTTAAAAAGGTTTTTCACCTGCACTGACTGTACTCTGACAAATACTGGGTTAAAACAACTTGCTTGCTTAAAATGAACCCAAAATATGCTGGGAAATAACAATTATTAATGTTTAATAAATGAACATTTTTTAAAAAGTTGAATAATAATTAATAAACATTTATTAAATTGCTTGTTAATAAATGTTCACCTTTTTATTATTATTATTGTTGCTTCTAGTAATTATGCGTCTGAACTTTTTTGGGTTCATTTTAAGCCAGCCACATTTAACCCAACAGTTGAGTTTGTTCATTTTTAACCCAGCATTGTATTAGAGAAGATCAGAGAACACACACTCAATATTATTCGTTCTTCGATTTCGTTTGGGGCCTTAAGTGACTCATTTCCACCCTTTGCTCGTTTTACTTTTCTTAAAATCTAGCTCAAAAGGAAAATAAATAAATATCACTGTTTTCGCATAAAAACTTTTAAGATGATCTCGGTGGAAAATAAATGAAATACAACTCATTTACGACGGTGTAGTTTTCTGTATTCACTTGCGGTAATACTGAAGGCACTTTCCCCAAACATATTGATGCTTTTTCTTCAAACTGTTTTTTAGCTGCAGGGTTTTGTGTCATGATCCTTATTGACAGCTCCAGGCTTATGTAGCAACAAAACAATACTTCATGATTTCGGCTGTTATCTGAATCATTTATCTTTTTTTTCTTCAGATTGCCTGGTGCGATGTGATCAGAAGCTGATGATTATGTCTTTCCACGTATCGCACTGACGTTCAGACTAATCTGGGCTTTCAATAACAGTGCAGTTTGCAGTGTTTTGTATTGGAAAGCGATAAAGTATATTCTTCAAACAAATATATATTTGATCAAATAAACATGCTGGCACAACCAGGAAACTTAAGTAAAAACAGCCCTAGAATGCACTAGATTCAAATATTAAATAAATTAAAAAGAATGACATCCTTTTAAGTCATCACTTAATGAAAAAAAAAACAAATTATGTTTGAAACCTTATGTTTGTCAGTAGGAAACAATCTTATTTTTGTAGAATAAACTGATAAGTGGACATTTCTAGAAAACTCATCAGCATTTGACACATAGCTTACAAATAATTCTTTGTTGCCGTTATATTTCCACACATAAAATGATTAACTTAGATTGAGATGGCGCTATGCTATTAATTAACACTTTAAATACATTATTTGTCTGATGGAATAATTAAAATCTTGCATTAAATTTACTTCTCATATTGGAAAGGGCACAGTTTCATATAATGACTTATTGCCATTCAATGGGCAAAAAACTATTTCCTTTTCACCATCAAATCTCAAGTCATAAAGATAAAATGTTGGAAGGAGAAGGGTCATCTGAATCAATGGGCTCTTAATTTTGATGCTATATGGCATACTTAATGAGAAAAATATAGTTTACTACCCCTTGGCATGAAATGCTGGACTAAGCTTTTTTCCAAGGGCAGCATTCAGTCTGACCTATCAACATTCAGTCCAGCATCTGCAATAAATTGCAAGGCAGTGCGTTAGAAAGGACTTATATTGATTACTAAGAGTGAGTAGGACACTAGAGCTTCGCTCTATTTAGATTCTTATTAACCAGAACACACACACACACAAACTTGGCTTAGCCGACACAAAACACTGCTACTTCAAATACATCTGAGATGCCTGGAAAACACTGAGATTTCAGGACTTTATAGCACTACAAAGATGCCCAAAAATGTTTCAATGAGGAAAAAACGATGCAATTGTTAGTACTTTTAAGGATTCTGTGAACATGAAGTATTTTCTTTGATCGTCACTGCAAACAAGTGCAGTGTTTGATTTTAATTAAGCATTCATAGGAAAAAATAATTGTCTAATTGAATGAGAACAAACACGAAATACTGTTTGATGTGATTGTTATTTCCCTTGTAAAACTGTAACGGTTTTTATAAATCTGTCTCATGGTGTGTCCCATTAATATCATTATCTTTGTTCTGAGTCTCTCTAGTTGTGCTTACAATTCTTAAAGGGTTAGTTCACACAAAAATGAAATTTCTGTCATTAATTCCTCACCCTCATGTCTTCGTTCATCTTCAGAACACAAATGAAGATATTTTTGATGAAATCCGATGGTTCAGTGAGTCTCTATTGCACTTTCAGTGTCCAGAAAGATACTAAAACATATTTAAAACAGTTCATGTGAGTACAGTGGTTCAACCTTAATATTATAAAGCGACGAGAATACTTTTTGTGCGGCAAATAAACAAAATAACGACTTTTCAACAATATCTAGTGATGGTCGATTTCAAAACGAATCTTAATCAAATCTTTTGATTCGAATCAGTTCATGTATCAAACTGCCAAAGTCACGTGAACTATTGAAATTTCAAAACACTTACGACGTAACGAAGCCTCGTTTACTGAATCACTTTTGTGTCACTTTGAATCACTGATTCGAATCAAATGATTCGTAAAGCTTCATGAATCCGTGTTTTGAAATCGACCATCACTAGATATTGTTCAAAAGTCGTTATTTTGTGTTTTTTGCACACAAAAAGTATTCTCGTCACTTTATAATATTAAGGTTGTTGTTGACCTGTTTTAAATATGTTTTAGTATCTTTCTGGACATTGAAAGTGTTCATTATCTTGTCAATAGAGACTCACTGAACCATCGGATTTCATCAAAAATATCTTCATTTGTGTTCTGAAGATGAGCGAAGACATGAGGGAGAGGAATTAATGACAGAAGTTTCATTTTTGGGTGAACTAACCCTTTAATATTGTATCTAATAACCTGTCATATAGTTTCTGGCAACATAAATGGTAAAAAAAATTCTCACATGGTTTTTTATTGAACTGCTTTAGTCCACACTTGGAATCAAGATGGATGGATTAAAACCTCACAGATCAAAATCACTGCCTTAGAGAAACAAGATCCTTAGAGAGGTATATCTGGAGGAAGCTTTTTTTTTAATGAACCTTTAACCTCCTCCGTCTCTGTTACATCTCATTTTCCCGAAGGTAAGAATGATGTTTGGTGGGTGATTATATGTAAGTATGCCATCTGCCTCTTAATAACTCTCCATATGGTGGTGATCCAAGTAGTCAACATTTATTAAGCTGTGATTTAGAGCCCATGTCAATATTTTCTGTTGTTTAAAGGTATAGTTTACCCAATAATCAAAATTCTTTTCTTGTCATTCCAAACCTGAATAAGAAATTTTCATTAGTGAAAGTAGTTACAGTTTACTTTTTAATATATACACCAAACATGTTCAAACATTTGCAGCTAGTTAGATTCTTTTTTTCATTTAAGAAATGAATAGTTTTATTCAGCAAGGACTCTTTAAAATGATCAAACGTTGCAGTAAAGACTTTAAAAATTTAAAAATATGTATTTTTCAAATAAATGCTGCTCTTCTGTCATTCTACACAGAATCCTGAAAAAAAGCACGACTTTTCAACATTGATAATGTTTCATGAGCAGCAAATCATCATATTAGAATGATTTTTGATCATGAAGCTTGGATATATATATACATCTCAATATTTAGTTTGTGCTTGTGATGGAAGACAAAGCGCTGCAAATGTCAGAGCAGGTCAATGTGCTGTAAAATACCAAATAAAAGGATTTATTGCCAGTACTAAAGATGCTGTCATATGATGATTAGCAAGAGACGGAGAGCGCAAGCTTACGATTGCCATAAAGCTGAAGTAAACGAGTTTGCTAATAAGCAGTGACGCGTGCGAGTAAAGGGTAAAGGATGCAAGTCCTTCACTTCTGTTGTTGACCAGTTGGTGAAGACCTGCTCTTGCGTCACAGGCTGCAAGGAAGTGCTTTTGTAGTGCAAGCTTTGTGCCTGCATTGCAGAGGCTGTCTGAACACAGATTGATTTGTAGATATTGAGACGACAGTGATACGTTGCAAAGACCTCTCACATCAGCACTCAAATCAGACTTTTGAGCTAAAGCTAGGGAGGGAGGTGATGGGACATCCCACATGTTGTTGATACTTGATGCTTTACGGCTTTAAAAATGTTTAAATGAATACACTGTTATCGTTTGAAATTATGTTGCACTTATTGCCCGTAATATATTGTTCTTTGAGGCCTGGTGAATAAATGTTTGGTAACACTTTACAATTAGTTGAACAATACATTTGTTACTGTATTTATTGTTACTGTATTTATTTACTGTATCTTCATTAACGTTAGTTATTGCTATTCATTGTTTGTTCACAGAGCATTATGTTAACAAGATTTTAATAATGTAATTAGTAAATGTTGAAATTAACTTGAACTAATGATGAACAGCATTTATTAATCTTTGTTAATGTTAACTAATGAACCTTATTGATATCAAATATTTCAAATAATATGGTAATTTTAATGATGAGGTTGAGTGACAACCATAGAGTGTATTGATTTCAGACGAAATTTGATTAAACAAATATGCATATCTATCGATCGATCGATTGATAGATCATTTATAATAAATACTGGAATATTCCATAAAAAAAAAAAAAAAAAAGAATTGTCCATTTTGATTTCATGGTGACTTTACAACTTTTACAATGATAGCAGATTTGATGACAAAGTCATAACTTTTGTACTGAAAAAAATATGTCCTGTTGGTTCTAGTTTTTGTGTATTTCAGTTCCATTTTTCTTTTGACACAAAATAAACTTCATAGTAGTTTTCTAGAAAACGCCATACATTTTGGCATCTGGCTTCATTCCACTTTTTCCGAAATGTATGAATCCAGCAGTTACACTGAATGAGTCATTCCTGTGCCATTAATCATGTGTTGAGCTCAGTTCAGACAGCTCTGTCTGTAGAGCACAGCACGCCATGTTAAGAGCGGTGCTTGTTTCTTCCTGCCTCTTTTGAAAACAGTTGCCTCTCCTTCTGTTTACAGCGACGGGGATAACTCCAGAAAAATCACCATCTTATCTTAGCTGTTATTGCCCACGCTGAAGCTCACGCCGTAAGGGAGGCATTAGATGAATTCAGGCCTGTATGGGGAAGCTCAGTAAAGAGCTATGCGTCTGTTGAAATCTGGAGAGGGTAATAGATTTGGACGACTTCTCATAAGTCTGAGACCAACATCTGATCCCACTCTATCCATCAAGAGTTTAGACTGTGAGAAAACGGTGGTGAGTTACCCATCGAAGGCTCGGGTTTATCTAACAGTACGTCAGAGTTTTCTCAAGCTTGTGAGACGGTTTACAGCGGTTCAGTAATCGGTTTACAGACGCTTGGCAATTAATATTAAAGTAAGGATAGTGATTATACTTAAACGTTTAGGTTATTAGCTAAAATTATATTTTTAATCAGAATAATAGAATTTTTTCAATTATTTTTTTTCATATTTAAGCAACGTCACATGAACAACATGCCATGTTGCGATATAACGGAAGTAGCGAAAGATCTTGTCTTCTGTATACAAAATAATACAGAATTCACAATGAGATCAATTCATGGCAAGTTTAAGTTATTCCACACAACACAATTTTGAGTTCGTTTTTACGTTCAATTAATATTGAGGAGCTTACCGTTTAGACACAATATTACTGTTGTTTTGTCTATTTGCTTTGCCAATGAAAAAAACTTTGCAAAACAAAGCCACATGCTGCATCTCAGAGCTATACATTGCATTAATCAGTTGAGTGACATATTCAATGACTCATAAAAACAGACCTTTCCTGAACGAATCGGCTCTTTTCACCAAATCAGTTGAGTGAAAGATTCAATGATTCTCTCATTTGTTTCATTGTTTGAACAAATCCGCTGAGTGAATGATTCAAAAGACTCACTCCTATCACAAAAGTTTGCCACCTACTGGTGTAACTGTTACTTGCAGAAAGATTCACTGAAAATTCCTACCACTGACAGCCATGAAAATCATGCTGAACCACTTAACCGTGTTTTTTATTAGTGAGCACTACATACATATCTAATTGTCTAGATAAAGGCGTCATCAGTTCTGTATCTCGATAACTGTTAGAATCAAAAGTTCAGTTACAAAAATGTGTGTTTTTCTGTATGTTGGTTTCAAACATCTAGTTTGAGCTTTGTGTGAGTAAAATCTCAAATGCATTACATGCTTAATTGCAATACTGTATGTGCATGTGGCCATTACAAGCACATTCCCCAGCACTACACTGCCTACTTTAACTGCAAAATGCTTTATAAATCATTGGGTGACAAGATCAGGGCCCTTATTTGCACCAGGTGTTACACGGAACAACTTGCCCTACCTTCTGAAAGTCAAATGTTCAACACAGTAGTTCTCCACATTAAGATTCTGAGGCTGTGACTGAAAACAAGACACTCTTAATTACACTGCAGCGAACAGTCAAGGGTAATTAGCCAATAGGTAAGGTGAAACATTTGTGTCAATTATGCATAGGATTTTAAGTTAAAATCTCCAGCTGGTCATGCATATTGCCCAATGTGTGAGGAGGTGGCTGATATTTACTTAAATACGAAACGTAAGCAGGGTTTCTCTAAATATTCTTATCGAATTGCAGTGGCAAAAGGTTGCAAAGGATGAATCGACCCCCCTGAGCAACAACAGAGTCAACAACTTGCCATTATTAGAATGAATAATGAATCCAATTAAGATATTAATCTCATATGTGCTGTACTATGAATTCATAAAGTGAGTGTTGCTGCATTATTCATCCTGAGAGGAACATCATCTCTCACACCAGCAAGGGGTGATTCCTTCATGCAGAGAGATAATCGTCTTGGTGTTTCCTGAAGAGAGCAACAACACATTTCTATCATATTCTATCTAGATCAGGATTAGGTATAACTTTTCTTTTTTTTTTTTTTGACTTGTGCCACAGGAAAAACAGTCAGGTCTATCGTTGAGCTATTTTGCAGATAAATTGCTAAGGCAATGAGAAAGTGTCAGGTAAACATGATTAATATGCATAAATAAATTGAAATTGATATTCAAAGTTTGTCAGTTTTTGCTAAATGAGATCCAAAATCACGTCTCTCATCTTGTTAGTCAAGCAGGGTAGCGTACAGGCTTTTTTCTTCTGTATATTTGGCACTGTTTGGTTTCAGACAGGCTTGAAGGCGATGAAGGAGGATGGATCCCTTCTAATGAAAACAATTACACTCCACCTTGTAAATCTATCTAACCCGCCCCAATTCCCTTAATTTAATTAATAGCGCACATGTTATCCAGCCAAATAAATGTAATACAGACAGATATTGTAATTGTTTCAGCTTTATTACCTGTAAAGTATACATATTACTCTTTAAATGAGAAAAGGCAAGGGATACAGACAACAGTTATCTGCGATGGAAGCAACTTACCTGCCAAAATGAGCTATAGCTATAGATGTGGCAAAAAAAAACAATATTTAGAGGAAGAAAAGTCATGTTGTCATTTTGATAGCACTCTCTGGGTTGACTGCTCCTAAGGGCATATTGCAATAACACTGCCATAGTACACATAGTGATTGCAGTAGCCTAAACCAGACACATGAAGCAAACACAGGAACAATCTGACGTGGGATTTAATAACTGAAGAGACGTTTTTCCGAGATGATAATGTCAAGTAGACGTTTACATGCACAAACCTTGTAGTTCATCTTTTCTTTTCTGTGTTAATAGACTGACAACAATATCCTTTAACAACGAGCTGTTACAAATCATACATGGACAGTTAACCATATGAAAATTCTGTCATCATTTACTGTCTCATGTTGTTCCAAATCCGTTAATCTTAGTTGACACACGAAAATGTGGTTGATTCAATGAGGTTCATTCTCGTGTCGCGCAGCACGTTTGAGCTTCATCAAGAACCAATGAGGTTCATTCTCGTGTTACGCAGCACGTTTGAGCTTCCTCAAGAACCAATGAGGTTCATTCTCGTGTTACGCAGCAAGTTTGAGCTTCAGCAAGAACCAATGAGGTTCATTCTCGTGTCGCGCAGCACGTTTGAGCTTCAGCAAGAACCAATGAGGTTCATTCTTGTGTCGCGCAGCACGTTTGAGCTTCATCAAGAGCCAATGAGGTTCATTCTCGTGTTACGCAGCACGTTTGAGCTTCGTCAAGAACCAATGAGGTTCATTCTCGTGTCAAGCAGAACGTTTGAGCTTCATCAAGAACCAATGAGGTTCATTCTCGTGTTACGCAGCACGTTTGAGCTTCAGCCAATGAGGTTCATTCTCGTGTCACGCAGAACGTTTGAGCTTCATCAAGAACCAATGAGGTTCATTCTCGTGTTACGCAGCACGTTTGAGCTTCATCAAGAACCAATGAGGTTCATTCTCGTGTTACGCAGCACGTTTGAGCTTCAGCAAGAACCAATGAGGTTCATTCTTGTGTCGCGCAGCACGTTTGAGCTTCAGCAAGAGCCAATGAGGTTCATTCTCGTGTTACGCAGCACGTTTGACCTTCGTCAAGAACCAATGAGGTTCATTCTCATGTTACGCAGCACGTTTGAGCTTCAGCAAGAACCAATGAGGTTCATTCTCGTGTTACGCAGCAGGTTTGAGCTTCATCAAGAACCAATGAGGTTCATTCTCGTGTTACGCAGCAGGTTTGAGCTTCATCAAGAACCAATGAGGTTCATTCTCATGTTACGCAGCACGTTTGACCTTCGTCAAGAACCAATGAGGTTCATTCTCGTGTTACGCAGCACGTTTGAGCTTCAGCAAGAACCAATGAGGTTCATTCTCGTGTTACGCAGCACGTTTGAGCTTCCTCAAGAACCAATGAGGTTCATTCTCGTGTTACGCAGCACGTTTGAGCTTCCTCAAGAACCAATGAGGTTCATTCTCGTGTTACGCAGCACGTTTGAGCTTCATCAAGAACCAATGAGGTTCATTCTCGTGTTACGCAGCACGTTTGAGCTTCATCAAGAACCAATGAGGTTCATTCTCGTGTTACGCAGCACGTTTGAGCTTCGTCAAGAACCAATGAGGTTCATTCTCGTGTTACGCAGCACGTTTGAGCTTCAGCAAGAACCAATGAGGTTCATTCTCGTGTTACGCAGCACGTTTGAGCTTCCTCAAGAACCAATGAGGTTCATTCTCGTGTTACGCAGCACGTTTGAGCTTCCTCAAGAACCAGTGAGGTTCATTCTCGTGTTACGCAGCACGTTTGAGCTTCATCAAGAACCAATGAGGTTCATTCTCGTGTTACGCAGCACGTTTGAGCTTCATCAAGAACCAATGAGGTTCATTCTCGTGTTACGCAGCACGTTTGAGCTTCGTCAAGAACCAATGAGGTTCATTCTCGTGTTACGCAGCACGTTTGAGCTTCGTCAAGAACCAATGAGGTTCATTCTCGCTCGTCAAGCACGGATAGTTGAGCTTCTGTTTATGTTCGCTGATAAATGTTTATATGTGAAAGTCTAAATTAAATCTGTTCATCAATTAAATACTTGGATGCTTTAAATGCTCAAAATTACAAATTTATTTTAAGATCTCTCTATGAATGTTTTGAAATGTCAGAGTTTTGGGTGAAGAGACTTTCAATGGAGGGACAGAAATTCTCAGATTTCATTAAAATCACGATGAACAGAAGTCTAACGGATTTGGGACAACATGGAGGTGAGTAAATGATTACAATTTTCATTTTTGAGTGAATTAACCATTTAACTTCATGTTCCTGGTCTTTTTTTTTTAACTTATCTCAATGTATATACCTTTTAACATTGAAATACATCACATTATGGAAGTAAACTGGGTTGCAAATGCTGATTTACTTTTTATTCTTTCTAAACTATCTTCTAATTGACCTTTTCTCAACAAACGTTATTGTCCTTTGCGATAAGAAAAAAAAAAGAGCTTAAAAAAATGAAATTGTATTATATACAAAACTTCATTACGCTGCAATTTAATCATAATAGTTTCTCCTTCTAAAAGTTCCCAGTGGACCACCGTTAAGCATATTCCTCATTTCTGCCCATAGATGAAGCCCTGAGGAGGCATATTATAGCATAAACTGCAGACTCAGTCCTGGGAGCCCCATCACAGATAAATTACTTCACCCACATAGATCAGTATCAGTCCACTGAACAGTCTTTCTCTGATCATACGAGATGAGAAATGATACAAGCAACATCACCACTATGCAGTAAGTCTGTCTGTTACACTAATGTACTAATCCCATATATATATATATATATATATATATATATATATAGGAATATGCAATTCACTATGAAATTATCAGTATAAAATTTCATAATAATACATGCTCTTTCTCTGACCAAATGCTCATTCAACAGTGTGCAAGTCTGGAGGCTGTGTGACTGTACAGTGAAAAAAAAAACAGCCAATCAATGAAGAGCTGTAGATGACAAGATTGCCCACCCCATCTGGATCTGGATGTGGATGTTCAAAGCACCCTGTGCCAGACTCTTAGATAGATACACAATGACATTAAAAGGATTAAAGGAAATTCCAGAGGGATGCTAAATGACAAGGACAATCATCCCAAATGTCAGTTAAAGATGATCACCCAAACAGTAAAATACACACAGTCGTTTTGGCTCTGCTGTTTCTCCAGTGAAGGCAGGACTGTTCATAAATAACAGTTTGATAGGTTCATGTTCAGAGGTCAGCGAGAAGGTTCTCACAAAAAAATTGAGTGCAAGGATACTTTATGACTTCACTGATTCCATCTCGAATGTACCAGTCATGCTTCAAATGAGATTATTTGATTTACTCACAGTACACTATAGGCTCCCATGTATGTATCCTGCATAGACTCAAATTAAATATTGATAAACTAGTTTTAGTCATTTTAGGGTTTAAAAAGGATTTAGAGGAAGTAAGCTCGACTTATAAATATTAAATTACTTTTCTGTTCAATGACTCATGCAATAGTAAAACCTGTGAATTATGTAATGTTTTTGATTGATTTACGAATGTGTTCCTTTCTTGAGTATGGCGGATTTTTTTCTTATCAGCTGCTGTGGGGCAAATTATTGTCTGGAGGGGGTAAACCACCGAAACATTTTGCCTGCCAAAAGCATCATTTTTTTGTAAAAGAATTGTGCAAACACACCAAAATGCAATTCATGCTAGCAGATTCAGCAAACTTAAACTCTTTAAAAAGTGTGGCCAACTAACATGAAAGTGAAGTGAAAATGATGCAAAGGCCAACTATGGTAGCCTCACTCCCATCCGGGTCATGGCACCAATTTAACCCCTCCCTCGAACCGCCCGCTCTAAACGGGACTCAAACCCGAGTCCGCCGGCATGGGAGTCCTCTAACACGGAGGCAAAAGCCCGGAGTCTCTAGTGTCAGTCACTAGAGGACCTCTTGAGATCAGGGGAGTGAGGTTTTCACACACAGCTCGTACCGGCTTACGTCAGGCTGCACCTATAAATCTGGATTTATACCCATGATCACGACTTGACTTGATGAATTACTGTTGCCTTTATCGTACAGCGTCTCAAGCATGTATCAAGCATCTCTTTGAAATAAAATTACAATTAAATTTAATCTCTAATTGCACAAGGCAAATATTACAGTTTTGTGAAAATGGTGTATTCTAAAACAAGCCTCATTTGCATAGAAAATGCGCTGACAAAATGGCAATGACAATTTAAGTATTCATTCTCAATGCATTTAGCACATTAAGCATGCATGTTTGAGCATAAATTAAATCTGTTCATTATTTAGAAGACTTTAGAAGGGTGTTGCAATAGAGTACTTACATACTTAATTATGTAAGTACATATTTTTGTAGGCAAACCCAGAAGATAGCATCACCCTGGTTCCCTCAACAAAAAACCCATTTTTCCATTGGCTTTTGGATTATTCCAGAACAACAAAAGCTTACACATTTTGTTCATCTTGATAATCTTCACAAGTGAACACAACTTTTATGAGTAAATACAATCGGCAGAAGTCGAAAGCTAAACGTAGGCTATAAACGAACTACACCGCGGTTGCATGACTTCAACATCATTTCTGACAACTCTTTCAGTCTTTGTTTAAAAGTATTTTTTTTCCCTGAAAGTTTGACTCATAATTATGGAAGCCCATTCCCGCCACTGTTGAGAAAAAAAAAAAAAAAATTCCGTAAGTCATAATAATGAGAAACTTTCTCATAATAATGACTTAGCATCTTTAACTTAATAAAAAAAAAATAGTTTTTTTAGAAACTTTTCTCATAATAATGACTTAACATCTCATAATAATGACTTAGTATCTCATAATAATGACTTAACATCTCATAACAATGACTTAGCATCTTTAACTTAATCAAAAATTTTTTTAGAAACTTTCTAATAATAATGACTTAACATCTCATAATAATGACTTAGCATCTTTAACTTAATAAAAAAAAAATAGTTTTTTTAGAAACTTTTCTCATAATAATGACTTAACATCTCATAATAATGACTTAGTATCTCATAATAATGACTTAACATCTCATAACAATGACTTAGCATCTTTAACTTAATCAAAATTTTTTTTAGAAACTTTCTAATAATAATGACTTAACATCTCATAATAATGACTTAGTATCTTTAACTTAATAAAAACATTTTTTATTTTTTTATTAAGTTAAAGATGCTAAGTCATTATTATGAGATGTTAAGTCATTGTTATGAGATGTTAAGTCATTGTTATGAGATGTTAAGTCATTGTTATGAGATGTTAAGTCATTATTATGAGATACTAAGTCATTATTATGAGATACTAAGTCATTATTATGAGATGTTAAGTCATTATTATGAGATGTTAAGTCATTATTATGAGATACTAAGTCATTATTATGAGATACTAAGTCATTATTATGAGATACTAAGTCATTATTATGAGATGTTAAATCATTATTATGAGATACTAAGTCATTATTATGAGATACTAAGTCATTATTATGAGATACTAAGTCATTATTATGAGAAAGTTTCTAAAACTCTGGTTTCTAGTTTGCAAAACTTTAATTATAAACACAACAAGGCTGCGAAACCGAACTAGTGAGTAGATGAGTTTACCTGTTCAACTAATGATGTTTAAAGTCCCCGATCACCTCTCTAGTCACATTTAGCCACTTGTTGTGATATATTTGAAAATATAACATGAAAATATCTTGAGCTTGCGTTCTCCACACACTTCATTTCAAGCACTGAACCAAAAACACATTAAATTCAGGATGATGGAACCGGAAATGTCCTGACTCGTTTCCAGGTTTTGGCCTACAAAATTAAAAATCCCTCCACCACTTTATAGCGGTCCAGCTGTTTAGTATTTCCTCCAGACTAACACTTCAGAGCTGCATAAATGGCACTTTTTACTTTTTTATGATTCATTCTTTGCAAACTTCTTAACAAGTGCAATTGGCAATTAACTTAGAAAGTTTGGCAGTAAAACGGTGAGACTGCAGCAACATTACCAAACATGGTGCAGATAGCGTTGCAGTGCAAATTAAACACTAATATAAGTCAAATCTATGAGTGTACTTTTAGGTCTGAAATAACATAGCATTGATAAAGCGTGCACTTCAGACTATTATTGCAGCCGGGGAAAAATAGCGTTAGTTACGGATGCAGAAGTGGTCAGGAGAGCGAGTTGTTGTTTCCTACACCGTTTAATGATCTTCTTTGATTAAGCCCATCTAATATAATATAACTGACCACAGTGTGAGAGGCTTGATTTGAGAGCATGGCCTATTTAATAGCTTATCTGTGCTTCCCGATAGAAATCCTCTCCCCACACCGTAATCTGCTCGCATGCCCTGAGCACCATCTGGGGAAAGAAAAGATATTGAGGTAGCTAGTGGAGAACGCCCGCAGAAAGCAACGTAATTGCTTGTGAGCAATGCCTATGTCTCCTTGCACACATTTTCCCCTTTAAACAAACCTCAGAAAAAGACAGTATTGGTGGCAGATTTCCCCCACCACAGTTTTAAAAAAACGCTGGTGCAGCAACTTTGTCATATTAAATCAAGTCATAACTCTCAACTTCAAACCTGTAAACGGCCTCAAACAGAAAAGAATCCAGTGCGTTAGAAAGATGGATGTAGTGCATTTTCATGTAAAGTGCAATCAAATGTAAAGTGCTGTACTTGTGATAAGGACAGGATGTAATGACTCTCGCAGCTGCATCCGAAGCCATCCGGCAAGGCCACAGTTTGGGAGGAGACGATTAGGCAGTTGTGCGACTCCTCAGCATGTTCTGGGAACAGAGGATTCGGCTGAGTGAGGTGTAGCTTAATGTTCCGTGCGCCTCATTTTCATCCACAGCTGAATGGAAATTTCAAGCGGCACAACTGTGAGAGTGAACCTGTTAGTGGCGACAGTAAATTGAATCGGAGAAGCTCGGCTGTGCTTTTTTTCATCATGCGACGCAGCTCTCCGAACACTTGCGGAAAACATTTTCATAACAGAGAATTAAGGAAAAAGATTCGGTTCTTGAAATGTCGTGCCATTATCTCTTGACATCCGACAAAAACATGCACTTTTATTAGAGTGTATTGCTGCAATTTGCTTTCAAGTAATGGCAACAAAACAAGGATAATGTTTTCAATAATTTGAAGGTCACATATCTCATGTGTCTTGTAAAGGTTTTAAGATCTGTCTTTATAAAGGATGCACCTCAGATCGATATTAGTTTTTATTACTATCTAAGGTCTTATTGTGCAGCATCGCTCTCAGTGGATTTTACTGCATCTCCCCTAGAAACATGAAGTGAATGACAAATGACCTTCACATACAAAAGCATAACATGCCAGACTATCCCAAAGCACAAAATTTGATGTTCTTCTGATTTCAAAAGGATATTCAGTGAGAAAAAACGGTAACATTTTACAATATGGTTGGTTACAATAGTTAACACAAACTAACAATGAACATTAGGTAGTTATCCACCAATCAGGCATAACATTATGACCATTTGAAGTGAATCACACTGATTTTCTCTTCATCACGGCATCTGTTACAGGGTGGGATATATTAGGCACCAAGAGAACTTTTTGTCCTCAAAGTTGACGTGTTAGAAGCAGGAAAAATGGGCAAGCGTAAGGATTTGAGCGGGTTTGACAAGGTCAAATTGTGATGGCTAGAAGACTGGGTCAGAGCATCTCTAAAATCGCAGCTCTTGCCGGTCTGCAGTGCTCGGTGTCTATCAAAAGTGGTCCAAGGAAAGAACAGTGCTGAACAGGGTCATGGGCGGCCGAGGCTCATTGAAGGCTGGCCCGTGTGGTCCGATCCAACAGACAAGCTACTGTAGCTCGAATTGCTCAAGAAGTTAATGCTGGTTCTGATAGAAAAGCATCAGAATGTGTGCTTTGTTGAGGGGCTGCAGAGAAGAGGACCACTCAGGGTGCCAATGCTGACCCCCCCGTCCACCGCCCCAACAGTGGGACGTGAGCATCAGAACTGGACCAAGGTGACCTGGTCATGTTTTCTACATCACGTGAATGGCTGGGTGCGTGTGCGTGTGCGTCGCTTACCTGGGAAACACATGGCAAGAAGGCAAGCTGACAGAGGCTTTGATGCTTTGGTAAATGTTCTGCTGGAAAACCTTGGATCCTGCCATCCCGTACCACCTACCTAAGCATTGTTGCAGACCATGTACAACCTTTCATGGAAACGGTATTCACCAGGATAATGCCACAGAGCAAAAATGCTTCAGGAATAGTTTGGAGCACAACAAGTTTGAGGTGTTGACTCGGCCTCCAAATTCCCTAGATCTCAATCCAATCGAGCATCTGTGGGATGCGCTGAACAACAACATCTCACCTTGCAACTTGATGCAGATATCGCAGCACACCTTCAGGGGTCTCGTGGAGGCCGTGCCTCGACGGGTCAGGGCTATTTTGGCAGCAAAACACAATATTAGGAAGGTGGTCATAATGTTATGCCTGATTGGTGTATATTATGGAAGCATTCCAAAGTATATATTATTTGCAAGGATTTGATTTACTTGTTATTATAAGTTTTATAATAATTTTTAATGTGATTAATATGCTTCTCTGTTTGAGTGTGTAAAATAAATCTTAAATAATATATTTTAATAAACCTTTGCAATGATTCCAAAGCCAAATGATATATAAAATGAGTTATTTCACTGAGCATGGGAGATGTTAATGGGAAAAAAGCGACTGTAATTTGTCATGTCTTTTGATCAAAGCTTTATGCGAGTACAGTAATGACTTAAGAAGGTCATTGCTTTTCATTTGGACTGCCACATGCCATTTCTCCCTCAAGGTAACAGATTGTAGAAAGATGACTGATGGCCCCAACGCAATATTACATAATGACAAATAAGCAGTCTTGTCACTAATCACTCATCTTTACATGTCACAACAGTGAAGCTGAATATCAAGAAAGCTTCTGAGTGTATATATTTGCATAGCTAATTAGCTTGAAAATCTAAATATTACGTGTCACATGAAGTCAGGAAAGAGTGTTTGGAATAGTTGGGCTTCGGAATTGGCAAGCAATGGAATCTTCTTCAAGTAGAAGTCGGAAGATTGTGCTTTTGAGAAAAGAAATTAATCATTGTGTGAGTCCTGGAGCACCAGCTGGGGAAATAAAAAAAGGAGGAAAAAAAAAAAGCTACTGCTTCAGGGTGCTGGTGAGAAGAGGAAAGTGCCACCACTGTCACCTTTAAACAGCTCCTGGAAGCTATTTCCCAGATTTGATTTGCCTCACTTTCAGGGAAGTCTTGGCCCCACATTCACAAAGACATCACTTTACATCCTGTCAGCGCCGCGATTCACGGCAGCTCTCACTTCCCCCGCTGCTGCTGTTATGGATCTTATTACCTCCATCCCAATAGAAAGAGATGCAGGGAGCTTAAGAACAATGATTTAATGATGCGACGGTATGCTTGCATGCGTTTCCCCCAATTAAAGCTGAAGTGTATCATTTCTGTGCCACTCACATCAAATGGAATTCAAACAAGTCCTGAACTTTCCTCCCATCTGCCATAGAGTGCAACAGTTGGGTTCTGGGTTCAAGTAAAAACTTTCAATCAGTGGTATATATGCTTTTGTTGAAGCCATCTGTCCACGTTATTTCAATTTATTTTCAAAATAGTCATGTCTAACAGCAGAATTCATGGTGAAAAACTACATTACCCATGATGCTGCGCAGAAAATTCCACCAATCAGAGTTGCGGTGAGGAAATCATGTCAAACTCTGTTTTTAGCTCCGCCCACTCCTATGAAGCACTGTAATCAAGTCGATCTCCCTATGCTGGAGTGAAAAGTGGAGGGCAGGAAATGGTATTGACACAAATTTCAAGATTTGAGCTTTCAATTCAATATCGATTCATTCGGGTATATACATGGATATATACTATGACAGTGCAATACATGTCCTGGATATGAAGTTTGAGTATGAACAGTTGGTATCGACCCATTTTTCAGAGTCAACTTTTGTGAAACTTTTGAACTCACCCTTTAGGACCCCGAGTGCTCCCATTGGTTCAACAGGCTTTTAATGGGTAGTATTTTTAGCACCTGATTATAATTCCTGCAAAAGTCACATTATGATTTATATAGTTTAAAATGCAATAATGACCATTAATGCCTTTTGAATTACATGGTTCATAAACTAGTATATAACTGAAGTATATAACTGAAGCATTTCTCGTTCTTACTGTTTTTTTAGTTAGCTTATGTACTAGCATAGCATAAATCTACCCGATTAGCCTGCTAGCTTATCTTATCTTAGTTTTTTTTTTTTTTTTTGCTTCCAATATCCGCTTCGTAATAAACATCATACAATACTGAAATAAGTTATAATTAGTCAAGACATCAACAACTTTTGATCAGGCATTACCGCCTGGGTCCTAAGGGAGGTCTCCGATTTCTGTTGGGGAAGTCTATGGAGACTCTTATGTTAAGAAACAATCACATTAGCAAAACTAGAGCATAATAACCTCCAGCTCCACCTCTCTGGAGCTCAAAGGTGGAGCTTAACCTGTTTAATGGATGAGAGATAGGGTTATGGGTAGGGTTAGGGTGTGGTTGGGGGATGCAGCTCCACCCATCATGCCCACAGTCGGTCAAGATAGGGGGAGCTGGAGGTTACAGCTCTGCAGCGAGTAGCCTCTCAAATTTTTACAAGCTAAGAAGGTCTGTTGTTCATTAATAATATTGTAGCGATGCATGAAACACCAAATAATCAGAGGTCGCTTCCAAATTAAGCAGCTGTCATTTTTGTGTTGCGAGTATAACAAACGTGAATCCCATGAGAAATCCCAATGGAGAAATGTTTTACATTTCACGTCGCTCATGCAAAATTCCAGCGCGGATTCTTATTGAGGCCTGATATGGTAGACTGACACCTAGTGGTGTGGATGCACCATCATGCAAAAGTTTGCTGAAGGCATTGTAGAAATTCACAGTCAGCTGTTATTCATTTATTCATAGATGTACCTCATGCACAGGCAAGATATATTTTGTTGCACATTTGTTATACATATTAGTAATATCTCGTCAAATTGAACCCTTGCGGATGTGAATATAAATAATTATTGTTGGCTAATCACAGCGACTCAACAAAAATGTGTTTTTTTGAACAAGTAAAAGTGCAATTTGTTGGCAGACGGTTGTAGATGTTTTGAATGGTCCAGGCTGCTTTAATCTGTGGCAGAAATCATGCATAGATAACACAATACAGCTGTAGATCTGTTAATAGGAAACACCTAGTTGTGAGTTGTGAGCTGAGCCCAACTCTACTGACTTAAAGGCCAAGAAAGAGGAACAGAATAATAGAAGCATATATCACTGTCGCCACTTCACAGCCTTGTGATTGATGACTCCAAGCACTGGAGATCCTAACTTACAGCTTACTAATGTCCTGATTATGCCCACTACCCCATGTGACTGAACTCTGCTTCACTTTAGATTATTCAAATATCAACAAGCCTGCTCTCAACCTCCAAATAACCAATGAGTTATCCTTAAGATGGCGTTAATAAAAGACCGGATGGGATTTTACCCAAGCGGAGCCGACTTTCGTGCAATCCATATGCTGTCACCACAAGCAGGAAATAAGAGCTGTCAAATCCATTCATGTACGTGTCAAAACTCTATCATTGCATATGGGACCAATGCATTAATCCAGCGAGTTTTAGTTCTCTCCAGCCTCGGTGTGTGAGACAAATGATTCAAGCAGAGCCTAACATCATCTGATGTCTTTGTAGGTCACTGAAAGGCAAGGGGAAAACGGAAATGAATGTTACTTACCCTCACGCTTAACGTGAATATCAGATAAGGGCTTGCTGTGACTTACTTAGCAATGTCTTCTAGTGGGCAATTAATATTGTGGAATATTTCCAACAGTATTTGGAACAGAAATTGCGTTCACACTTGTAGTTCGGTTGGTTTGGTTCGTTTGGTCCGGACCAAAAAACAAAACAAAACATATAGTCCTGGTCCGCTTAGCGTTCACACTGGCATTTTTAACAGCGAACCTTAAGTTACCAAACCAAATGCATAGGGATACGGTCACAACCTGATTGGTCGGCTGTTATGATGTATATTTCGCGACGGAGCTCGCTTACCGAACATTCAAAACAACGCTGTGTTCTGGATTAAACGCCATCATTTTATGCGTGTACATATGCTTTATTTTTACCAGCTGAGAACTCACGAAGAGCTCATGAAATGTTCAAAACATTCAAAACAGCAGCAGGATTTCCTCCGTTGTACACAGAAACAGAAACTTCACCTCCTCGTTGCTCCACGTTTGCCCTCGACTCATTTTGGAGACACCGATCTTCCCGCGTCGTCAAATCAGCTGACTTGTAGCGTCACATCTTGTGACATCACGTCCTGTTTTTGGTTGGTTTACATGTCTTTGGTCCGTGTTGCGTTCATATATCAATCGAACCGCACCAGAGTTCGTTTGGAAGCGGACCGAGACCCATCTTTTTAGCGGTCTCGGTCCGCTTGTTTGGTGCGCACCAGGGTTCGGATGGCAGCGTTCACACATGTTCAAATGAAACGCACTAACTGAGCAATCGCACCAGGGTTCGTTTTAATCGAACCAAACATGACAAGTGTGACAGATCACGTTTGGCCCCTCTAGTGGTTGAAAACAAAACTGCACGCATTTTGCGGAAGAACATTGTTTTGGATGTGCTTGGGCTCTATGGCACTCCCACACCCTTCACGCTACAAAGTAGCTGGAGCAACTTTTCTCTATTTATGGATATCAATTATTAACATTTTTGAACCTAAAGCTAAAATAGCCCATTTTCACATATTATGTTTTTTATTATTATTATTATTATTATTATAAAATTCTCACACAATCTGCTATCTTCAAGTGCAAGGTGTCTTTTTTGTCAGAAAACAAACAGCTGTCAATAAATTACAGTTATTAATCATTAATAAAAGGTTTTTTTCTCCATTTGTTGGAGTTTTGGTTCCTTGCCGCTGTTGCCTTTGGCTTGCTTAAGTTGGGGACACTTGCTTGATATTCAGCAGTGTTTTTGATATGCCTGCATTGGCGCCGTTGTATGCGAACTGAGCTGAGCCGGACGATTACGTCACTGTTTTCTGCAGTGCTGATATACATAAATTAACCAGACTAATAACTACTGATATTTGCAACGGAATGAATCAATAATATATAGAATAAGCTGGACAATGACACCATTTTCTTATTAATGTAAAGCTGCTTTGCCACAATTTGCATTGTAAAAAGCGCTATATAAATAAAGATGACTTGACTTGACTTGATTAATACGGATGGTGAGTTTGTAAATAGAATTTAAATGGACAAACATAAAAACAAACAAATCAATTTTCTTAGAGAAAAATGTCGATCGAAAGAAAATAACACTTCATACTTGAAAATTCAACTATATTACATATATACAAGTCTTTTTGTGACGCTGGGTTGCACAGTTTTCATTCACGCGTACGTATACTTCATATGCACGCATACATTTACCGCACGGACACATTACACACACACCAAATGCGAAAAATCTAAAATGATCCCTTGTCTTTCGCCATTTTTTGTTTGTTTCTTCTATTATTTATGCGATCCAAAACTCCCTAAATAGCCACGATCCATATCTCTCCGTTCAAATCCCCAGAAGCGGCTGCCATTTGCTGATGGAGGGCACGAAATGACCGTAATAACCCCATACATTGTCGAAAAGCCAATACTGTCCGTAGCAATGTGATTTATTACAATAGTGCAAGCGGTTTAACAGTTACGGTAACATTAAAACAGCTTGGTTGGATTTGTCACCGACAACACATCCGGTTATAAAGGGTTAATCTAATCATTTTTCTATTATAGGTTCTCTCTCATCCAGCTCTTTGTATCGTTCAATGACCATTTTGTTTTTTTTTCCCAAAGTTTTTGTACACAAAAAGAGTTTAGAGGTCATTTTACAAAAATATTTGACTTTACACCACATCAAATAAAGAATAATAATAAAAAAAAACCCAGCTTACATTTATAGCAGTATGAAAAGTTTGGTGCCATTTCAATTCTAACGTCATTAAATTTTATTAGTATTCTGTATAATGACATTCATCTCTTTATGTGTGGGAGGACTTACAATTATGATTAATGACTGCACACTGATATTACTGTGTAAATTATAGAGCCAAGAAGATATTGAGTGGGAGAGAGAGAACAGAGAGGAAGACAGTGCATAAAAATGGCACCTTACTCACAAGTCACAAAATCTGACCTCAAAATGAGAGAGAAGACAGCCCAGTGCTTCAGACAGCTAGTTAAAATGCGGTCTGTGCTCCTCTCTTGTTGTGTATCACTGAATAGGGTGATATTGGTATTCAGCCAAATAGTCTCAATGTTTAGGAAACATGTTAAATAAACCCAGAGACCGCGATTCATTCTAGTTCCAACCAAAAGCAGCGTGTGAAATTAAAAAGCTTCCATATTTGTGTAAAATGATAAGGCAAATGAAGGGTTACTGAAGCATTTTCAGTCAAAACGAGCAAGTCCTGGAGGTAAAACTCATAGTTCATTTAACTGAACCCCACAGATAATGCATTTGCCTAATATAAGCTAATGGCATATTAATGATAATAGAAATGGAGCCGATTATAGATAAGACGCACAAAAAATCCAGTATATAGCGAATCTAAAGCGCTATACAGCATTCAGCGCTGGAGCTGAACTCGGTCTTATTGTCCAGGGTTAGACACAGATGTGTTTTGTTTATTTACTAAAATGCTCAGTATTCAATTCACACTCTCCATGCCGTTAGATGGTATAAACACTCATTAAATTCACTGAGCTGTAACTACAGTCAACTCACTTTTAAATTAATTCTCCCTCTGCATAAACATGTTTGCCCTTGACTTATCAGTTGCTCTTGAAATGAATGAGAATGGGCAGCTATCTGATGTATGGGGATGGAGGGACTAGATTTTAATTTAGGCACGGCCAATGGAGGAAAGTGTCTCTAGAGGACGTCCAATGAATGCTATCAAAGAAATTGTGTTCGGAGCGTGCCTGTGTTTCTCCGTGTGTGTGTGTGTGTGTAGACTGGTGGACGGTGGTCGATATTTATCTGTAATTGGGAGTGTGTGAAAAAAGGAGTCTGTCTGGACAAACGGGAACATGCTATTTTGTTTTCATTTTCTTAATCGAAAAACTCGAGTTACATGTTTGGACTCAAACAGAAGTCTGCTTCATTTGTCTCTATTTATAGTCATTCTGCATTCTGACAAAATAAAATGTGCAAACTTTTCAATGACAAATATCTCAGTTTCGTTTTTACATTTATGGCTCAGGTGATTTGCTTAAAAAGCACTTGTTTTCAGAACTGAGCGTCCATGAGCAAAAAAGAAAGCCAGATTTTAAATTGCCTCTAGGAGTCCCATATGGCCATTTTTTTTCTGGCCAAAATATATTTCAAATATGGCCTAAATAAGTCATAGGCAGTGTGGCTTGACTTTTCTTTTTTTTTTTCTTTTTTTTTTTTTTTTTACTTTTCCTTTAAATGGCAAAAAATATATATATACATGGAAATAAATTACAATTCATTTTGGGGAAATGCAAAAATATATTTTTAAAAAATATATTCTGGATAATATAGGTATAAACAATATGTATGGCTTGACTTTTCTTTCTTTCTTTTTTTTACTTTTCCTTTAAATGGCAAAAAATATACATATACATGGAAATGAATTACAATTCATTTTGGGGAAATGCAAAAATATATTTTTAAAAAATATATTCTGGATAATATAGGTATAAACAATATGCTTAAAAAATCTTAAAAATATATTTGCTAACATTTTAAAATCTATATTAGCACAGCATATTTTAAATTATATTTTTTAATCTAATATCTGAACCTTTTTATGGGGTTCTGCTGGGGGAAAAAAGGTGCATTTGCTTAAAAACAACATGATAAAATGAATACCTATGAATAACTTTGTAAATGCGATGCATTATTTCACATTCATTATCGTTTCAACAATCATGTTCAGATCAAGCGTTTAGTGGTTGGAGAACTTTGAACATCAGTGGCTCAAAGCCAGAACCTCACAGATGGTTCACGGTCTTCTCCTCTCACACCTTATGTTTTTCATGGATGGAGAGCGCACGGAGACTTACTTTGGAAGTAAAGACGAATGATTTAATGTTTGCTTTGACCCAAACCCGTTTTAAAAGTATTACTTTCTAAAATCCTACTGTAATCGTAGCGTACTCTGTGTGAATCTCAGAAAAGCGTATCAAATATAATGGATCTATTTTAGTCCTTCTCAAATATACCTTTTCCAGTCCATTTTCCTGTTGCTCTACATTCATAATTCAACAGAAGCTGTAGTGAAACAGCTGCAGTTTTTGGAGGGAGTGACACGGTCAGATTGACAGCGTCATGAGAAGATATCATGCGCGGCGTAGTGATCAGTGATGTGGTGAGAGTTCACCAGGGCAAACAGCAGGGGATGGAGAGAGACGGAGTTGTGCGTCGGCCTGTCACATGAATGAAAAATACTCTGCTTTAAAGAATGGATGGAGTTGTACTGGGACCTCGACTCATCCTTTTCAAACAGCTCCCACTATGAAAGCATATACGTTATGTGGGAGGGAGATGGTGGGAGAAAAACAAAACAGATATAAATAATTTCACCTTGCGGTGCTGCAGACAAGAAAAATGAAGAAGGGAGCACTACATTGGCATATAAGTCTTATCAGACAGCATCTTATTGCATATTTTCCACCTGTAAATGACTACATTTATAAATGGTTGCATTGTGTTGTTTATCTTGTGGATACTTGAACTGATAGAAGAGACTCACATTGGCTCTGTATCAAAACCTAGTAAGCTGCTTTGCTGTCTCCTGCCTACAAAAGTAGCTGGGTGTTCACACAAAAAAGTGAGCAAAAGTCATTCAATTTCAGTGACATTTAATTAACGCTTTCTGCCAACATGAGCAGCAGCGTTTATTAGAGTTGAACAGGATTCAGATTTATGCAAATGAGAAGTTATACAGTCACATGATCGACCACCTGATACAGCAGTTGAGTAGTAGTGTTGTACCTAATTACCATAATTACTAGATGACAACCCGGATGTTCGACTTGGAGCTGTTTACATCCTCAGACTTGGAATTAAGCATTTCTATTGCAACACTGTTAACGGCTGAGTACTTTTGAGTAATCAGTAGATAAATCCAACATACAACAAGTAACAGTCATTATACAAATGTACGGAGCCCTGGACATGGCATGCAGGAAAAAAATAGTAGGCACGATTTACTAATTCATTCCCTTGAAAAAAAATAGTGCGCACGATTTACTATTTCGTTCTCTTGATTTACTAAAACGTGCACATGATTTCCTAACTCGTTCCCTCGATTTACTAAAACGTGCACATGATTTACTAACTCGTTCCCTCGATTTACTAAAACGTGCGTGTGATTTACTAATTCGTTCCCTCGATTTACTAAAACGTGCGCGTGATTTACTAACTCGTTCCCTCGATTTACTAAAACGTGCACATAATTTACTAATTCGTTCCCTCGATTTACTAAAACGTGCGTGTGATTTACTAATTCGTTCCCTCGATTTACTAAAACGTGCGTGTGATTTCCTAACTCGTTCCCTCCATTTACTAAAACGTGCACGTGATTTACTAATTCGTTCCCTCGATTTACTAAAACGTGTGCGTGATTTACTAACTCGTTCCCTCGATTTACTAAAACGTGCGTGTGATTTACTAACTCGTTCCCTCGATTTACTAAAACGTGCACTATTTAATTTTTTTTCTTGCATGTCATGTGCCAAGCTCCGTCAATTATTAACCCTTAAATGTATGAAAGTTTTGCCATTACAAATTTGGGTCTTTAGCGACCCGAATCTATATCTAATATTATTGTTTTCTTGTTAGAATTTTTGTTTAATCTCATAATTATGATAAATTCCGACATAACATGAAAGCACCTTAATATCTACTACAAACCAGTAGGACAGATAAGAGTTTGACGTTAGCATGTTGCTAAGCTAACAATGTGATCCTAAATCATTCACACTGCATGGAGAAACTTTAATATCCAAGCAACCTTTCCATTCCACAAAATGTTCTTTATAGCAGATATAAAAATGTAATCATGCCATGCCTTACCAGGCTCAAGTGGAAAAATAACTGGAACCGTTCGGCCCCGACGGTGGAAAAAAGCAGCTAAAGATTCTTTGGGGATCCAAAAATGATTCTTCTTTGCCATCGCTGCAAAAAAAAAAAAAAACTTTTGGAACCATTGTTTTTAAGAGTGTATAGGCTTTGGAACAGAGTGGAGGCCTGAAATAAAATATTATAAGATGATTACATGTTCTTTCGATACACATTGAACAAGTCTAAAGACTGTGGTATAAAGAAATGGTGTCAATTCTGATATGAAATATTATGACCCTCTTTCATAAAGTTCTAGGTCTTTGTAATTGGCATTTACCTTATTCTCTTTCAATTTCCACTCTGTTGCTTCTTGGACACGTTCCATATGCACCAAAGGTAGTGTGCATTCACCGTGAAACAGTGCGAGAGATTCACACTTGAGTGAAGTGCTATCAGTGAATACAGTGAGACAGAGCAGGGGTCTCATTAGTCTCTGAGACAGCAAGACTCTCTCTACTGTATGTGAGCTGTTTAACTGTTAAATCATATTAGGGTTATTACTGTATTGAAAAGTTCACTAGTTTTTATCTTTATTTAGTTTTATATGTGTTTTAGTTTTTCTTAGGTCTAGGTGTGCATATGTGGTTTCACTTATAAAGGATTGAACTTTTTGACAGAATGGTAATTACTAACTCATCATGTATTCATTGATAGGAAGTATGAAAATTATTTTCTCTACTAGTTTCTGCATTCATATTAAAGGGGACCTATTATGCCCCTTTTTTTACAAGATGTAATATAAGTCCCCAGGATGTGTCTGTGAAGTTTCAGCTTTATTATACCATGTTGTAAATTCCCATTTTTGAGTGGAAGGGAAAACATGCTGTTTTCGTGCATGTGTGCCTTTAAATGCAAATGAGCTGCTGCTCCAGCTTTCCAGAAGAGGGCGGAGCCTGTATGACTCGCGCAAAACACCTGTTCTCGATTGCAGCCATGCTAACATTACATTGCAGTTCTTCATCATCATGAAAGTTTATTATCTGCATGTGTTTGAAAGCCATAACAGATATATAGTTTTCGCACATATCCGAATCACGCGCACAGAAAGCTGGCTGTCAGATGGTGCATCGCTAGAGTATTAAACTAAGTTCTCTTTCACATCTTACTGTGCGTAAACTATCAAATACTCACAAGGTTATATCAAAAACACAAAGTTCACTTTAACACAGTTAAACGTATTACAGCGAGTAAAGAAATCACATGTGTATATTAGATCTGTGTATTAAAGTGACAGCATCTACTGCTGTATATGTTGTTAAAAAATCACTCACTGCTCTTGAAAACTTTAGTAGCTTTAATACATTTCTTACTTGAATGCTGCTGTTAAGTGCTCTGCCGAGGAGATGAACGTGGCAGACTGTATACAGCTCGCTGAGGGCGGAGTCTATGCTAATAGGGCAGTGGTTGTGGGCGGGGCTTTCAGGAACAGCTCATTTCGAGAGCATGTTTATGATTTACAGGGATTATAAAAAGGGACAGGGTGGATTTTTATCATTATAGCCTGGTTGTTTACACACACATCTGCGTTCAAACACCTTATAAAAGCTAATATTTCCGAAATTGATACTTTTATTCAGAAAAGACAGTAAAGACATTCATAATGTAATCAATTCCTTTAAATATTAAACTGTTTTCAGCATTGATAATAATGAGAATTATTTCTTGAGCATCAAATCAGCATATTAGAATGATTTCTGAAGGATCATGTGACAATGAAGACTGAAGTAATGATGATGAGACTTAATTTTAAACTTAAAGTAGAAATATTTGAAAAAGTAATAATATTTAATTGTATTACTTTCTGAGTATAAGTGACTTCTTTGAAAAACAACTCCACTACTTATGGTGGACTTCATCACAACTATATATTGTATATGTGTATAGAGTCAATCCATCTAGAAAAAAACCCCCAAAAAAACACTGAAATAAACTGTTTTGACAAAACCTCTGTATATATGCTTCAATGGCTCTCATGCCCTCTTTCACAGCTACACGATTCACTGTGTTCAACACGCTGTACATCAAGCTGCACGACTCAAATCACTGGTGATCACAATGTCAAAACATTACAGGCATGCACAGATATAACACAGCACACAGCGTATGTTCCGGTGGCTGGTTTAGGGCTGTTTTTCAGCCATATGCCGCCTGCGGCAATACTATCGTGTCAAAGAGACTGCAATCTGCTCTCCACGCAGGAGCCGAAGCGCTGATACAGACTGCAAATGCACCTGTATCACATCGCTCTCTCCGAATGGGCAGAGGCAGGTCAGGATTCATGGATTTAAAAGCACCATGTGGAGCGAGCAAAGCCATTGGATGCCTTCAGAAAACCGCACGTCTGCTGTCGAGATGAAACCCCGGGGTGGCTGTGCCACGGAGAGGATTCATGGACAAGGGCAGTGAAGGTCAAGTTGGGGTATTCCATCTCGCCTTGCTCATGAATGAGTGTACAGTCATTCAGGACATCTGCATGGCTGAAAGCGGAGCACATCACACTCATTAACCGCTGAAGCATTTGCTATGACACTAATTTGAAATATTCAAAATGATACAGAAAAATTGATACTAATCTGGTATTTAACATCACAATCTGAAGCTGTGAAAGGCAGCAGACAGGGAAAATATAAGTCCGTTTAACACCTTCCTGGGACAAAAGTTGATCACTTCCACTAACATAATGAAATGTTTACGATATGATGCTTGCAAAAAATTATATTTTATCACCCATTATTTATTTCAGTTTAAAAGGAATTAAATTTAGTAGTTTTAGTACTTCAACTTGCTTAATTCAATTTAGTATCTAATTGCAAATGTTCAGAAACATATGAGTTTGATGAGATAAAATGAGAAGTATTCACCATGTGATCCCAAAATTTTTTTATTAGTCTTCTAACATGACTGGATTCTTCATAACTTTGAAAATGTATCAAAAATAATTTATTCCTTCATATATAAAACATTTTATTTTACAGTGCATGTACTTACATGCAGTAGGGCTGCACGATTTATCGCACGAAACGAAAAAATAACATTGAACTTGAACGCGATTATCGCTTAAACGCAATTCTCAAAGCGATTTTTTTTTAATGCGCAGCTTCTCATTGAAGTACGGCTCCTTTTTTACGTGTTTTTTAATTCCAAACTTACTTCATAACTACAGTTGAGCGTCCTTCTGTGAGATGATGTGGCTTCTTGCACAGAATCAGGCAGTCGTTGTAATAAACTAATACATTTATACATTGTAATAAACTAATATGCTTATTAGTCAATTCAGCAACAGCAATATGGACGCATGTTATCTTCTTCTGCGGTATATTTTGAGTTTCTGCGCAAGAGCACCCTCTGGCTTTCAGATGGAGAAGCATTTAATACTGATCAGAGCCGGGCATCAAATAATCACGCGTACTGAGTAAGTAGTGAGTACTAGTGAGTAAATACTGAGTATTATAAGGTAACTACATGGGTTAAGGTTAGGTTTTAGTGTAACAGGACTGTAAAATAAAGTGCTACCTTGTTTTTACCGACTGAACATGTTCAGTCAGCATTTGACGGGTCGCAAAACATCTGAGAAATGACGTACTGCAATCTGCTGATTATCAGCTTTGGTTGGTTGCGAAGTGAATTAGCCTTAACAGACTAAGACTGGTGATCTCCCGCCTGGTGATTACGATCAGAGCAAACAAACAAATTCTTAAAAGATTACCAAATGATATCATGTTATGTTATCAAAATGTCATTGAGAGTCTCTGAATGCTTTCATCCCACTGTTTGGTTCTATTTTAGGCAGCATACTTTCAACAAAACAATGTAATTTCCGAAAACAAAGAGCTGCGATCCATCAAAAACCAGAGAGAAGCAAGTATTTTCTGAGCTCTTTCCTACTAGAGCAGTCTCCTCATTCTGACAATGAAATATAAGCTTGAGCTGTGCGTTGGCCACTTGATGTTTGACTATTAAGAAACATCTTAAGAACAAACGTAAGGACACTTACTATGCAAGTGGTACTCATTTGAAGGTTTTTACCAAGTACACAAATATTACATACTTCCCCACACATACTATCTGACTCCACAGCACATGAACAGAAAATGGAGGACACCTCAGAATTCCTCTGCATTCCGCCCAGAGATGGCGAGATAGATAGAGAAAGGAAGGAATATCGGGACCGCAGCCAAGTGTGACAGTGGCGTTCACATTTCTCCAGAAGCCTCTGCGGGCTGAAACTCTGAGCTGAATGCTGAACACCTCTGTGCCGCACTGCCGCTCCACCCCGCCAGGATAATAAAAAGCAACCTCCAAGCTGAGGACAACGCAATGGCCTCCACCATGCAGAATTAACGGCAGCCCTTAAACTCACTGGATGGTGGATCCACAGTCACGAGTTCTTCAGTGCTTCGTGACTGTAATTGCGCTCTTTAACGGGGCCTATGAAAAATGATTTGTTAACAATATGACCTTTTTCCTAAATCCCATCATTCACTCTGAGTGTGGGCTCAGCCTAATAACAGTCATGTAAATAGAGCTTTATGAACCGGAATGATAAATTCATTGAATTCTAAATAACCAAAACGTTCATGCATTCACGATGAATCATTAGACTAGAGTCAGTCACATGAACGGATCTATTAAATTGTTCCAAAATATATTATTACATCAGACATTTTTATTTGTCAATAAAAACTAATTTTGATATTTTTCTTGAAATCTTGAATAGTTTCAAATCATTTTCATATGAAAAAAAATCAGAAAATCGCTTTACTACTTAATAATATTTGTAAAACTTTTGACACTAGTAAATCAAAGTCACCAACATGCAATACAATGTAGAGAAAAATAGAGCACTAATGTTAGTCAGTAAAGCTGCGACCGAAATTGACCCTTCGCTGGCAGTTTGATTGACAGGTGATCTGACCAATCATAACCCCGAATCTGCCATTTTGTCCGTCAAAGCAGTCAGGGCAGTTAGTAGATTAACGTCGGTGAACTTGAACTTGATATATTGTGTGTCCTCACGTCTTTCAACAACATTCCTTCTGATGTTCATTCATGTTTATTTGATGCTATAAATGAACTACGCAGTAAAATCCCCAGAGTTAAATCAACTCTGCTCAGATAACATTTGGTCCCTCTCTAAATAGTGTTAAAGTAACACTGAAGCAGAGTTGTTCAGGAAATTAGTTGAAGTCAGTTGTTGTTCTTGTGTTTCTCTTTTCTTCAGTGATTCTGCTTGTTAACAGCAGGTGTTCATCATTAATGTTCAATCATCACTTAATTAATTGCTTAATTATCTCATTAACTTTAACTCTGCTTCAGTGTTACTTTAACACTATTTAGAGAGGGACCAAATGTTTTCTGAGCAGAGTTGATTTAACTCTGGGGTTTTTACTGTGTAGTATGAAGAGATGATCGGTTCACGAGCCGCTTGAAGGACTCTCTTAAATATTTTTGTCTATATGTTTTCTAACTCTGTACTAAAATTTTTCTCTCTGGCATTTCTGTCTTAGGTAGCACATCTCCGTGCAGCAGTAAAACTCATGGCATTTCTATGCAGAGTAAAATCGTTCTACTGTAGATAGGCTAATTTAACCGTAATGTAATTGGCTCATAGGGCCGTGAGGGAGCCCTTGCTTATTGGCTGCGGGGGTGTCCTGTGTGCCTGTGCACAGCCTCATAAATACTGTGTACATAATTCATGTATTATATTGTATGGCGCATACATTTGGATATTAGTTCACGGGGAGAAGTGTTATCTAATACAGAGAGGAAAAGATTCGATTTTCCCCAAGCCTCAGGTGTCAGACTATAGCTTCAGTCGAGTCTCACGTGGTTTCCCCAGATTAGCAATGACTGAATAATTATCTTAACAATGGCGCTGTACCGAACACTATTTTCACAGTATTCACCTCACAAGACGCGGAAATCTTTGTTCAGCTTAAAACTCTGAATAAAATGAATCCCTTTTCTCTGCTATTGTAAATATTCAATGCAAATAATGATGTACGATCCAATGGAGTTCGGTCCGGTTGTGATGTGTGCCGAGCTTTATGATGTGTACCATTTTGCATTTTTCATTAGATTCTTAGGCCATAACAGAATAGCTGGAGGCCAACTGCAGCCCTGACACAGACCATTAAAATGCAAATCAAGCCCCTTAATATAAAACTGAGATCTATATTGCCATAGACCCTTGGAGGTGAACATTCAACAAATCACCTCTAGGCTCATTTAGCTTGTGTTATTCAGTAATGTTATCCTATTCATTGCTTCACCCAGAAAACCTGTAGGCCAGTGCTATTATCCATGTGTTCAGCATTTTCAACTCACGGCTGAGGCTTGATTGAGAGTGTGCTAACTGTGCTTAGTTCAGCTAACAAACAAAGTGCTAAGCTAATAAAATGTAGCCTGCTTTGCTAAGCTCAGATTCTGATCTTTCTGGAAGGCTGTCAATTTATATAAAGACTGCCAGGGTGAAGCAAGTAGTGTGCAGCAAACAGTGTCTCTTAATAGGTGACGATTTAACAAAGGACCAAAGTGACAGGCTGTGTTCATAGTGGGAAATTAGGCTAATGGGTTATCAGTTCTTGGTTCTCCTCCCAGTACGATACATGACTTGGTTCAACAAACAGCCATGTAGTGTGAGGTTCAGTTTTTGTGATTGTTTACTCTCATGTTGTTCCTAACTCGAGATAATGTAGGTAAATGAGGGCTGGTGCTGTCAAAGATTACAAAAATACACACAAGAGCTTTGTCTGATAAATTTAAGTCAATAATCACTGAAAATGTTCATCCTGGTTCTGCTTGGCACTTCCATCCGAGTCAAATCCAGTGTTGTTTTAGTATTATTTACATACTTATTACAGTATATACTCAGGGCTCGACATTAAGCCTCGTCATGTGTTTGTAGAAAAGTTGCTTGTCTGGAAAAAATAGGATTTTTTTTTTTTTTGGTGAAGTGTGTCGCTATCAGTAAATTCAATTAGAATAAGATAAGGCTGTTACCAATCAAATTAAATAATTTACACTGGAAAAAATCACAAATAATGTTAAAAAACATTAAATAATGTTATGAGTTATGAGATATGTTGGGGAAAACATGAAACTAAATCGCCATTAGGTGGCTAATCATTTAAACGATTTGTTCAAGAATGAAGCAGTTGTTTATGAATGGCTCATTGAATCATTGACTCAACCGATTCGTTCAAAACGAGTCGAGCCCTGATCTAGGCTATTAATATTTTGAATTAGCTTTTATTTTTTACTTTCAACAACATATTTTAAATAATTTTTGTTGTTTTTATTAGTTTTAGTTTTTTATAGACTGGTACAATTTTTCGATCTGGTCACTGAAATGAAGAGTTTTCTAGTGATCTGTTTATCATACAAATATTACTCATCACAAGACTTTAGAAGACTTAGAATATAGTGTAGAACATATAATAATGATGTCAATGTGGAAAATAGCACGGAAAAGAGCGACCAGTACGTCATTCCAAATGTCTCCTTTTATTTCAAAGGGAAGAAAGAAAGACGTGCAAGTTTGGAAAGACATGAGGGTATTCCTTTAAGATTTGCTTGTGTATGATTCTGTATATGTACTTCATCATTCTCCTGAGCAGATGTTCAAATCGTGACAAAGTTTTCAATTAAGAGCAATATTGAGTGACATGCGTTGGCCAGTTCAGACAGCTGGTCAGGCTGAGAATGGATTTGTGAGGGAATATATGATCTGTCTGCGACCAATGAGACACTTCATAAATTAGTGAGGAATTAACTAGACATCATGAGCAGGTTTGGTCGAGCTTTCAGACCTAAGTCTGTGGTTTATGAGGCCTAGGGTCATTATGGGTGGTAGAATGACTGACTCTCTCAGCGCAAATAAATAAAGGGCAGGACTGTGGAACTGCTGTTTGAGGCAAGATGTGCTGCGTCCATCATTGTGTGTGTGTTTTTATGAGCATTTATTAATCTATAACATTGTGGGGTGGATTCACAAGTATTTCAGTGCAAAAACCATAACCAGCCTGAAAGACGGGAAACTGCACGGTGCAAAATGCTTTTTATGTGGTATTTTTATGCTGCAGTACACTGTGACACTGCAATGTACGTGTATTATCAAAAAAATTAAAGGGTTTTTTGACTTTGGATGCATGTAAACATATTGTAGGACACATCCAAAACAAAAGTAGGAACCTTTAAAATAGGGGCATTTTAGAGACTTGCACAAAAGACAAAAATGATGCTTTGTAAATGTTTTAAGTGACAGTTGCCCAAAGCCTGTTTGTGCCAAATCCAGCTCAATTTGAGGGTCTTCATAATACATTTATGTCAAGATTCAGTCGCAGCATGATTAGAGCTCTCTTGTGATGCTTTGGGGTAAAAATGGAACTGTCTCTGATATTTTTGTGATAAGCTAATAGACAGAAGATAGTCATAAAATAATTAGAATTTTCCCAATGCTTCCTAAATTAAATTTTAATGATCTTTCATGACATAATTACACATGACTGCCTGAAACCCAATAAAACTGTTTTATTAACTCAACTTCACTTTTCAAAGGATATTCACTAGGAGTGCAACGGTACATGTTTTTTTTTCCCGAACCGTCACAGTACGGACATCACGGTTTGGTGCATAAAGTCAGACGACGAAAATACAATCCAGAAGGGGGCGTGCGTGGTAATGCAATGCTGTTTGCTAACCGATGCAACAGGAAAAAGCGCAGAAGAAGCAAAAACAGACAATCTATGCATAGATATATTTATGTGTAAACTGTGGAAAGAAAACAGCTTGAGAATAATCTCTCACGTAGCATTACATTTACCTCAGGTGAGTCATTTAGTGTCCAGAGCATGTTAGTTCACTAGAGAAATGAAGCATTTCACTCAATATATGGACTATATTAGCTTATATACTCATTATATTTACTTTACCTGTTAGTAATGGCTTAATTATTTAATATGTTTCAATAAATTTGTCATGAAAGCAGGTTATGACAGTAACTGTGTAAATGATAATATTGTTTACAGCATTAGCTAAGATAGTTTTTTTATCCTCAAGAAAATGTTAATTATCATTGAACTTATTGAAAGAGAGAAACGCAATTTGTTCAATAAACCAGTTCATTAAAAAAGAAGAAAAAATAAGCCATTTTATGTCTAGTTTTCTGCCCCCTGCTGTACCGAACTTGTACCGAACCGTGACTTCAATATTGTTTGTGGACCGTTACACCCCTAATATTCACTTTTCTTGTT
Source organism: Zacco platypus (assembly GCA_038088235.1). Classification (NCBI taxonomy): domain Eukaryota; kingdom Metazoa; phylum Chordata; class Actinopteri; order Cypriniformes; family Xenocyprididae; genus Zacco; species Zacco platypus. The sequence goes on from CM076079.1 coordinate 3,430,471, forward strand.
CTTCTAATGTCAGCTAAGTTAAATAAAGAAGCCTACAGACTTTCTCACAGATTTCATCGCATATTTACGGACTGAGTTTGTGGTCACAGGCGACTCGGACACACACTCCAATCCAGAAGGGGGCGTGCGTGATAATGCAATGCTGTTTGCTAACCGATGCAACAGGAAAAAGCGCAGAAGCAGCAAAAACAGACAATCTATGCATAGATATATTTACGTGTAAACTGTGGAAAGAAAACAGCTTGAGAATAATCTCTCACGTAGCATTACGTTTACCTCAGGTGAGTCATTTAGTGTCCACAGCATGTTAGTTCACTGGAGAAATGAAGCATTTCACTCAATATATGCACTATATTAGCTTATACACTCATTATATTTACTTTGCCTGTTAGTAATGGCATAATTCTTTAATATATGTTTCAATAAATATGTCATGAAAGCAGGTTTTGACAGTAACTGTGTAAATGATAATATCGTTTACAGCATTATATAAGATTTTTTTTATCCCCAAGAAAATGTTAATTATTATTGAACTTATTGAAAGAGAGAAATGCAATTTGTTCAATAAACCAGTTCATTAAAAAAGAAGAAAAAATAAGCTATTTTATGTCTAGTTTTCTGCCCCCTGCTGTACCGAACTTCTACCGAACCGTGACTTCAATACTGTTTGTGTACCGTCACACCCCTAATATTCACTTTTCTTGGTCTTCTAATATCAGCTAAGTTAAATAAAGAAGGCTACAGACTTTCTCACAGATTTCATCGCATATTTACGGACTGAGTATCTGACAAACAAGCCCGCTGTGGGACGATTAGATATACATGGCGTTGCTGTAAAATACATGACATTATAGCTAGCATCAGATGCTGCACAAATAATGTAGAGCAAACTGTGAGATATATTGAAATGAGCAGGGGACATACGCTGTCCTTTCAACAGGCATACATTATGCATGCATGCACACATCCATTATAGATAAAAATTAAGCCTGCTTAAAGGGATTCAAAATGTAGTGTCAAAACTGATTCAATCAAAAAATTTTAGCAAAATCCACCACCCATGGGCAAAATCAGGCAAAATTGACAGTGGCAGGGAGTGTGGATTAGATGTGACTGTAAATAATAAGGCATTGTTCTGCCCCCCTGGTTATGGCAACTAAACAGGCTGATGGCGATGAGTTGGGCTCTAGGGTGGGCTCCAGGATGTTCCTTAGTGAGTCAATGCCAAAAGACTCACAATGTCATGCATTAACTCTGACACATACTTGCATGCCAATGGCGGCAGTGGCCTTGTAATGTGTTTCATAAACGAGTCATAAACTCTATAGGGTTGTTCCTGCATTATGCCATTTATATATATATATATATATATAAAAGTTGTTTTTTGTGTGTGTGTAAAACAGTGATCATTGAGTGTCTGTGTATCAACTACATAACAGGTCTCTGTGTTATAGCATCACATGAAAAATAAATTCAAACTGACTGTGAGCGATTCACCTGTCCGAAAACATAGACAGCCTTGTTGTCTAGTTATTCAATTACCTAGACAGTGTTTTTGTATGAAGACGGTTCTGAGAGAACTTTTGGAAAGGCTTTCTAGGCACCAAAACATCGTGTCAAATGATCTAGAACAAATTCAAGAAGAGTTGGGCACAGCCTAGCAAAAACTAATAAAAATGATAAAGGCACATGAAATTACTTGAGCTAAAATTAAAGGCTACATCGAATCAGCAAAAGTCGGCCACCACCAGCTTTGTTGGTTTATAAATACTTTTATGACCATCCATATTTATTTGTCAGTCTCTTTATTATGATACAAACAGAAAATACAGGAAATATGTATGTCACAAAATGAAAAAAAAAATCTGAACAAAATTGTTTCTTTAAAGCTGTAATATGTAATTTTTTCGTCCACTAGAGGTCGCCTATTCAAAACAAAGGCGTAGCTTGATGACGCCAAGTTTGAGCGAGGAATCTTGGGACATGCGGTCTTCACTTCACAGCCGGTGGAAAAGAATCGGGACGGGACTCGGGCAGAAATCATGTTCATGGATGCGATTATTAACGTTACTGTAGTGTGAAGCAGAGCAGGAGCGAGTGTTGTGGAGCTGAACGAGTGATTGATAATGAGAGAGGAACGACACACGCCTCGAGAGCAGCGGGACTTTTATTATGACACAGTCGCCGGCGCCGCTTCCGCTTTTCTGGTCATGAGTGTGAGGAAATGCAGCTCTGTTTATCATATTATTTGAGTGTGTTGAAAATAATGTTTTATCGTTATAATGTGCGTTTGCTGTGTAAAAAAATCAAGAAAATTTGATTTAAACAATAAGATTAAACATGTTGAGCTATATAACAATAATTAGTTTTCTGTCTATAAATGTATCAAAACAGATGTTCCCTTGTCTGTGTTCCCACATATACATTAAAGCGTCTTTGGTGTTTCCATGGTTTCTACAAAATAAAACTGGAAACCGAGGGTAACGTGGATATGACGCCATTGACAGGCGACTTCTTCACACATCCTCGGTTAAATTGGCAATTTTCCTATGATTTTACAAATAGTTGGAAACATTTGGAATATTGTAAGTACTCAACTGAAAATATGTAACACTGGTTTAGACATTTTTGGATATTTTACTGCAAAAATTTCACGTATTGCAGCTTACATTTTCTCAAAAAGAGAAACTGCTCGTCAGATTTTCAAACCTTTTCTTGACCTTCCAGTCCTTTTCCGCTCCTTTCAGATGAAGGGGAGGTCACGAAATACTTGCCACTTTAGCCTATAAAAGCTGTTTTTACTGCATACACTTTTATCACATTTCCTGGTTATATTCTAATTAAGAGACTAAGAAATAATTATATCATTGCTAAAACAACATCTAATGGTGGCCTTTTGCACAGTGCTGTACATTAATCCAAGTACAATAGTGTTTTCATTTCAAAACACTCTTGGTTCACACACTAGTGCTTGGAAAATGCTAAAATCATCATGCATAAAGTGTAATAATATCTCAGTTACTGCTGGATCCAGGTCGCACTCAATCTAAGCAGGATTGTAATCATCTATACTGGAATGTAATATGAAGATATAATGTTTATTTTATGCAGAACCTGATATCACCAAGTGCAATATGTTCCTGGATCAAATCTGTTTACACCTGGCAAGTGGACGACTTTAAATACAGGCGTGAAAATCTAAAACGTTTTGAACTTGTTCACTTCCGACCACTTTAGACTCTAGTCTCGAAGAAATCAGGTGGTTGAAAGTGGACAAAAGAGACCGATTAAAAACACCAGGTGTAAACGGGAAAATGTCACCCTCGTCCACTTGTGATCCAGTCGACCAAATCTTAATACCAGGTGTAAACAGAGCATAAGTTGAGCCTGGAACAACATTCCAATCAACCAATCAGATTTCAAAGTCTTCATGATTATCTACAATTTCCAGGCTGGTGTTTTGGAGCAGGACAGTGGCCCCCAGGAATGGAGTTTGACATGTGTTTTAGGGATATTAGAGAGCCAGGAGAAAAGAAACATCCCACACTGCTCAATACTCGAGCATATACTTCACACCGCTCCATGTTTAGATTCTCTGAAGTAATTTCTGGCTTCCACCCATCAAGATTACCACAGTAATCTCATCAAACAGAGTGTTGAATGCACTGTGGAGATTCACAGCAAGGACTTCCACTTTGTAATCGAGTTCTTCCCTATAAGTTTTACCCTACAGCAAACCATTGCTTTCAAAAAAGGGATTCTAGCCTTTTTTTGCAGTCTTGGAGATGTAATTTTGTGCTAGTATGACCATAGACCATGGATAGTGTAAGATTAAGACAGAAACCCAGGGGAATAATGCTGGTTCCTTCCCTTCCAGGATATTCACTTCATCGAGAAAGATTAGACAGCCGAGGGAAGAGATGATAGGTTGTCTCAAATGCATCCCACGACTCACTGCTGTGTTTTTCACCTAAATTTAACTTCACAATATGCGTTTCCTCTTTACGAAGCTGACGTGTCATGCACAAAAAAAAAAAGACCCCTTTGCATTTAAGAAGTATTATGCACTCACAAGGCCTTTAATTTACATAATGTGCTTTTTTGCTATAACTCGGCCTTGGGTTCAACAAAATATTTCTATCTGTTCCATTACATACTCGAGCAGGTGCGAATCCTAAATTCAAAGCACATTAGCTATAGCCAGAGTCAAGGCTATAGAGGTCAGCAAATGTCCCAGCTGGTTACACACTTCACATTTAATTACTGGACATTTCAACAATATCTGCCCAATTACAGTACGTCTGTTTTGGCTCAGGAACTGAGCACAAGTGACCACTGGTCCCACAATGTTAAATCAGTCAAAAGGATCTGTGCTTATACAGCATACGAAATGAATCTCTTGACTGTTTCATGTTTATTCTGTCAGCGTGTTGCTGTTGCCTGTCAGAGATTATACTGTTGAGGAAAATTTAAGATACAACCACAGTCTTTGTCCTCACTTCAAGGGTTAGTTCACCCAAAAATGAAACTTCTGTCATTAATTCCTCTCCCTCATGTCTTCGTTCATCTTCAGAACACAAATGAAGATATTTTTGATGAAATACGATGATTCAGTGAGTCTCTATTAACAAGATAATGAACACTTTCAGATGAACAGAAAGACACTAAAACATATTTAAAACAGGTCATGTGACTACAGTGGTTCAACCTTAATATTATAAAGTGATGAGAATACTTTTTGTGTGCCAAAAACACAAAATAACGACAATATCTAGTGATGGCCGATTTCAAAACACTGATTCATGAAGCTTTACAAATCTTTTGTTTCGAATCAGTGATTCGGTTCGTGGATAAAACTGCCAGAGTCACGTGAAGTAATGAAATTTTGAACGCAACGAAGCCTCGTTTACTGAAATCACGTGACTTTGGTGCTCCGAACCACTGATTCGAAACAAAAGATTCGTAACGTTTCGAAGCAGTTAGTTAACAGAAGTCGTTATTTTGTGTTTTTGGCGCACAAAAAGTATTCTCGTCGCTTTATAATATCAAGGTTGAACCACTGTAGTCACATGACCTGTTTTAAATATGTTTTAGTGTCTTTCTGTTCATCTGAAAGTGTTCATTATCTTGTCAATAGAGACTCACTGAACCATCGGATTTCATCAAAAATATCTTCATTTGTGTTCTGAAGATGAACGAAGGTCTTACGGGTGTAGAACGACATGAGGGAGACGAATTAATGACAGAATTTTGTGAACTACCCGTTAAAGTAAATGTTTTCAACCCTCTTGCTTGTCCTAAGGAGAAACCTGAGACTCAATTAATAGTTTGAACATCACTGAGAGTGAATAAAGTCATAAAACAGTACTATGAAAGATCGTAATATTTAACAATAATCTCCCTCTACTCTGGGATCGTCTTTGTGCTGAGTACACTGAGTTAGTCTAGATGTTATGTTGAATATTTACTAATTCTGAATATCAATGTCCTATATATATTTTTTATAAACTTCATTTATAATGACGTATGGATCAGATTCTGATCGTAATCAGCATTTTTGAGCACTGATATTATGCAGAGATTGAAATCCGTGCTTTGATCTAGGTTTGCTTATGGTCCTATTATGGGCTGTGGGAGTGCTCTGGCCTAATGGAGAGGATTTACATTGCATCCAAATGTGTGTCTGTATGTGTTTGTGTTCAGAGGGAGTGTGGGGAGGGACACGTCTCAGCTTTAAATATATCTAATTTTATTTCTCTCTGTCATTTGTCTATTGAGTGTCGAGGCTTTTTTAAGCCATTGCCTCCCTCTCCTGATCTAATGAGGAGTTAGTCCCTGAGTCAACTGCAATACTTTGGAGGAATTGAATCATCCATACAATTAGCCTCAAGTGCAATTCTGTAAATTAGTGTCCGTCATAGTTACTGCTTACTCAAAGGGTGTTCACAGTTTCAGGCTTTTTCCAGGTCAAATGGAAAATATTGATGAGAAAAATATTGCCTATAACAAAACTTTTTATTTATGATACTTTTTTTTACTTTTATAAGCATCAGATAATATTAATAAGACTTATTTTCAGATATCTCTTTATTCATTATTCTGAATCATCCCACAAACAAAACGTTTTTTTTTTCAGTTACACTTTATTTTAGGGTTCTTTAACTAGTTGCTTATTAGCATGTATATTGGCTATTTATTAGTACTTAAGCAAATATTAATGCCTTGTTCTGCATGACCTTATTCTACATTCTTAATCCCACCCAATACCTGAACTTAAAGGTGCAATATGTACAAATTTTGCAGTAAAATATCCAAAAACCACTAGGCCAGTGTTATATATTTTGTTCAGTTGAGTACTTACAATATCCCAAATGTTTCCAACTTTTTTCCCAAATTATGATTTTAACTGAGGCTTCGGGACGTGTGCGGGAATAGCCGGTCAATGACGTCATATCCGCGTTACCCTCGGTTTCTGCTTTTACTGCCATAGAAACCATCACAACAGAGTCTCATGGACAAATGCGGAAATAGTAGTTGTATTGCCTATCAAGCAACTAGCTTGTTTCGCGCAGTCGTTATGATCACAATTATTCTTTACTGTTTGTAGCGGCTTCTGTCAACAAAGACGAGTCCCATAAACGTAAACGTCAACCAAACGACCCAAGAAGATTTTGGGACAAGAAGAGAAATAAAACGAGGATCAACATCGGTGTCGCATTTCCTAAATGGAGAGAACTGCGCGTCAAACTTCAACGGCGATCTTGCATGTGTTTTAATAGACAGGTGAGGAACTATCTGGATTCCTTTACTGACAGAAAACGTATAATTATTATATCAATCAACAGTGTTCGTGGTATTGTTTGAATGTCTTGTTCTTGTCTATGAATATGATGTGAAAAATGGTGAGGTGATGTTCACTACGAACACTTCAAGGCATGTTATGAACTGTCGGCTGTAATTTTGTTTTATACTGTAGCTTTAGTGAAATATTTGTCACTACATCAAATGTGTCAAATGCCAAAAATGCTGCATTCTGTACAGTAATGCTTATTAAGGACAGCGTTATTGCATTTGGTTTGTGTTTAGTTTGTTGACATTGCCATACACTTCACCTGACGTGATAAACAATGTAAATTAATACAGTAATATGTTATACATAAATATTAATCAGCCTTTTTGCAAATGATGTGGGTACGTTCAACTGTACTTTTACTATGATTGTTTTGAACACGTAAAACTGTGCAGCGTTATCACACCAATGAATTGGACAAATACAGTAACATCGATCCATCTATTTAACATACAGTTAACAACCAATTTAGAATAAAACTTGCTTTACTTGCGGCTAATTTAAATATAATGAAATAAAATCATGTCATCAAGCGCAACATTTATAAAACTACTACTTTACCTCATCCATGAACGTGATATATGATTCCCATCTGATTGATTTAAATCAGTTGAAGACGACAGTTCCCATAATTCAAGCTACGCCGTTGTTGTTTTGAATGTACGCCCTCTAGCGGCCAAAAAATTACATATTGCACCTTTAACAACTACCTAACTGATTATTAATAAACAGTAAGTTAGACTTTTATTAAGGGAAAAGTCATAGTTAGTAGGTTATATGTGTTCTCTAAAAGTGTTAACTTTTTTAAAAGCATAAAAGATTCAGTGAAATTTAAAATTAGTGGCATTTGCACTTTTTGGAGGAAAAAAAGGGAAAAGAAAAAAGGTAAATTCAATAGATATTCTTGAAAACAACCCTTAATATATAGTAAAATTTTGCTTATCAAGTAACTGTTATGGGTCGTGTATCCAGGACGAAGCGCAAACATGAAAGATAATCAACACCATACCATTAAAGCAACAACAACGACGGACAGTGACTGAACAGAAACTCAGGGTTTAAATATAAATGAACAGATATATATATATATATATATATATATATATATATATATATATATATATATACAACTTAAAGAAAGAAAGACTATAATCTCAACATGTCATTTAGTTGCAGTTGAGTAGTGGCTCTGTATGTAATATATGATCCTCTCTGTGTGGCATTCATATCGATCTTGAGAAATGTCAAGTCTGTGAGGATGCAGTGAGAGAAGTGAAGAGAATTAGAGGATCAGCTGACATTCTGCTAACGCAACATACAAGCCACTTTGCCAAAAAGTGCACTTCTTTGAGAACAAAACAACGGGATTCACGTCAGCTTTACACGCTTCACTCAAGTCTATTCATTATGCATTATGAAAAGTAGTAAGTTATTGGTATTCATGCAGTCACCTTATAGCCATCTGTGTAGAGCCCAGAGCAGATAAGAACATTCACAGGCACAATACTGATAAAGAAGAGTCTCCTGTCCCCGTCCCGCTTATCAATAAAATTACATTATACGTACTGTCAGTGCGCCAGCAAATTAGATTTTTAAGAAAGTGTCGCTTTTCAATGCTGCTGAGATACCATTGTATTAAAGGACAGTCATCTTCCAAACTATTAATAAACTGGCAATTCAATTTCTTCAAGTGCTCATGACCTTAAGTCAACATGAAATTAAAATTCATTTTACACTTTCTTCCTGCGTGTTACTGGTCTTATTATAAACTATTCATAAGAGCATGTTATTCCGAAAAGAAAAAAATATGTATTTGTTTTGCGTAACCCAATCAAATTCCAATGGAGTAAACTTAAAAGTGCACTATGTAGTTTTTTATTTTTGTCTGCTAGGGGTCGCTAAACAATTCAAAACAATAACAAAGGCGTAGATTGATGACGCTGTCATGGAACTTGTCGTCACGCCGATGGAATAAAATTTATAGGGAAATAATGTTTGAGTGAATGCATGTTTTTAACATGACCGTGGTGTGAAGCAGAGCGGGAACGAGAATCACGGATGCGATTACTAATGAGAGACCGATATCAGATATAAAGAAACGAGGACATTTCATTCTACCGAACTACTCACAAGTGCTGAAATATTACTCATACAGGTCAGTTTATTTGATGAATTAAAACTGAGGTAACGCAGCGTTGTCTAATGTTACACTATCATACTAAACTGTATTTGAGTGTTGAAAGTTGTAATGTTTAGTATTAGTTTGAACAGTGAGCTAGATCAACATTACAGTATCATACATCTGCTCATCTTGTCTAATAACGTGCGAGAGCGTCGTCTCTGTCAAGTCGAAGTTCGTCGCGAAGCTCTCACCATCTCGGAAACGCTATGCCGATATCGACCCTCGTTTTATTTCTCCTTTTTGTCCCAAAGTTTGCTTGCCATGGTCCATAATGTTTGAACGAAACACTAGACAGCTGTCTGCGTCTGTTGCCATGGTTACTATGCAGTACAAGCGGAAACCAGGGATGACGCAGATATTATGACATTGACAGGCGACGAGTGGCAAGAGAGGGCACTATTGTGAATTTCTCTGAATTTACAAATTCTCATTTATGTAAGTACACAGCTGAACGAAATATATAACACTGTGAAAGTGGTTTTTGGATATTTTAATATAAAAATTCTACCTTTAAGTAAACTTATCTTGTTCTATGCATGTTTAGATATTTTTACTGGAAAACAAGAGAAAAAAAAAATGGATTAAGTCTAATTCCCACCTCATTTTTTTCTCATTCAGTATCCCGTTTCACTCAGAAATGTGTCAGATTAATAAAACAATAATGTTGTTTGATGTTGAATTTAAATCCGCACATGCAGGAACATGCCACATCAGTTTTCATTCTTATGAAGACCGGTGGAGGACAGTAAAAAATATCTTGGGCAACTATTTCAATTGTCAGGCAACAAAACAAAGAAGAAGGTAAAATAACGCCAACAAGGATTTGATATAAGAAAACGTGACTCCAAACACTACATCTGATTGACTCAAGACCCAAATGTGTTATGGTTCATTAATGTTCTTAAGACATTCGACTAAATCAATATCTAAGAAGCTCTAGTTTAGCACATAAAAAACCATGATCCCATGTGTGGCTGATGCAAGAGTTTTATGCCTTCACCTCAGCTGGGACCTTTGTTATATTACAAAGAGATTGATTTTATTAATGCACTCTGCTTGTGCATCTCATTAACTTTCCATTAAAGTTAATTTATGTGACGGTAAAAAACACTTTGCACTCTAAATTTTGCAGGGTTCTGTCTTCACCTCGTTCTAAGGTGATTGCATTTTTATTTTTTTCAAGCTTGCATAAAGGTGATGTGTGTAATTTTTCAGTATTAGAACACCTTCCACTCCAGCCAATTTGCAGGCAAATTTTGCAATAGTCTGTGGACACCGTTGCTGCCTTTGAGTGGCCTACAGAAACATTGGCATTCAATCTTTATTTTTCAATCCCGTTTGTTCTCTTCTCTTTTAAACTTGGATTTAAAATCATGGAATCGTGTAAAATTATGAGACTCCAGATGGTTTTATTTCTACATGGAGGATCACCATCTTATATCACCTGACCAGTCAAATACTACTTATTCTCCATATAATCCATATAATAGATTAAATGGGACACTTTCACTCACATAATATAAGTCTCAACAGACATAGGCGTTTGTACCGTGTTGTTTATGTAACTTTTGCCTCAGATGATGATCAAATATGAGTCATTTATTTAAATGAAGTAGACTCAGGTAATCCAATGGCAAGACACATAATAAAAAGTGTGTAGAACATAACAATAACAGACAATGAACTGAAGGAAATGAGGAGCTTAAATACATAATTTACATAATTGTGTCCAAGACGACTGTAATCAGAGGAACATTAACAAATCCATATGCATCCCTCAAAATATTGCCCATATGCATACTGTAACATGCATTCGGTGAAAAGAATCGCTCAAAAGAATTACTATTCTTAACCTCGGAATTTCTTTTTTTCCTGAAATGACGACTTTTCAACAATATCTAGTGATGGAAGATTTCAAAACACTGCTTCACGAAGCTTTAGGAATCTTTTGTTTCGAATCAGTAGTTCGGACGGCCAAAATTTACTTAGGCAGTTTGATACGCGAACCGAATCACTGATTCGAAACAAAAGATTCGTAAAGCTTCATGAAGCAGTGTTTTGAAATCGGCCATCACTAGATATTGTTGAAAAGTTGTTGTTTAGTTTTTTTGGCGCACAAAAAGAATTCTCGTCGCTTTATAATATTAAGGTTGAACCACTGTAGTCACATGACCTGTTTTAAATATGTTTTAGTATCTTTCTGGACATTGAAAGTGTTCAATATCTTGCTGTCAATAGAGACTCAGTGAACCATCGGATTTCATCAAAAATATCTTCATTTGAGTTCTGAAGATGAACGAAGACATGAGGGTGAGGAATTAATGACTGGATTGTCATTTTTTGGGTGAAGAAACCCTTTAAGGACCTTTCAGCCTGTGCCATCTAGAATTTCATGGCTGAACTTTGTATTTTAAGTTAAATTTGTATTTTAAGTTGATTATAGTTTTGTGAGCATAGGCTCCATCATGAACAACAACATTGACAAAGTGTAGGATATGATTTCATACATTATATCTCACTAAAATCAAAAATAAAATACACAGGAAGCTGTAGATAAACATAGCCTGTTTAGCGTAATCAGTTGCTCATGGATATTTCGTTGTGTCCTTGTGGATTAGATTCTGGCTTTCATCATGTAAGACAATAGTAAAAATGTTGCTCCCCAAATCACCAGATTTAAATTTTGGCGCTGTCTAGTGTTAGTTTGGCACAGTTTTGTACTTGAAGGGGTCAAGAGGCCCTGATACTGATAAAAGGCTGTCAGAAATAAAATTAGAGCTTTATTTGCGCATCTGAAGCGAGCTTTGTTCTCTCTCTCCCTCTCTTTGAGGGTGAGGTATTTCTGCACAGAAATATTGAGGGGAGGCACAGTCATTTTAACTGACAGTAAAATGCCACCTCATGGGCAATGCACCTGAGAAAGGGTGATTTATTGCTCCATTCTGCTAAAGCCTGCACCGCCTTTAATTAGAAAATACTGAGGAGGCAGCCGAGTGCTTAAGCATCGCTTAGATCTCCACCGCAGCATCTCTTCTCTAATATGTGAAAATAAAGATGTAACGTCAGCCTCCAGCATAAATTTCCATGTGTTAATCAGTCACGCTTCTGGTGAGTGAACAGTGTCTCTCATTCATGAAGGAGAGATCACGTGACGCTGTCATAATCAATGAGCCGCGCTGTCTGCGGGTTTTATCTTCAGCCACTTCATCAGCAGTTTGTGCCTCTGTACTACAAATATCCTCAAAGCAATATAGAAACCATTTTACAATGAAAGCAGGGTGGGTTACAAACAATGTTGTGTTGCCAAGTGAGCCGAGGCATATATATATGTGTGGCTTCAGGCCTTCGTCGTCAATAAAGTGAACATAAAACATTGAAAATGGAGAAATAAAAAATGTCCATGTGAAACAAACCAACAATTGAAAGGTAAAATAAATCAATAAATAATTGTTGTTGTTGTTGTTGTTTTAGAAACAAAACTGTTCATATTATTGGACGTTGTATATCATCCGACAGAGACTGAGTTCCTCTGCTGTTTGTTGTGTGGTATATAATCAGGGCTGGGTATGTTACTTTTAAAATGTATTTTACTACAGATTACAAAATACATGCTTTAAAAGGTCATTTGTAACGTGTTACATTACTCAAGTTTAGTAACTTAATCTAAATACTTTAGAATACTTTGGAATACTAATAAGTGTGGAACAAACACAAAAAAGGTAATTGCAAGTTTTTATCTCACAATTCTGACTTTTTCCCTCAGAATTGTGTGATATAAAGTTGCAATTGCGAGTTATTAAGTCAGAATTATGAGATATAAACTCACAATATTGAGAAAAGTCAGAATTATGAGATATAAACTCACAATATTGAGAAAAGTCAGAATTATGAGATATAAACTCGCAATATTGAGAAAAGTCAGAATTATGAGATATAAACTCGCAATATTGAGAAACGTCAGAATTATGAGATATAAACTCGCAATATTGAGAAAAGTCAGAATTATGAGACATAAACTCGCAATATTGAGAAAAGTCAGAATTATGAGATATAAACTCGCAATATTGAGAAACGTCAGAATTATGAGATATAAACTCATACTAAATTCACAATTGCAAGACAAAAAGTCAGTATTGCAAGTACATATCTCTCAATTGCAAATGCAAACTCACAATTGTGAGGGGGAAAAAAAAACAAATTGTGAGAAAAAGTTGCAGTGACGAATGAATTATAAAATGACTCACAAACAACTATCACAAAACATGAAAACAGTCGTGGATCATCAGGTCATGACAGGACAGTGAAGTTCAGGACAGTACTAAATAAAAACAACAATATTTTTATGATCCCTCTTAAAAGTATTAAAGTGTTAATGAAACTTAACTCCTCTTTTTCAGACGGTCAGAGTCAGAGAATCACCAATTGCCATTTAAATGACATTAAAATTCCAAGTAATCACTTTGGTAATCTAAAATACTTTTCAGATGTAACTGTAATCTGATTACCACCCATTTAAAATGTAACTGTAATGAAATACAGTCACTCAAATTTTGTATTTTAAATACGTAACTAAGTTACTTGTATTTCGTTACTCCCCAACCCTGGATATAATAATAAAGTATGATTTGAGATAAAACAATGAAACATTTGCCCAGCTAAATTAGTTTCTGAGCCATTGCAATGCATCATTATGAGGTTTCACTTTCCCGAAGTATTAAAAAATAAATAAAATGGTAATCCATTTATGTATCTCAATAGAGAATCATAACTGTAATATAATAAATTATTGATTTTCTATGTAGGAACTGTGTATATGGGTGTATGTTATCATGTGCTTGCATAGAGCAAAATAAATGAACCCATAAATAAATGCAATGCAGAGGCATGGAAAATCAAAATATGTCATTTACACGACGTGCAGACGTACAGTATAAAATATGACTTTTTTTTTTATTTAAGAGTATTGCATAACTCATACTTACTGCCAGATTCAGTAAAATATGTTCAAATGAATAATGGATGGATAATCTGAACCTGCTTAATATACATTGTGTGTGTGACGGTTTAGTGTGTTTGTGTGTGTAAAAGTGAGCTTGGAAAAGTGTATGTTGGCTAAAGGGTAAATGTTTAAATTCACGAATAAATCTCGACAGCTTTAGTGGGAATGTTTTATTTTGTCTTCTTGCAATGCTCCTATTATATTTAGCTTCCTCGGGAAAGAAATGCATCGAGGTCACATCTCTTTGCACATCCTCACGAAACTGACTCACTTTACCCAATAAAAGTTAGGCGTTTAATATCGAAGAAGAAGAGAAAGTTTCAGTGCAGACCACTTTGTTTCTTTTCTTGATTGAATGGGGAATTGAGTCGGGGAATTGAACACAGCGCTGAAAGTGTTCCTTGATCAAAGAGGAATCTTATCCTCTGGACTGTCTGTACCACAAATATTTGATTGGTAAAACATGATTACTTAAATAATCGACCTTTGCTGGATGACAATAAGCCGAGCGAATAACTAATTGTTATTCTATGAACGAAATGCTTTACAAATGTTCCTGCACAATTAGATTTAGCAGCCTTGAATTATTCATTAGTGTCCAGCATGGAAAGTGTTTTTACATGCTCTGACCCAAAGGAATTGGTTTAAATGTTTACATTTTAAAGTCGAAGTATACAGATGCACCATGTTTCTGCATGTACAGTGAAACATACAGATGATGTTAAAATCAGACTGGAATTTGATGGTTTTATTTAAAAAAAACCAAAAAAACAACTCTTGTTTATTTTGATAAACAGAAGTGTTTCAAAAATGTTAAAGCTGAATTTGATTTAAAAAATGACTTGAAGCTCTAAAATATGAACAGTAGAAAACATAAGTGCAGTTTATTAGTTTTCAGTAGTCTCTTAAATTTGATTTAGGGATACTTCTGTTTTGTTTTATTTGGACAATCATCCCAGACCAATAAAAAAATATGGTGGAAAAAATATGCGATGGGATGGAAAATAATAAGTCAATACTTTTGTGTTTTCAAATGTTTTGCGTTCGCCGAGAAACGTTGTGTTCACTCCACCTTTGTCTAATTGCCAGATTTTATTATTTTTTTATCTCATCTGCTGCTTTTAATATTCTATGAAACTGCTGAACAATAACTACTATCTAAAATATTTTTTCTTTATGACAATTTTATGATTGGTTTATTTATTACAAACACTTGTGCATTAAGGCCTCATGAATTTTATACAAAATTATCACAGAAAAGTTTGGAAACATTAAGTCAATTACATTCACCAAAACTGCATTTATTTAATCAAAAATGCAGTAAAAACCGTAATATTGTGAAATATTATTACAATTTAAAATAGCTGTTTCCTATGCGAATATATTGTAAAACATAATTCATTAGATTATCTTATTAATATCAATGTTAAACGGTTGCGCTGCTTCATATTTATGTGAAAACGCTGATACCATCCACATATTTGTGGTTAAGATTGAAAAAAGAGAGAAATTAATACTTTTATTCATCAAGCATGCATTCAATTGATCAAAAAAGATTTCTACTTCATAAATGCGCTAATACTGTAATGAATCCTCACGAATCTATGTCCCTATTTAAGTTAACCCTTTAACGCTTGTCATTTGCGAAGTCTTGTCGATACCGGTATTGCAATTCCAAGCGTTTATTCCTTGTTTTGTCTGCCCGTTTTCTGACCCTGCCTGTTTCCCGTTCTGTTGTGTATCCGCCTGCCTTTTGACCATTTGCCTGGATTACCACTACGAGCTTGCCTGTTCTTTGCCACTCTGTTTGCTGTTGAGTTGACCATTGCCTGTCTGACTACGTCTGTAAATAAAGCTGCACTTGGATCTCATTCGCTCATCATTACAAATACATTTAATAACTAGATGGAATTCATGCAAATAAATGCACGTTTATTGAACGTTCTATTCATCAAAGAGTCTTCTTCTAGATTTTTTTTTCTTCACCATGTCCCTTTAGGGGCTCCGTACTTCCTCGATTATAGTAGCTGTGCTGCTCTTTTCACCCACCGAAGTGAATCTAAGTAGCCTGCTAAAGCACGTAAAAGCTTTTAATTTAATTAGAGTCGACAGCAAAAGAAATGTCACCACCATTTGTGCGTTTTTGTGGTAGAGCGGGTCAGATTTTTCAGTGTTTGTGCACAAGAGTTTGGCACCAGGCGATCATTTGCAGCAAATTATAGAGCAGGTGGGAAAAGGTCTAAGGTAGCTGGTTGCTATGGTTGCAGCATTTTTATTTATTTAATACTTCTCAAGCAGGCTGCAAAACAACTCTGACGACTCTTTAGCGGACTTAACTGCAACCACATAAGACTTAGACATCATTTAGCATACACAAAGCATCCCAACCATTTTCACAAGTGGCTTCGCAGCCTTTAAGAACAGAGATTCCCTCCAAAATAAACACCCATTAAATGTCAGTTGGGTTTTTTCCTATTAGCTGCCTCAGTAGTAGGCCAACACCGACTCTGTAGATGTTTGTGCCCATGGCAGTTTATATTTGAGGTCTGCAGTGGAGATTTCTCTTTTAGATCTCCGTTCGATTCATCTCTATTAAAACTGTGCTTTGATGTGCTCTAAGAAATATTACAGTCTCAATGATCTTAGCTGCACTACTAAATGACCATTTGTCATATTCAGAGAATCAATTTGAATTACAGCTCAGTGGCATTCGCACAAATGCGTGATGCCACGTTGAAAGAGAGGCCTAGAGACCAGGACTTTGATTGAGTGGCGTGACACCGAAGGCACCATTAGCTCTGAGTGAACCAAATGAGCAAGCGTGTGTTGAGCAAATGCAGCTCTAGACTAATGATGATGAGCTTTTTTTTCAAGGGCAAAATGTGACTCGCCTACAAGTGGAATTAAATGTTGGGAAACAACAGACCGGGCAGCCGTGGAGACTTTGTTTAATGCAAATAATACACATAATAATGGTTTTCACAAGACGTGACTTCAGCTGTTGTTTTTGCACTGTAAAAAACGATAAGTTACAGTAATTCAAACCATTTGAGGAAAGCCTTAAACTTATTGGTTTTAAAACTAAAGTGGTTTGAGTACTCATATACATTAAGTTAAATTCATTTACATTTTAGTGTTGGTTTAGTCAATCATTTGATTCATCAAACTCAAAGTAATAAAGTTACATTTATTTTCCTGACACAGTCTGACGCAAAACGTACTGGGAATTAGAGATCTGCTGCAACTCAAACATATTAAGTTCAGCTTACTACAATCAAATTTTGAGTTGATGCTACTTTTTTCTATTAAAGGCACGATTTTTTTATTAAAATATCCAAAAAACCACTTGCGCAGTGTTATATATTTCATGCAGCTGTGTATTTACAGTATCCTAAATGTTTCCAAGAATTTGTAAATTCAGAGAAATTCACAATAGCGCCCTCTCTTGCCACTCGTCGCCTGCCAATGTCGTAATATCTGCGTCATCCCTGGTTTCTGCTTGTACTGCATAGTAACTATGGCATCAGATGCGGACAGCTGAGTAACGTCTAGTGTTGTTTCGTTCAAACATTATGGACCATGGCAAGCAAACTTTGGGACAAAAATGAGAAATAAAACGAGGGTCGATATCGGCATAGCGTTTCCGAGATGGTGAGAGCTTCGCGACGAACTTCGACTTGACAGAGACGACGCTCTCGCACGTTATTAGACAAGATGAGCAGATGTATGATAATCTAATATTGATCTAGCTCAAAATACAGACTGTGCCTTTAAGTACAATGAACTTTCATTAATATTTGAGTGAAACGAACTCATTACATTTAATTCATTTCGCTGTTTAATTTTGCAGTGAATTGTTGAAACTAAGTCTTAAGTTCCCCTATTATACTATTTTTAAAAGTTCCTATTTTGTTTTGGAGGTCTCCTACAATAGGTTTGCATCACCTCTTTTCTCACACTGTCTGAAACTTGTCTCTCTAAACCCCTTCTTTCCGAGATCTTTCTCTGCTTTCTCTTGGTCTACCTCTTGAAATGCTCATTAACATATCTGAATTTCAGCTCCATAGGCTTCTTGTATTCACAGTGATATGAACAATAACGATGACGTCGGTTTTGCCATTTCAATTCGAGCTCGAGTCCTCATCCATGCAAAGCGGATTTGCTTTCGCAGAAAACTTGACATGTCAACAACATGAACAAGACTCATCCAGGCCTCAGCTACATCTACAGTGTTTGAGGGCGGGTCAAAGTAGACGATGAAGACCGGTATTATGCAAATTTATTATAAATCTACGTAGGTTTGTGCAGGAAATTCTGACGACTCGTTTCAGGCTGTTCAGAATCAGTTCTCGAGCACTTTGGTCCATTAAACTTTGCACACCTTTTACATTCAGAAACAGATATATTATACACTACATGAAAAGTCATTTTGGGAAAAGCATACTTGTGCTAATTTTGAGGTAAATAAAATCACAAGGCATGACTCTCTCTTTATTTTGTAACTCACTTAGCATGACTAATGTCACCATCTTGAGTCTTGTTCACTCACTCTGACTCTTTCCACACTGCCTCTCGTCCTCGTGAGCGCCCTCTAGCCAACACTTATACACACAATATATTACTATTGTTAACATTTGGAGAACTGATTTTATATTAGCATTCAATGAATTTTTCATGCCCTTTTTCTGTTATGAAAGTTATTATCCTAATTCATTATTTTAGACAATATAACAGTTAGAAAAGAGCTAAATGAGAGTTACGGAAAAGGGAAGAGAGAAAAATGGGAATCGAAGAGATAATATAGCAGGGGAGCGGGTTTTCACTATCATGAGTTTTATCATTGCAAGCAGAAGACGATTTCTCAGCCAATGGGATCTGCGGCTGGTCCAGCCACCCCGTGGTGCTGTATACAAAGATTAAAAATAACAGCAGACCCTCTGTGTTTCAAACATGACATGAACACAGTGGCAAACTTGTGTAATGTGGAACTTCACAGTGGTCACAGCTGTTTTGATGGATGGTCTCAGTACCCTGTTCAGCTTGTTTTTGTTAGGAAAGTTTGGTGGGAAAACCAGCACAAGTTTTAAAGGAATATTCCAGGTTAAGTACGATTTTAAGTATCTGAAGCATGGTGTTCATTAAAACAACAACAACAAAAAAGCTAGTATTTGTGTTAAAGCGTCAAATTGTTTGTTATTTGCTCTATAAAGCTGTGCAAATCATCCATTTTACTGTCATATCCCTTTTTTTGTAGTTTTGCATGTATCATGGGAAAGATGCTGAGTTCATATATAAGATGAAGTTAGTTAGCAACAAAGGCCACATCAAAAATTAGACAACATAGCCGTCTTTTAAGATATCTTCTTTTGGAAGTGTTGCATGTGTCCATTGGAGTCGGTAAAATGTATTTTGAAAGAAATTGATACTTTCATTCAGCAAGGATGCATTAAATTGATTGATTTACAAATGGATTTCTATTTCTTTTCAACTTTCTATTCATTAAAGAATCCTGAAAAAACATATTATTGTTTCCACAAAAATATTTCAATATTATTTCTTGAGCAGCAAATCATCATATTAGAATGATTTCTGTAGGGATTTCATGTGACACTGAAGACAGGAATAAAATAGAATACAAGAATAAAACAATATTGTGAAATATTTTTACTGTATTCTATTTTAATATATTTTTATCACATAAATGCAGCTTTGGTGAATGTAAAAAAAAAAAATTCAAAACATTCGATAACACTTTATTTGGTAACACTTTATTTTACAGTGTCGTTGTTACACATGTTTCATGTAGTTGCTGTATTAATAACTATAAATTATGCATAATTACATGTTATTATCCTTAAACCAAACCCTCATCCTAACCCTAACCCTATAGTAAGTACATGTAGTAAATTATTATTACTCAATAATTAAATGTATAAATACACTGTAACACTGACACCTTAAAATAAAGTGTAACCCTTTATTTTAAGGTGACGTTGTTACACACGTATAATTACAAGTTACTAACCCTAAACCAAACCTAACTGTAACTCTACAGTAAGTACATGTAGTTAATTAATATTACTCAGTACTTACGTGAGTAAGTAACTACGTCACCTTAAAATAAAGTGTAACTAAACGTTTACTTACTGACCCCAAATTTTGAACTTTAGTGTAAATCCGAGATGAGGTAAGAGAAATGTTAATTTAGAAATAAATATGTTATGTTTAATCAATCTACTTGATCAGATTTAATATTTCATTCAATACTGAAACTACTCAATACTAATAATCTAATTAAAAACATGCTGTTTTACCCACATTTGTGCGTTCTATGTATATTTATGCTTATTGCGCCATTCCTCTTTGGTAGCCTGAGTCAGGTCTCCTGTGAGCTTCGTGTGCAGAGCGCTGTTTGTTTGACACATCGTCTTGCCTTTGTCGAGCGTCAAATCAGTCACTTACTGTATGGGGTTCCATTTCAGTCCGGATGCTGCCGTAGAAGGCAGCTGTCTATGTAGGTAGACAGCGAAACAGCTCACTAAACTCCAGCTTTAGACATATGTAGGGGATTGACTTTTTTTAAAATCAAGAGGATTCATTTAGAGGTTTCAGCTTTGCATAGTTATCATGTCAACTGCATCCGAACACTCATTGGCACTGTAGTTGGCACAGACAGTTTTTAAAATGATAAAAAGCGACATCTAGCCTTCTAGCCTTCCAATCCATTTCCCTTCCTCCTTACAGTCTGTGGCTGTTGAAGCATCCAAAGCGCACAATGGCAAAACATATCTACAGGCAACATTGTGCAAACAGCTGAATCATGCAGAATGTCGTCCTTTGAATGTACAGTGTGCCGAGGGCTTCCAGTGGCTTTGCCATGAGGGGCAAAGCTAGTAATTTACTGGAGTCGTCTCCGCTGCGTAAAGACCTCTTTCCCCACTGCTGTGATGATGCCACATTGACTCTTTCTTTACCGTAGGACAGTCCTCGTTCTCCATGGGGCAGTTTCTGTTGTGCAAGACTGCAACTGGTCGCATGCGTGACAAACTGACAGATGCATGACTGTAAGAGATGGCACGAATTACCCAGTCTGCTCTCATGGCAGGCGACATATAAGACGATCTGTGGCCTGTTTATTAGTGGAGTAATTAACTGGTGCTCCTCCCTGGCACATGCACAGCAGCTGTATGGACAGCCCCCCTCCACGCTCATTTGTTTATCATTAGATGAATTGTGAAATCGACATGTAATGGTACTAGGGAGGGAGCAAATGCCGGTGTAGTGCAAGGCCCTGTCCCAAATGACACACTTCGGGTCCTATTTTAATGATCTAAGCGCATGGTCTGAAGCAAATGGCGCAGGTGCACTTAGAGTATGTCCGAATCTTCTTTTGCTAGTTTAACGATGGAAAAAATTAGTCTCTTAATGAGTCATGGGTGTGTTTTGGGCGTAGCGTGTAATAAACCAATGAGAGTCTCTTCACCCTATTCCCTTTAAAAGCCAGTTGTCCTCGCACCATGGTGCATTCGATATTTACATAGTGAAATTTGCAAGCAGAAAGACGCTTCTCCAGAGAGGAATTTCTTTAATTTTTTTTATTATTTGCACCCGCCTATAGGCACTTATTACTAAAGCGCCCTTTAAATAACAAAAAAAAATACTGTGCAATTGACTTTATGTAACCCCTCTACTTGGGTCCTACTCGCCCCTGAGCGGGTCTTGAACCCGAGTCTTCTGGCATGGGAGACAGACACTCTAACAAGGAGGCTAAAGGCTGCAACATGTGGCATCTGTCGCTAGAGCATCTCTTGAGGTCAGAGGAGTGAGGTTTACTCACACAGCGACTACTAGCTGGCCTCCGTTACATTTAGACCGGGTTTTTGTTGGTCAATGGTGCATTTGTTTTCAGTTGCCAACAATGTGCCTGAACACACCTCGCTTTCAGACCAGAACGGCCGTGATGGGTGAAAAGATGGACGCGAGTGCGTTTGCTATTTAAACAACGTGCCGCTGGACGAGAAAATGATAACTGTGTCGTGTAACGCGGGTTGAAATCCAAGTGCAGCTTTATTTCCAAAACGTAGTCAGACAGGCAATGGTCAACTCAACAGCAAACAGTAGTAACAGGGAAAAGGCAGACTCGTAGTTAATATCCAGGCTAAACAGCAAAACGAGAAAACAGGCAGGATCAGAAATCAGACAGACAAAAACAGGAATAACGCTCAGAACTGTTACAGTGGAACAAGACTTCGCAAATGACAAGTGTGTGAGGGTTAACTTAAATAGGGATATAGATTGGCTACAGCTGGGCAATGATTAACATGAGGGTAAGGGACTTATGGGAAATGTAGTGTGGCGTATGGAGTCCATGATATGAGCGGCGACCTCTGGTGGCAGGTGGATGGAGGACAACGGAACGGATTCATTACAGTCGGGCTGGTGTCGTATTGCGCCGGGTGTATAATAAGGCCCTCCGTGTGCACTTGTGAGCTAACAATGGCCGCCGTGTACGCGTTTCCTTAAGTCTACAAGACCGTAGGGTGTCCCAGTTGTCATTTTAGGTCTCAGAGTGCTTTGTGGCCGATATGTACCCTCAATGTTGCCAAGCCCGTGAGCTCTGCAGCAGACGGACAGTCAAAGCAGCATTACAAAAGTGCAGACTTGGAGGATGATCGCGAGGGCTTCCATTTGGGACAGAGCCTTAAGATTCTGGCTGTATCTGAAATTGAATACTTCTCTACATTATAGTAACAGTATGTCACAAAAGAAGTATGTCCAAATTTACAGTATAAAAGAGGCAAAATGGACGTACTACTTCCGGTGAGATTACTATCGATTGAGTGGATTTGTGAATGGCAGTGACGCAACATGATAATGACAACATGGCGAATGTAGTACGTCCAGATTATAGTCATTCTACACACATTCATACTTTATAGAACATACTTTTTTAGCGTTCGTGAAGTAATTACCTCTTCAAAATAATACCTATTCAAGAGAGTATGCGATTGCGGACGCAACCTCAGTCTTCCTGTAGAATGTGAAGTAGGTTGGTCCCCAAAGGGTAGTTGTTTGTAATGCCTAATTAGAAATATTGTCACATTTTCCTGTTCCTTATATAAATACTGTCATAATTAAACAGCACTGAACAATTAATAAAGAACACAGCTTAAACTTCTCGGTTTGCTGATTTCTAATCCTGGCCAAGCTAGGGTTTAGTTGGTCCTTCAGCTAGTCTTCGAACTGACAAGTGCCCCAAACACAAAAGAGATTTGCTATCGGAAATTTCCTACTTCCCACTTCTGAAGTTGTGATTATGAGCTCGTCGCATTCAAGTGCTCTGTTGTCGGAAAGATACCAGGTTTCCAAAATTATAGTGTCCCATTCATTGACAACCATACAGTATAAACAATCAACGCTCTATCTAGATGGTAAGCTTGCTAGAGACTATTTAGACTATTTTCACTGTGTCTAAAACATACAATACACTTCAAATTATCATTCATATAGGCGCAATATCACACGAGTATTAAGCCGAGATAAAACTGTTCTCTGCAGGTACATGAGCGATAAAACAGGTAGTAAAACAGGCGCTATGTTTATATATGAGTCACATATTTAAGGTCTAAATAACTACATTCTCACATAAAAAACTCTTAAAACTACATTTTGTGACACTAGTATTTGTAAAAAATATATATATTTGGTGAATTTGCTCTACCATCATGACAGTCGCCACAAGCGGAGTCATACGAACAGTGAAACGGTTCCAGTGAATATCGCATTGCTCTTAGCCAATCAGATTCGAGAATCAGAAAGAACTGTTGTATAAATGTAAATATGCTCTACTGTAAAGACAAGGCTATAGCAGTCAGAGAAGCAATCGTTCTCCCTTGTTTAAAGTTTATAGCACTCCCAACTAGTGAACTAGGGTATCAAAATGATCCCAGAGCTTCCCAGTGATGAATACGACATGACAGGACATTAATGTCCAATTTTTACCAACGGTCGAAAACATGGTATTTTCAATCATTCTGAATCTGATAGCACGAGAAGTCAGCATAAGACCATCATACCAGTCTGTTTCTTATTGCTGCAGGATTAGTATATTTAGTTTGTGTTGACTATATATTTTTGTTATTTGTTCTCTGTGTTTGTCTATGGACTTTTGCCATACTTCCTGTTTTCCGTCCCATGTGGTTTTTTGTAGTCAGTTTGTAGTTTTTCCCTTTGATTGTCTTCACACAGCTGGTTTCCCTTCTGTGTATATATAGCGTTTCTGTTTTCCTTGTTCCTTGTCAGTCGATGTTATACACGATCTTTGACAATTACCTAAAAGCATGATAATGTTGTTTTTAATGTAAATTTTACTGAAGAAAAAAAGCAATCAGTATTATATCCATTTTACCATATAGCACACAATTCAGTGCTTTTGATATGATTATAGGAAGCAACAAGCATTTTAGCTTAGCAGGCTAAATGATTAGCATGCTAAACTTAGGGAATGAATAACGGAACGTATCGTTAGCAGTGCTAACTGAAAACATAGCACCATTTGTTGCTTAACCATCATAATCATGTCACGTCTCACACTGTATAAAACACCTTAATTGACGTATCTAGACCACATTAATCAACAAGTGAAGCTTTCCGATCAGGCGCCGACAGAATACCCGAAACGAGTTCTTTCGGCCAATGGGATCGCTTTGGGGTCCTGAATCTTGCACGACAGCAACGGAGGGCTGATTTTTTTTACTGCGTTCAGCTCCGGCGAGAAAAAGTGGAGCAATGCTAGAGGCGATAAATCATTCCCCATCTCTGAGTTTGTGCTTTGTTGTGCTTTTCCCTCTCAGCAGGGCCCATGATAAATAACTGTCCTCAGAGAGAGAAGCATATAAAAACAGGAAAATGAAAGTGATAAAATAAAACAATCCTGGCGTTCCGGCACAACAAGAGGTTTGGCCGAATGCTGGCAGGACGAGATATCGGTCTTCAGCATCGTAGAACAAAGCCAATGGGAAATTCAGCTGGCCTGCAAGTTTATGAGCCATTAAGTGTTTTCATGCAGCTAAAGTAGTGCTGACTCAACCCATATTGGGGGGGACCTGAGCCATCTCATTCATTCATCACTCACCCTCAGGGCTTTCCAGGGCACATTCCAATTAAAAGCCCTCGGCTTAATGCTGGGAATAGCTGTATCGCTCGATCCCCCCTCTATGTTGCACTCTCCTCTCTCTCTATCTCCCTTTATCTCCGTGTGTCTAAGAGTGGGAGCGTGAGCATGCTGTTACACTGTACCAAGCTCGCCTCCAGGAGAGTTCCGGCAAGAGTAATGTATTCCTGTGCTGTCGCCGACAGATTCGGAGTAAAAATCGCCAATGTTAACGACTGGCTTGTTGCATCTAAATGTATGCCCAGTCACTCTGAAACAAATGAATCAGGGATATCAGCGCCCTGGCCAGATGGTGCATCGTATTTGCGTCCGTATTTGTATTTGCAGTCTTTGCTTGAAGCTTTTTTCCATGGCCTGGCACCAGAGGGTGAGACCGCACACATGACACGCCGGATAAACATTTGCCTTTGGTAGACTGACTTTATAATACGCACAGTCCTCCATTGGATATGTAAAGCCTGTGTCAGACCCACACTAAATAGAGTTATGACTTATAGCGCTAGGGCTGCACGATTTTTCTGCGATGCATATTGCAATGTGATGAAATTCACCGGATGACTTGAATAGCTTTGGAAAGAATTAATCATTCTATAATGAGTGGGGTGTGCAAAATAAAAATGATTTAAAAAGCTGAAAAATGTTTTTTTTTTACCCACAGTGTAGTTAGTTAGTGTGTGTGTGTGTGTGTGTGTGTGTGTGCTAGCCGTCCTTGAATGATTTGGATTTATTTTCTAATATAGAAAACTAACATAGACCTCTTTCAGTGACCATAAAGTCAACCGAGTTTTAAAAAAATTATATCTTTTATATAAGAAATTGTATCCATTTGAGAGGGCACGTTCCTGAGCAATTCAGAAATAATGATGTAACTATTATGAAATAATATATTTTTTTTAAATAAAAACATTGTAATACTGTAAAGGATTTAAAATAATTTTTATTTTATAGTACAGTTGTAAAAGTCTTTTTAAATGATTTGTCCATGCACATCATTTTTTTAATTCATATGCCTCATAATCTTTAATCAAAATAACTTCCCTTCCCTCTTGCAGTGACATCTCTTCTCTGTGTTTACTGCGCGGCGGGAGGGCGGGATCAACCTGTCACTCACATGACATCACAGCAATAGCAAACGACCATCATCCAATCAAGTCCTGTCCTGCATTTTGTATCGTTTGAAAATCTGTTTCACGTCACAATATGGAAGAAACGACCATAGCAACTTCCTTTTAATGCTGACTTTAAACCATCAAGCTTTTATTTTGACAAAATGCACTTTGTATGCGGGCACATTTTTATTTAATTACATCACAGTCTGCGCCAATTCACAATTGACTCTTCGCAAAGTCCCGCCCCCTTTATTTACTGTTGTCTGACAAGCCATGCGCTCTCACGCCACACATCATGTTCTCACGGAGTGAAAAATACATCCCGGAGCAAAGAGGACACTGACAACGTATGAAACAGTTTCATATTTAATATATTGTCATTTTTTAAAGAAGTTTAAACAATAAATAGCGTCTAGTGTGTCTTTAATGTGTCGTGACAGATCGCTGTAGCTCCTCGTGAACCGATCATCTCTTCATACTAGTTCATTTATAGCAGGGGTGGCCAACGTCGGTCCTGGAGAGCCACAATCCTGCAAATTTTTGCTCCAACCCTAATCAAACACACCTGAACAAGCTAATCAAGGTCTTAAGGGTTACTAGAAAGCTACAGGAAGGTGAGTTTTTATCAGGGTTGGAGCTAAACTCTGCAGGATTGTGGCTCTCCAGGACCGACGTTGGCCACCCCTGATTTATAGCATCAAATAAACATGAATGAACATCAGAAGGAATGTTGTTTCAAGCGCAGAAAGACGTGATTCAAGTTCACCAACGTTAATCTACTAACTCCCCTGACTGCTTTGTCAGACAAAATGGCGGATTCAGGGTTATGATTGGTCAGATCGCCTGTCAATCAAACTGCTGGTAAAGGGTCAGTTGCTCTAAGCCATATCATGTTATTGATTTTAATGCTGCCCTGAATATCACACAGTCTTTCTCTGTTTAAGGCTGGGATGATGTGTATGTGTATATATATGGTGGTCATGAAAAATTACTTTTCCGGTTGTACCTGTCCCTTTCCATTAGCATAACGACAAATGGTGTGAGTTATCGCTGGCTTCGGCCTGTTTGTTATATAGCAAGTGAAGCGGCCCTGCCGTCAGAGCTTCTGCAGCCGAAACATTCCTATAATGAAGCCATTAAAAATGCTTGGCTGCTGCCAGATGGTTTGTCATTGAGCGGGACAGAGAGGGAAGCCTGCCGCAGTTGAGACCCCAGTGCCGTGGTGGATTGGAGGTTGTTGTTTTGCTACTGTGAAAGCAATGCTAGGGAGATTAGCAACAACGTATCAGGGAAACCTGGTGTATCTAGAAGCTCCTCTTTGCTCAATATCCTTCATTAGTTCATTCATATGGGACAGCACAACAATCTGCTTCTGGGCCGGCACGACATCATCAAACGCACATGGGAAACCCAGACACAACAGACAGGCTTTACCTTCCTTATTTTCATATTATTGGAGATATGTGTCAGAAAACAAGGTTTTTATTGGTCTTTTTGGATGAAAGAGCTTCATGCGCTTAGGTAGGTTGACATAACTCATCAAATAGTTTTACTGATTCCTTTATAATCATTGTTTTTTTACTTATTAGTAAAATAAACAACACTTTACATTTCATTTACTTCTATTCCTTCAAATCTAAATGCAAGAGTCCGGAAACACAAGCTCATGCAAAACATTTCCAAAGTTCAAGTTTGATGAACTCTGACCCGCGAATTCATTTTACACGAAGACGTGACCAATAGAAGATCAATATGTCATGACTTGACCTCCTAGTGGAATTAGAAGTACACAAACCAAGCATTAAGCACTGCAGGAAAGTGGAAGATTGTATATTTTCACATTTATTACAATTTATTAGTGTTATATGTTGAATAAAAGAAGAAGAAGCTGCAGAGCGTGACGACATCGCACCCAATTCATTCTCAGAAGAAATGTGGTGAACAAATACATGTTAAATAAATCAAAACGGACAAAGCTGACGGCTATTGGCATATTTACATAAACCCTGCCCCTGAGAACATGCAACAAAGGGAGTGAAGCCATGTTGAGCTGCTTTAGAGAAGAGGAAGAGTTGTAGTAGTAGAGTGTTGTTGCCATGGCGTCATTTTACGCCGGACTGCTTCACAAAGTTTCATTCTAAAAGTTGCAACTTCTTCCCGAGTCTCTCCATCAGTGTCGACTCCGGTTTGAACAATGTAAGGATGAACACCGTTACTGACTCATTTTGGCTGCGCAAGATTCTCCAGCTTTGTTGTTGTTGAGCTGTTAAAGCTCCGCCCTCTTTTGGAAAGTGGGCCGGGAGCAGCAGCTCATTTGCATTTAAAGGGACACACACAAAAATCGCTCACACCCAAATAGGGGCAAATTTGACAAGCTATAATAAATGATCTGTGGGGGATTTTGAGCTGAAACTTCAGACACATTCTGGAGACACCAGAGACTTATAGTATATGTTGTGAAATGGGCATTATAGATCTGCTTTAATGTGCAATTAATGTGCACGCAGCACACATTGACTGGGTATGTTGACCATGCAATCACGAATTCAGGTCTTTTTAGTGACTTATTGCACTTGAATGGTCACAATTATGTCAAAAATGGGAAATTTGGGAACTGTTGGGAAAGAAGTGTATCAATATATTGGGTTTGCCTACGTATCATTATATACATTGTTGTTGTAAAATAAAATTACTACTATTTAATAAAGAGGTAAAATTTTGTCATATTGCCTCAACACTTTCGGGTGAACTATCCCTTTAATTCTGAGAATCCGAGAGATTGTCATGTAAAAAAAAAATACTTGTGTTCCTTTTGCAAACAATCCATGAAGAAAGCAAGAAAGAGAGTGTAAAAATCATCCCCTTTCAACATGAAGAAAGCAAACTCAGGCCAACATTCATGCATTAAGTCAAGAAGACAGGCAGAACCGTTGGTTAGGACATGTGTGGTGTATCTCCTGAGATGGCGGGAAATTCGCTCTAATAAATGTCAGTTAAATGTCAACCGTTTGACCAGACTTCTCTAGCTATTATCAAGTGAGACCTACTTTGTACCAAATCACTGCACAGCCATTAGCGGCAGCATTAGTGATGCTTGAACGGCTCACTGTAAAATGAAAATAATGGAGTGCTGTAACCTGTTAGTAAAAATTCTATTTCGTATTTAATTTGCAATCTCAAATCAAGGCTGGTTAGTAAAGTCAAAGATTTAAAGTGGTCCGCAACCGTGTCAAAAATGTCTCCGATAGATCCTAAATTTAATACACAAATGAATGGAAGCGCAGATCAACCTGTAATCCTTCTCGCAGCACTGAATTTACCCGTGATGGTTCTCTTCCTTATCTAGTGTGCTGAGTTTGCCATGCTGCCTCGTTTTGAACTGAACGCCTGTAGAGACTTTCACTTTTCTTTATTTATCTCCGTTTGAGGCCTAAATCTCCCATTCAGCATTGTATTCCCATATATTTATACATGTAAAGCACGGTGTAAATCCCACAAATCCAAAGGTCTGTGAACTTCAAATCTCAAGCAATTCCCATTCTGGCACAGAGCAGAAAAATCAGCACTTTTGTGCAGCTCTGATAGAGGGATTCTGCCGCTATCACAGTCTGATATACATTATCCTAGCCTGAGCTTGAGCGAGAAACAGTAATTTCATCTGGATTAGAGGTACATTTAGCACCTTGTCCTGAGCTTGTTTGATTGTAGCACTCGGAGACTAAAGCTGTGCTCTGTTCCCGTTGTTTCTTGGCAGTATGCAAGGTTAAACAAGGCTGCTTACTCCCAGTAAATGGAGCTGCACTAAGGTGTCTACAGCAGAGATCTTCTCTTTATGTCAGATCTGCACTGACCTTTTGACTTGCGAGTGTTCCAGTGAAGCGTGCCGATTGAACGGCGACTGCGGGAAAGTGAGTCCAGGATAAACCGACCGCTGCTACAGTGGATAATAAAGCAATGGAAAGTAGAGCAAATGGTTCAGGGCTGCGTTTCCCAAAAGCATTGTGAGCTAAGTTGACCGTATAGAGACCATCGGTTGCAACGTTCTACTTAGGCTTACAATGCTTTTGGGAAACACAGCCTAGATATTCTGGGAGTACTTAACCTTCGCTTAATTTGACCCCCATCCAGTGGCGGATTTAGACATGGGCGAGATCAGCGACCACCCGGGGCAGCATCTTCATTTCGGGCAAAAAACCCGGAATGCACGATCCAGTTTTTACCACTCATTTGCACGTCATGTTAATGATATCGTGTCATTATGTGAACGTCCGGAGAGGAACTCTCACTCAAAAGTATGAGAAGAAAGGGCGGGGGTTGCTTGAAAACTTCTAAATCAATGCAAATTATGGTAAGAAAAAAGGTCTAAGCCACTCGGAGCCCAAAAGAAAAGGTTCAAAGGATAAGGGCATGTGTGCAGCTATCACTCATCTCTTTATAAAATTAGGCAAATGATGAAATAGGCTAATATCACTAACACTAATATCACTAGGCAACAATATTCCTTTTTCTGTTCAAATTGCTTATATAACCAGACAGTAAAATGTGATTTTATAACATAATGTAACTATTTTTTTAAACAAATGTCATATCGCTCACCTTATTAATGTTTTTAACTGTAAAGTTGTGCTGTTTGTGGGGGATTTATGAAAAAAAAATCATTTTTTTATTTTTATTTATTTGCCTCAATTTGTAATAATTAAAAATTATTATGTGTGTATTTTTTTTCTTTTTTTCTATAACATAACAACATTTAAGTAAAATCCACTTTAAAAAAAAAGATCTACATTTCTCAATTACACTCATTAGTGAGAACATGAAAAATTTGCCTTGGTTTAGTGGACGATTGCTGACATGTACTAGAAAACAAACACTTTTAAAATTAAATTAACATGACTTTTTTAACTACAACCACTAGATGGCTGCAGAGGATTACTCAATGGTTTTTCATTTAGGCCTAGATTTATGTTTATAAATCATAAACATTATTATAACGATATAAATGACTCTATATCAAAGTTAGGCATTTTTTGGTACATAATATAATTTTTGTAAAAAATAACATGCAGTAACAATTTTCTATTTAAATATATTTTAATATGTAATTTATTCCTGTGATCAAAGCTGAATTTTCAGCATCATTACTCCAGTCTTTAGTGTCACATGATCCTTCAGAAATCATTCTGATATGATGATTTGCTTCTCAAGACACATTTCTTATCCTTATATTATATATATATACTGATCCTTATGCACTCTGGGACCACAAATAGGCATATTTTTTATTAAGGGGTGCCATTAAGTCCCGTCATGTCATATACTGTGTCTTATATGTGCACTTATTAACGCTGCCAGTACAAAATGGTTCTAAGAACAAATCAATTATATAATTCTCCATTATTTCTGTAAGAAAAAAACATGTTGAAAATCTTAAGAATGCTGCATAAGTGTGTGTCTGGCAAATGCTCTTAAAACATGGATTAAAATGGGATTTCTTTCAATTTCAAATTGAGAAATCGCCTCAGTAGCCCAGAGTCATAATGAGAGACATTCTTCAAGTCAAAAAAGACCTACAAAGTGACAACACTGTGGTCTAGATGTCCTATACGCTGGAATGACAGCTACCGAATGAAGCTGCCACTGAAACCTCACACTTATGTCAGGACAAATTAAAAATGTGTGCCGCCTTAGCTCTTTTCCTGGAGCCTATACGGAAGCATTACGCAGAAGTATTGTGCAGCTGGAGGTTTCATAACCTAAAGTGCATGTGCGTATATGTGTGTATATATATATATATATATATATATATATAAAATGACAAAAAGAGATGGGACAGTGAGGGAGGGAGGGAGGGAGGGAGATGGGGCAGCACGGCGACTGAATTAGCAACTTACTCCAGGCACATTGTCAAAACTGCTGCATGAGGACATGACCTCCATCGCTACCAGAATGTGTAGCTGCCATGCTGGGTGGAGAGGGTAATTTCTCATGCACTACCTGAGTATGGAGCACATATGCCACATGAAATCCAGAGCCTTTTCCCCTTGAGACGTCTCGAATGTATATAATTACACCCAGAGCTGAGCTCTGGCCAGTATCTATTGTGCATGGCCAGTGTGGTGCTGTGTCTGAGCCAGCAATCCCTGCTGTAGATATGCCTTTAAAATGCACATGCAGTGAATAACAAGCCTGGCTTTTGACAGAATGATTAATTACCTGCAAAGGTGCTGCAAAATCTTGCCATCGATGGAATGATTAATAAGCATTGAATCTGTATGAATTTAGAGGCTGAATCTCGAAGCTAAATGTGCATCTCCCTGTTTTGAGTGGAGCTGTGTTTGGGGTTCATGATTGTGTGCGGGGTGTTTATGATGATGGACGGAGAGAGAGAGCAAAAGTGCGTGTGTGTACAGGGAGCAGAGCATGATTGTGCTGTGGAGGAATGTGGTGGGAAGAGCAAAAGAGCGCTAAATGAGACCACAGAGAGTTCAGAAAAAGACCTGGTGTGAAAGCTCTCCATACACGCAACGCCATCATGAAGAGTTTAAAGCTGGATCAACAACGTGCAGGATGAATTATTGCTTGAATTTTTATGGGCAAATTCTACATGTTTTATATCTGCGTCCTTGAAGGGTTGATCCGAACAAAAATGAGCCGAATTGCCTTATGAAGAGCCACATGGTGATTTAGGCCTAATAAAGGCATTAAATTGGATATATTTAAGTTATATTTTTGGCATTTATTCCTTTGTTATGATAGGACAGCAGTGACAGAAAAATGAAACAACGAACAAGTACACTAACTCAGGTCTTCCGAAGTGCTTTTGCATTATATGTCTACCTTACCTGGGATTTTAAAACAAAAAACAAAACAAAAACACAATTGACTCTTCGCAAACAGTTTGATTGACAGGCGATCTGACCAATCATAACCCCGAATCCGTCATTTTGTCCAACAAAGCAGTCAGGGGAGTTAGTAGATTAACGTTGGTGAACTTGATAAATTGTGTGTACTCACGTCTTTCCACGCTTGAAACAACATTCCTTCTGATGTTCATTCATGTTTATTTGATGCTATAAATGAACTAGTATGAAGAGATGATCGGTTCACGAGGAGCTACAGCGATCTGTCACCACACATTAAAGAGACACTAGACGCTATTTATTGTATAAACTTCTTTAAAAAATTACGATATATTAAATATGAAACTGTTTCATACGTTGTCAGTGTCGTGAGAACATGTTGTGTGGCGTGAGAGCGCATGGCTTGTCAGACATAGCAACAGTAACTAAAGGGGGCGGGTCTTTCCGAAGGGTCAGTTGCTTTCATGCACTTAAGAAATATCTCTTGATAATATACTTTAAACCCAAAGTACGCTTTAGTTTTGACGCAAACACACATATATGTGTATACTCCAGAGTATACTCCATTTGTTAGCATGCGCAAACATAGTCACACACTATTAGTTTCATCCTTGTTTTGTGTCTGTGCTATTTCTCTTCAGAAGTAATAAAAATGTCTCAATACTCATTTAAACCAGTGTTGCGGGTATCTCTTAACCCCCTCACACAAGCACTTATCAAATCCGTTTCTCTTACCGTTTCCAGTAGTTTGTTCGGCCTCATCCCCTTGTGAAAATTCAAGACGCATGTGCATTTGCATACTTTAGGCTTTAGATATTTGAATTTTTGTTTGTATTTACTAGATGCCAAATTGAGAGAAACTGGCAAATATGCAATATTTTCTCTCATCAAAATAAAAATTCTCATGTCTCTATAATTTTAAGAGCGCAAGTACAAACGCCTGAACAATATTAATCTCTCGCTGTCCCTGATTTACGAATATTTTGATTATTACTTTGATTATTCCTTCTCCGTGCCATAGAATTGTTTTCCACCTTTTGTTTTCCAGACTCCCATTTTATTTAGATATTTCACAAGCTCTAATGGCAGCCCAATCCCAATTTACTTCATTGATTTAAAAAGGGTTTAGCCACCCGTTTGAAGTCAGCACTAAAGCAGGTTAATTTGCATACTAATTAAAGTCCTTAATCAGACATTTTGGAAAAGATGGAGAATTGTCAATGCTGATCATTTTTGCACCCTCAGGTTTCTAACTGCCAATAAATTGCTGTGCATTTATTCACTATTTACACAACGTAGAGAGCTGTTAGCTTGAACGAGGTCCACTCTTATGACAAATACACATGATGAATTTGATTATGCCACATCTAACTGAAAAACAAAGTGAGTTACACAGTCCCAGGTGGCAGTCTAATTAAGTTATCAGGCACCTTTAGGGCATGTGGTCTGGTTCGGAGCCAACAGATGCATCTAGTCCAAATGACGTCTGTTTGTTGCTTTCTTGGATCAAAACAGGCTGCCAGTCAACTTGTGATGAAAACTGAATGGCATTGTGCATTTAAAGATTATTAATGCAGCAGGGTTGGGGAGTAACGAAATACAAGTAACTTAGTTACGTATTTAAAATACAAAATTTGAGAAACTGTATTTCATCACAGTTACATTTTA
The DNA here is from genome assembly GCA_038088235.1 of Zacco platypus. Lineage (NCBI taxonomy): Eukaryota > Metazoa > Chordata > Actinopteri > Cypriniformes > Xenocyprididae > Zacco > Zacco platypus. The sequence goes on from CM076079.1 coordinate 3,465,312, forward strand.
AATGGGTGGTAAAAGTTACATCTGAAAAGTGTTTTAGATTACCAAAGTGATTACTTTGAATTTTAATGTCATTTAAACAGCAATTGGTGATTCTCTGACTCTGACAGTCTGAAAAAGCATCCTAAGCTACATTTCTGCTCATAAGCTTCATACCTCTTGCAGAATATGCAGCATTTTAATCATTTTAACAAAATAAGAGGGATCAAGAAAATTACATTTTTATGTAGTACTGTTCTGAATGAGCTATTTCACATAACAGAGGACTGGATCTATAAAAATTGCTCCATTCAAAAGTTTGCATATCCTTGAATCTCAACTGACATGTCATCAGATGATCCACGGCTGTTGAAAGTGAAAAAGGTTTAAAAAAATAAATAAATAAAAGATAATTGTGAATTTTTATCTCACAATTCTGACTTTTTTCCCTGCAATTGCAAGATATAAACTCATGATTGCAAGTTATAAAGTCAGAATTGCGTGATGATAACTTCATATTCAGATTTTTTTTTTCCTTGAAATCGCAAGTTTATATTTCACAATTCTGGCATTTTTCTCACAATTCAGACTTTTTTTCTGGAAAATTGCGAGTTTATATCTCATTTCTGACTTTTCTCACAATACTGACATTTTTTTCTCAAAATTGAGAGTTTATAACTCACAATTGCAACTTTATATCACATAATTCTGAGAAAAAAAGTCAGAATTGTGAGATAACTTTTTTTGTGTTTGTTCCACACTTATTAGTATTCCAAAGTATTCTAAAGTATTTAGATTAAGTTACTAAACTTGAGTAATGTAACGAAATACGTTACAAATGACTTTTTAAAGCATGTATTTTGTAATCTAAAATACATTTTAAAAGTAACCTACCCAGCTCTGTAATGCAGTGATGTTTGGAACATTTTTCGGTAACATTATTTTTTACAGTGCACTTTTTACGCATGTTACATGTACACTGTAGCTGTAGAAACTGTGAGATGCCAGCATGAGTTTGAAAAACAACAAGTGAGAGTAAAGGCCAAGCAGTACCTGCAAAACCCCGACAGACATCTATGGAATCCGTCTCTGAAGTTAATAATTCTAAATGCTGTTTCGTCTGTTTGTTTTGAGGCTTCATATGTTTTCATGCTCACAGTGTGTCCTTAGACAGGCACTCCCTCACTTCAGCAAACAGACTGTCCATGAACATCTGCTGTATAATGTTCAGACTGCCTTAAACTGGCGATGTAATGTTCAAAGCGTGACCAAAAACTGGAACACGCTCATGCTTGAAACAGTCCTGAAATGAGCAAACAATCTTCATATGTCAGAACTCCAGGCGGGGAGATTAAAGTTATGTTTTACCTAGCCTAAATGTAGCCTGCGGTCTCCTGTTTCTGAGAGGCTTGCTTGATCAGTATTCAAGAAATATATTCATTGGTAACTACAGGTTTCAAAGCCTCAGGAACACAAGAGCAGCTCTTACAAAGGTTGACTTTTCCAGGGGCTGCTCTTTGTTCCCAAACAGATCCAAATAGAAAAAGTGAAAGCATTTTTTGATTTTCTTTCTTTAAAAAAAAGAAAAAAGACCTTGGTAAGCTTGTTCTATTCTGACAAACCAAAAACTGTTAGAAAAGAAGGCCAACCCTAAAGTGCTTACTTGCTTTGCTTTGCTTTAAAAAATTAAATATCACTCATGTTTGTGCAAAACAACCTAGCCTCACAGAATTTTCTATAATTTACCAGATGAACTCAAAATGAGTTGTCACTTTGCATGCACTGTGTGCGTTGTTTAAGCACCCTGCTTACTAAAGGAATTATGCAAAAAATGCAAATATGCCCAAAAATAAAAAAAAAATCTGTGTTGAATGCATGCACTTTGCATGCCACAATTCCCCAGTTTCTTAGTGCTCAGTTGTGAAGGATGCAGCAGACTAAACGTATGCAAATGACTCTTTTAATTAAATTCTGTTTTCTGGCAGTCCATCAAGCACAAAACATTTATTTTTTCAACATTGAATTGTTGGGTCACCGTGATTTTGCCAAGTAAAGTATACTTCACTTTTTACACATTCGGGAGGGTCAGCGTACAGTGCGCGGGACACAAATTTCGTCATCAGAAGAGTGTGCGCATACTGTACGGAAAGTGCCGGATTTTTTAACCCGGGTCGCACATGCGCATTCAATTTTTTGTTGTTGCAGTAATTAGTTTATCCACAAGGTGGCAACAGTGCACTCTGGGTGTCGATTCACAAGGTAGTCAAAGAAAACCTGCATGGTTGGCGCTAGAAGGGAAACAGCTACAGCCAGATTGTCCTACTGGGAATGCGCATGTAACGGAGGCCAGCAGTACTTAGAGCGAGCCGAGTAGGACTCGGGTAAAGGGGTTACATTGGTGCCGTGACCCGGATGGGAGTGAGGTTTAGGGGTAAACCTGTGCGAGTAAACCTCACTCCTCTGACCTCAAGAGATGCTCTAGCGACAGACGCTGGAGGTAGCCTTTAGCAGCCTTTAGCCTCCTTGTTAGAGCATCCGACTCCCATGCCAGAAGACTTGGGTTTGAGGCCCGCTTAGAGCAAGCCGAGTAAGACCCGGGTAAAGGGGTTACATTGGTGCCGTGACCCGGATGGGAGTGAGGATTAGTGGGGTGAGTGTGACAGAGGCCAGCTAGTGGTTGCTGTGCGAGTAAACCTCACTCCTCTGACCTCAAGAGATGCTCTAGCAAAAGACGCTGGAGGTAGCCTTTTGTAGCTGTAGCTGGACTCCCATGCTGGAAGACCTGGGTTCGAGGCCTGCTTAGAGCGTGCCAAGTAGGACTCGGGTAAAGGGGTTACACGCACATCAATATTGCATCATTTTTGTCATGCTGAACATCAATTAATTACTGTATTTGCATTATTGTGAGGTACAGAACAGACCGGAACGCATGCAAGCTACAGCGACAATGGAGCCCTACATAGACGACAGATTGTGCGAAGAGGTTAGAAAGTACCTCATTTGTACAACTCTTGCATGAAAGAATACAAAGATGCTTACATGTTTACATGTGTTTACACAGGTTTCTCAAAGCTGTGCATGCTTTGAACATCTGTGTACGCATACGAGTCAAGTGAATCATACTTTGCAAGGCTGTGCATGTACACTAGCATATGCTTAAAAAAAAAAAACGAAGTGTACTCAGGGTTTAAGACATGTTTGTGGATTAACATACTTTGTTGATCCTGGAGCAACATTCCTGTCTGAAAATTGAGTCCTAACCTTCTCCCTCAAACCTAACTCTACCCATAATTTATCAATAAAATCAGAGGGGAATGATAGGATATAACACTGATGGAGAAGCACCTGACCCTGGTTGTGAGCCTAAACTTAAACATGTCCCTGAAATCTGATTGGTGGGTTGGAATGTTTTATTTGGTGAAATCACGTTCACCAAATCAACTGTTGTTGCAATGTTTTATAAATGTTCAAGAAAAGTATAAAGAAGAGTAGAAGAGTATAAAAGTACCAAACCGTGATTATATGCAGTTTCTTTATTATAATTTCCAAATATATGCAGCTCTAAACTGCAACTTTGAAAATATGTTGATATAACCATTTTATAAATGTTGTTTAATACATTATTGGACTGTTTTATAAGAAAACACTATTTCAGTCTTTCTACTTCAAAATTTCAAGTTTAATTTGATGATAACTTGCTTAGTTGTGAACTTTACTATCAATTTACTAGCAAGTGAAAAAATATTTTCAATTTTTTCTCAATGTACTGTAGGTTCTCTTTAAGTAGACTCAAATCAATCTCATGTTTTTACAACAGAAATAAACCTAGACCAACCTGCAACGTTTGTGAGATGTTTTATCTAGGTTTGAGACATTTAAAAAAGTGCAGTGAAAATATTTGTAATAATTTGCATGCGTATGGTAATGTTTTTGCCCAACAAACGTCTGGGTTATTTTAACATCATAAATATGTATTTTCACAATTTTACAGAGGCGTTGTTATGACACAAGTGTGCCCCCTTAGTGGGCAAAAGTAGCACAACTATAGCGAATTCGCCCCACAGTCTTGTAGGAAGAATGGGTGAGCCGAATGTGGCCGACTCAGGCAGTATTTCCAGAATGCACATTTGGGGAATAGGGAACACGCTGACAGATTGACAGCACGTAAAAAAGTTTCCAAATGAAGTATATTCATGCAGCGGCATGTTCAGCAGAGAATCTGATGGCAATAAACCTGAATGGAGGCAAGAGCCTGTGACAGTCACAGCACATAGAATGTAAATTTAGCTGCAGTACAGACCTACATAGATTGAATGCAGCAGTGCAGCGATCGGGGCGGGCGGGGGATGGGGGCGGGGGGCAGCTCCCTCTCCAATATGTCCTCAGACCTTTATTTACAACATCTCTGTAGTTAGCGCTGAGAATTTGCCGTCTCTCACTCCGACAGCCTTGGCCACAAAACTAATGTGAGCGAAGATGTTGAATAATTTGGAGTGAGTCCTTGGTATCGATAACAGGGTCACCAGAAAAGCTGTTCAGTGAATCGCATTAATCTTGGCCTGCCGTATACCACAATTCATCACGATGTGAGGTAGGATATGGCTCGCAACTGAAGCCTGTCCCGGACCAAATGAAGTCATAAAATACACACCTTGGTGTTGAGGAAGCACCCTCCCTTTTTTCTTCTTCCTGGAAGCACTGTCTTGAGAGGAAATGTGTTCTTTCCTCCACCGTTCTTTCTCCCTCCGTTCTTAATAGAGCACGTCAAGGCTAATCAGCATGGTTTTTATGAGTTCATGATGTGGTCATACATCCAGAAATGTAACTTCATAAAAGATACATGGGAGAATTCACCAGAAACGACTAGTGTTTTTGTGTGTGTGTGTTGTTTTAACCCCCAATTCGCAAAAGGAATTATGCAAATCAGGCAAACACACATGCAAAATTAGTCCTGAATGTAATTTGAGCGGTGTAATTCTCCATCTTTTGGGTCTGTTCTGAGTGCTACTGTCGGAGGCGAATGCAGTATACTAATATGATCCGCTGTACTTTTTGACCGCACCAGTGCAATCCAGACACCTGAATCAGCTGTTTGAAATGCCAAAAGTGCATGTGAATGCACAGTGCATCAATACACTTTTCTTCATCATTTGCTGAATTTCTTTTAAATTAAATTGTTTCATTCTGATCTGATATTAAGATTTTCCACACTCTGTGTCAAATCTTTCTGCATTGTACATTGTTGCGCCAGTAGGTGGAGACAACTGATTACTTGCATCCCAGTTCACTTACTTATGCACTATTCTATGCTGTTTTATAGTGTTATGACCCCAAGATATTCTGTCTGTTTTCATCTGTCTCTGTCTGTGTATACTCTCTCTCTCCATGTGAGTAGATGTGTTTGTGTTCCAGGTGGGCGTGGCCTTCATTAGCCATTCATTTGAACATCCTGATTGGTCCAGCCAAACACCTGACATGTATTTAAGGACCGCCCCAAACACTCATTCGGAGCCATGTGCCTCGTTGACTTTGTGCTTACGCCATTGTTCTTCGCTAATTTCGATTGTTGATATTCGTTTCGTCATCATTTGATTGAGAGAGATCGTGTGAGTAGTGTTCGCACTCTTTTTAAAAAAGAAAAAGCGCATTTTAAATTCCTGGATGATGTACTTATAGGATTAGATTAAACATTTCCTGATCAATTGCTCACCCTCCAAGAAGTTTATGTCTTTCTTCAATTGAAAAGAAATGAAGGTTTTTGAGGAAAACATTCCAGGAGACTTCACTGGGGTTCAAGGTTGAAGGTCCAAATGTCAGTTTCAGTGGAGCGTCAAAGGATAAGGACGAGGATAAGAGTCTTATCTAGCGAAACTATTGGTCATTTTCTAAAGAAATAAAAAAATATATACTTTTTTAACCACAAATCGTCTTGCACTAGCTCTGCGCCACGCATTATGTAATCCTGTTGGAAAGGTCACGCGTGACGTAGACGGAAGTTTATTTAGTGTCTTCACGTAGAGTCGATTCAGTTCATATAGACTAGAAGTCCAGTCTCACTGTGATGCAGCCTTCCAATCGAGAAGCACCCAAGTGGCATTTTGAGAGAGTCATTGAATCATTCGTTCAATCATTTGTTCGTTTTTTTAAAAAAAAGATACTGATTCATTCATGAATGTCTTGTTGCTGGGAGGAGAATATAAGCCTAATGTCGCTTGGATTGATGCAAAGAACATAATCTTTATAACATTCTGAATATATTATTTCTATTTCAACTTTCTATTCATCAAAGAATTCAGAATTTTTTCAAAACAGTTTCCAGAGAAATGTTTTTCAACATTGATAATAAAAAGAATATTTTCTTGAGCAGATCACGTGACACTGAAGACTGGAGTAATGATGCGGAACTCACAGGAATAAATTACATTAGAACATATATTAATAAAATATATGAGACATCGAACACACATTTTTGGTTGAAATTCTCAGTAAAAATTTGCCATCAAGTTACTCATGGGAAATGTCTCAAAGGGAATCCTCCACTAAACTAACTAGGACATCATCTTACTAATGCAGGATTAGTCATCATGACTAAATGCCTTTGAGTATTGTAGCTCTGACATATCGGAGGATACCGTTGATTCCATCTGAATGAGTAACACAGTCACAAACTCACTTTGAATCCCAGATTCGCCTTCCTACGACTGACCTTCCACATGCATCTCGTGACCACAAGACATGCAGAATTTTTAATCAAGAGGCAGCTTGTGTTGCAGGCAGTGAATATCCATCATTCTCAAACTGCTATTGATGTGAATGTCAAGACCAGTGAGAGATCATCACAGAGAGCAGAACTGCAGAACGCACAACAAAGCACTCAGAGTAATTAGCAGCGGGGCCCTTTCCTCCATCCTATGAAATCACGCTGATGAAACCAGGAGTGACGGTGCAGTGATTCTAAAGCACGACAGAGCTGCAATTCGCTTCATGTTGTAATGCAGACCCGAAAACTGATCAAACACACGCTGCGTTACAATCTCAACAAGGGAACCTCTTGGAAATCTTCACTGTTTGGGCATTTAGGCTGGTGTTGTTTGTTGCACTGAATTGAACTCATTTTGCTATTCTTTTATATACTGCGCAACAGATATCAGCCAGAGTAGATTCCATTTGCATAATTGGCATCTACTCTGCATAATTCTATATGATGCATAATTTTATATGAATGAAAACAATTGATTTCAATAGGTTGTATTGTTGTGGCAAATTTACCCCTATAAAGCCATATCATGTTTGATATGCAAATGTATAAAGCCTCTAAATTATCAACATGATCAAAACTTTGCTAACAAAAAACAGTTGTGCACAATCAACTACTGGCTTTCTGTCACCTGATTGATACTTGTTACTTTTTTAGTGAGTAAAAGTCCTTTTAGTGTATAATTTTTTAAAAATTATACGTCATCTTTCAGGATGTGGTGCGTGTGTCTTTTTTCTGTGAAATATATATAAAAACTTTTATATTGATAGTATTTTTTCAAGATAAACACTTACTGGACTGAAGAAACTTGTTTACTTGATTATTGATGCATCATTTTTACAAAAATATTGCATATGATACATGAATGTTTATCTCTCAATTACCATTGCATTATATGTTTTGCCTCCATAATACAAACTTCAGAGCTTTGATGATAAAAAATAAGCACCTTTATATCTTACTAAAACATATCATCGAGAAATTTAGTGAGAACTGATTTGTGTAGTCTGTTATACTGATATAAAGATTAACTTTACAGTCTATCAGAATTTAAAGGGTTAGTTCACCCAAAAATGAAAGTTCAGTCATTAATTCCTCACCCTCATGTCTTCGTTCATCTTCAGAACACAAATGAAGATATTTTTGATGAAATCCGATGGTTCAGTGAGTCTCTATTGACAAGATAATGAACACTTTCAGACGACCAGAAAGATACTAAAACATATTTAAAACAGGTCATGTGACTACAAAAAATTCTTAAAGCTTCATTAAGCAGTGTTTTAAATTCGACCATCACTAAATATTGGTCAAAAGTCGTTATTTTGGGGGGTTTTTGCCGCACAATGGTGAGTAATAAATAACATAATTTTCTTTTTTGGGTGAACTAACCCTTTATTCTTTCCTTTTAGCTATATAAATATCAGCAACTGCACAAAATTGCACATTTTTGCTCAGTTTGGGCCGATGAACTGAGGTGGTGTTTTCCTCCTCGAGTATGAGCTCCATATTCTCACTTTATCACACTATATGAGCCATAAACGCCTGCTGTATCAATACTAAACAAAAACACATGCACATTTTTAGATGTTTTTTTTATTATTATTATTATTATTATTATTTAGACTTTGTCTAAAGGTTCAATAAATTGTTGCACTTTTTTTAAATAGACCTTTTCTGACTATTATTTCATATCAGGCTTTACAGGGTTAACGCCATGACCTTGAACAGGGTTAAACCAGCTACTATCAGTCTGAAGTGTTGGCATTCATCACTATCTTGAGGTATTGCCTCCAGAATTATTACTATTACTAATAGCACTCATATTTACCCCTGGAAATTAAAAATAAACATAAAACTCATCTAAAAAGAGACTCCTATTATGACATTGAACTATTCTGCAACACAGGCGTGTAGAAACTAAATGAAAAGTGCGAAGGCATATGAAATTTGCTTTCTGTCAACATCTGTTCCAGGAGCAGCTTGGGTCAAAAGTATCAATTACATCATGTGACATTCACCTGAACTGATTTCCTGACAGGTGAATGTTGGTTCAAGCGCTAAAGCTTTTATCACTTGTGCTTTTAATCAGCCGACTGCCAAAGCAACCGGTTGGCAAAGTCCACTGCTTAGCTTTTAAAGTCGTCATTTTATGTGCCCTGCTGCCATTTATTGTCCTTTACACTCCGGCCAAGCAAAATAAGCTTTTCAAAATGATTATCTCCTGAAAAGTGAAAGGGAAAATGAGAGTTTTATAATTGGAATGTCATGCATATCGCTCACTATTAAAGCAGCTTCAAGTCAAACTTCCGCTCTCATATGAAATTCGCCACTAATCACATTTTCATATATACATTTCATTAGCATTAGCAGTCTTGGATTGTGTTTGCACAGAAGACTCTGCATGTAGAATCCTGCCATGTGACTCATCAAGTGCTGTGCGATGATTCCGACTTGATTTTGCGGCGCACGGCTCCGGCTTTTGTTCATTCCGATTTCCTGCTTGCTGCATCTGCTTGTAATGCCCTCTGGGAATACAGCTGGGCTGTAGCCTACATGGAACAATCCCATGAAGAGCAGCAAGAAAAGATTATAAACGTCTGGCTAGTTGCATTCTTCTTCATTTTGGGAGCCAGTTGCAATTTCGTGTGCAATTTTATTTCCCATTCTGTTATACTAATTGCATAAGCACCAATCACGCACGACATGTAATCTGTGTGCTTTCATAAACAGCTAAATGAGGGGTTCTTCATCTAACGCCTTCACGCGTTTGTTTCCTGTGTATGAGACACCTGGGATATCGAACGCAATTGGTGAGCTGCAAATTCTTTCTCCACAGGAAGATGTGGACAAGACAGTCGATGATTCAGTGGAGTTGTCTCAGCTCCCCGGATCCCTTGGCTGGCTGACTCCTCTCTCTCGGGCAAGTCAGATCTGTTTGATAGCATTTAGCAGGACAAGCAGATGTCAACTGCTGCTGACCTTGCCAATTATTACCCCAACAGAAAGCTAATGACAGCATTTCTATTCACTCCTGCTGGGGAACCTGAAAGCTGCCATTATGTTCCTTTAATCTATGCAGAAATTTGCATGTATTCTAATGTCTGAAAAGCTGATAAAAGACGGCCGTATTCATTACACGAACGACTTGGGTTTTTCAGACTGACAGCTGGATTATGCAAACTGTCTTTCTTTGAAGCATCTAGGCAGACTGGTTTCAACAGCCTCTTTGGCAATGGTCAGCACAGGGGCGTTTGCTGATCAATGATGTTAATGCAGAAGATGCACAATGCTCCATCTCAGCAGACGGCCAGGTTCATTGATCGGCAGATCGCTCACATGCTCGCCGTCCTGAATCACTGAATCTCTCAACGTCGAGAGAGCCCGTGAAATCAAAACTGGACTTTTCTGGCTTTTAGTCCATATGAGCTTTGAGATTATCTGTATGTTGTTCGCTCCTACATCTTTTTTGTTGATCCTGGAACAACATTCCTGTCCTAAGAGGGAAATGATGGCTGAATAAGAATGGTGTGGAAGCATCCAACCCTTGTTGCAAGCCTAAACTTGACATTGACTGTCCCTCAAATCTGATTGGTTGATTGGAATGTTGCTCCAGGATCAACAAGGAACATATTCTACTTGGCGAAATCACTTTATACTAGTGCGGGGCTATCGACTGGTAACTCAAGAGCCATAGTTTTTTTTTTTTAAACAACAGGGAGAATCAAGGCTTAATGTATATAATTAAACAACCGACTACTGTACTACTGTAACTGACCTTTTGCAAAGACCCGCCCCCTTTAGTTGCTGTTGCTATACCCGACAAGCCATGCCGCTAAAAAAATATATATTGTGGAGCAAAGAGGACACTAACAACACGTCGATAGACAAGACAGAGCAGGTTACATTTGAAATGTAATTTTTTGAAGAAGTTTAATCAGTAAATAGCGTCTAGTGTCTCTTTAATGTGTCGTGACAGATCGCTGTAGCTCCTCGTGAACCGATCATCTCTTCATACTAGTTGAACATCAGAAGGAATGTTGTTTCAAGCATGGAAAGACGTGAGTACACACACAGTTCATCAACGTTAATCTACTAACTCCCCTGACTGCTTTGACAGACAAAATGGCGGATTCGGGGTTATGATTGGTCAGATCGCCTGTCAATCAAACTGCTGGAGAAGGATCGATCGGGTTATGAATGCATAGGTTTATCAACTTTTTAAAGGAAGTAGAAAACATTCTCCATCAAATACAGGGCTTGCAATCAAACTCTGTTGTGCAAATTTATCAGTGATTTGGTAGAAGCAGCCAAATGAAGCAGATGCCAATATGGACATTTTGCATGACTGCCTTTATCCTTTAAGACCATGAACAAAGCTAAAACACAAAAGAAAATACAATCTAAACTAGATTAAATATGGGTTCACTTGCAATGAAGATAAACAAGATTTGTGCCAACCAAAATGTTTTGTGCAGTGAATTATTGACTGCTGAGAGCATAAAACCATCACTTCAAGACATTTACAAAAGAAACTAAAAATGTCAATTGGAACACTTTAAGTATTTTTTGTTTTTATTTCCCAGAGTAATCAAGTTTTATACTGTTTTAAGTCACCACATTTCAGATTGATAAAATATGGGTCCTGAAGCAAGAGCAGTTGAGAAAAACAAAACTTCTTCCATAACCGAACTTAAAGCGAGTACACCATCGAGTAGAAACGCTATTGGCTATTATGCAATCCTGTTGAAAGGATTAGTTCTCAATTTCCTGATAATTTACTCGCCCCCATGTCATCCGAGATCCTTATGTCTTCCTTTCTTCAGTCAAAAAGAAATTAAAGTTTTTGAGGAAAACATTCCAGGATTTTTCTCCATATAGTGGACTTCACTGGGGTTCAATGGGTTGAAGGTCCAAATGTCAGCTTCAAAGGATCTACACGATCTCAGACGAGGAATAAGAGTCTTATCTAGCGAAACGATTGGTCATTTTGTTAAAAAATTAAAATGATATGCTTTTTAACCACAAATGCTCGTCTTGCACTAGCTCTGCAATGTGCCACACATTACGTAATCACGTTGGAAAGGTCACGCGTGACGTAGACGGAAGTAAAACTCCATCTCCATCAACTTCAAAATCATCTGTCATCCTTGTTTTACCTTTTTTTTGTTTGTAAAAGCTGTTTGCTTTGTAAACACTTGCTCTGTAGGAATTATCAAAACTGAAGTATAATTTGGGCTATAGTATGGCCCTGATGTTAGCCCCTACTGGTAGATACTGTAACTACAACATCTGAACCCACAAAGCATCATTCTCCATTGACAGTCATTCAAAAGTAGCTCTTAATTATTCATATAAATCACAAGTGTGATTCTTTTCCCATCTGTTGCCTTTGACGTCACAGTTAAGGATAGTGACTAGTAAAGGTTTTTGGATAGTGGTCGTTGTTTTGGTGCCTTCAGCTAGTCAGTGTTGTCATGATGTAATATTCTTCTTCCCCAGTGCAGTAGACTGTAGCGCTAGCAATGCCGAGGTCATGGGTTTGATGCCTAGGAAATGCGTGAATTGAAATGTCCCTTTGGATTCATGTACAATTTTTTGATCTCAGCTGAACGGTTACAGTAAGTGTCTTTTTACTCAGGGTCCTTCACTCTTCAAGTATGAATCCTCCCGATACAGTAACTTTGGTTTGGTTCCTAAGGGACGTGTAATTGCATTCGTCTCAGACCAGCGGTACAAGCAGACAAGACTTATGCATTATTCATCTGCATTCCCTTTGCTGTAGTTCAAATTAGAGGTCATCGTCTAGCAGTGAATGAGGTGATATTACACTTGCCCACTGGAAATAAACTCCTACTGTGGTGGGAAGGAGAACCATAAAACTTTCATTGTATTTACAAGCACCACCGTGTGTTTTAGGTATCTTACAAGTTTTTTTCTGTCTCTCTCCCTCTCTCTCTCTCTCTCTCTCTTACCTGTCATAATCTCTCCACCTCGACACACTGCAGGAACTCTCGCTGATCATTGATTCTGCTGAAGCAGTGGAGAGCTCAACTCTGCATGCTCACCCTAACGCCTTAAGAGTGCAATTAACGACGGAGACACTCTCATTTCTCTTCTCTTGAATGAAATTGATCATTGACATTCATACGTTGGGTAATGGAGGCATGGATATTATCAGTACAAACAGACAGTGGCGTATTACAAAACTCTGGGCTCTAATAAACCCTAAGACAGAGTCTTTTCTGTGCTTTGTTGATTTATCATTTAGAGCAGGGGTTTCAAACTTTGTGGCTGTACGGAGATGCAAGTGGCTCCATGAAAAACTTGGGCAAAAAGAAAGATTTTACAAACATAACACACTGCTAGTTGTAAGATTTTTAGTGATTTTGAAGTCTCTAATTCTCAAAGTCTGCTTAGAAATACCGTAAAACTGTAATATTATGATTTAAACTAACCGGTTTCCATTGTAATATTTTTTAAAAATCTTTACTCCAGTTTTCAGTGTCACATGATCCTTCAGAAATCATTCTGACGAAAAAACTCTGGTTATCAATAATTAAAATAGTGCTGCTTAATATTTTTGTGGAAAACCATGATGTATTTTTTCAGGATTCTTTGATTTAAAGTTCAAAAGAACAGCATTTATTCTTTTGTAACATTATAAATGTCATTTTACTCTCATATTAATCCATGCTTTCTGACAGAATGGATTCGTTTCTTTAAAAGAAAAATCGTACTGACACCAAACTCTTGAATGGTATAGTATATATATTGCATTGACAGCTTCAAAACACTTCCTGTATGAATAAATCAATCTCTCACAGTGTTCAGGTGGGATTTTGGTCCATTCTTCCAAACAGACAGTCTTTAAATCTTGAATATTCCCTCTTGTGAATCTCGATCTTGTGATTTACTGGGCCATTCCAACAACTTCATTTTCTTCCTCTGGAACAAATTCAGTCTCCTTTGCAGTGTGTTTGGGATCTTTGAAGGTCCACCCGCATCTTCATCATCCTGCTGGACGGCAATAGATTCATCTCAAGAATTTCCCAGTACATGGCTCCATTCATCTTCCCTTCAATAATATGATTTCTCCCAGTAGCATGAGAAGAGAAACAGCCCCATACCATGATGCTTCTACCACCAAACTTCACTGCTGGTCATATATATAAAAAAAATTCTTCTCCAAACATGGCGTGTGGTATTATTATATATTTATATCTGACCAGACCACATTGTTCCAGACCTTTCCAAATGTTGCGTAGCAAACTTCAAACGAGCTTCAACATGCCTTTCTTCAATATTGGAGTGTTCCGAGGTGATCATGGCGGTGGAGTGCACTCCATATTGCTTTCCCTGTGACAACTGCATCTGCAGCCTCCAAGTCCCTGATCCGAAATCTTGCGAGGAGCTCCTGTGCGTGGCTGGTTGATGGTGGAGTGACACTCCTTCCACTTGCAGATAATGGCCCCAATGGTGCTCACAGGAACATTTAGGAGTAATCAGTGCCATTGTTATGTCGTGCAACAAACTTGTTGCGAAGGTCTTGGAGAGCTGTTTCCTTCTGCCCATCATGAGATGTTTGTATACTTGCATTGAGAGATGTGTAAGCCTTTTTCTAACCGATCAACATGCACTAACCCAATCTAATTTGCACTGGTGGAACTAGTTAGTGAAATCAGCCGCTGCCTTGACTTGGTGTCCTGCTTTTTCTTAGTGTGTTCAATACTTTTTTTTCCTGTGTTATTTTACTTTATTAAATATAACTTTTTTATGGATAGTAATATTATGGTTTCCTCATCTGTTTGGGTTTCTTGAGTTAATACCAATGTCTGGTCAAAATTTCATATGAATTGCTGAGTTGTAACTGTGTTAAATTAAAAAAAAAAGTTGACATGTTGAGTGCATAAATATATGTTGATGTGTCAAACACACACACACATTATATATATATATATATATATATACATATATATATATATATATATATATATATATATATATATATATATATATATATATATATATACATATATATATAAAATTAAACTGTGTTTGTAACTGTGTTTAATTAAAAAAATATGTTGACATGTTGAGTGCATAAATATATGTTGATGTGTCAAACACACACACACATTATATATATAATATATATATATAAAATTAAATTTAGGAAGGGGGTCCTGAAAAGTTTAAACATGGTGAATTAACCAAACGCCGTGCCAATCAGTAAACTTTCGACAGTGATGTAACTGACGAGAAATCTTTCTGAAGTCTTTGCATTATTGAAAAACGGTTAATGGAGCTCTATTCCTAGATAGGCAAATATAACCAGAATATCACTGGCTCCTAATGACATGAGATGAGCTGCCCATAGTGGGCCTCTGCTTTTTCAGATTTTTCAGAATCCCATGTGATCACCTCAAGCGGTCATATTCAGAGGTCTTTGCAACCTCAAAACATGCATCTCTTGTATTATTTTTGAAACAGGACAGTGCTCATTTCAAGGGCAGTCAATGCTGGGGACATAACACGCTGTGGCAGTAAAGCACCAGCCCTACGATTTATCAGTCTGGCTAAATTAAGGAGATTGCAAAATGTGGTTCCCTGTGCGAATATGAACAAATGTGGCTTTTAATGTGATTGCCAGAGGCGGTTGTGCCATCAGTCAAGGTTAAGGCTGGTTGCGGTCAGGGAGTGGTTTCATAGCCATCTTACGTGTGCAACAACAGTACATGTGGATGCTTTGAAAAAGCACCTGTTAAAATTAATGAGCCAGCTCTCCTCCCTTTATATGCATGAGATACTTCTGAAGACACGATGGCACCACTGCATCGGATTACAAGACGCACGTCCAAAACAAGATGCTGTAATTTGCTCTGGCAAGTTGGTGGAGTCATTCATAAGCCACTCGGTTAACACATAAACGAATTTGTCAGAACAGACAAATAATCTCGCATCGGCTTCTGCCGATTTGTCACACGGCATCAGCGACGCGCGCTCCCTCTGATCATTTTGAGGCTGGATGAGAACCAGAGGATGTGCTCTTTCACTCCAGAGACAGGTGGATTTATCATCCCCATAACAAATGCTAGACACATAATTCCCCTAAAACTGAAGCCAGATGTATAGGGAGGATTCGTAACTAGCAAATCGTCTCGGCTGCGGGGTGTTCCTTCTAAAGGGAAATCGGCAACGACGCTGCAGCGAGGGCAGAAAAATCGCTGACAGTTTCCAGAATTGGCATGTGTGACCTGCTTGCATTGGCTCTCCAGTGTGTCCTTGCTCCTGGATGCACGATCCCGGGCACAGGTGTGTCCATTCAGCATGAATGATCAACGTTATGTGCCATCCTGCTGTATACAGAGATGGAGTGTGTTTCCCAGTTGCTAAAATGGGTCCGTGTTTTAATATGACCAGGATAGAGAGAAAGCGAGGGAACCTCAGTCACGCTTGAGCAAAATTACATCTCCGTTTTTCCCCAAAGAATAGCCTTTTCCAGATCATTTTGAGATATAAATAGGTAGGTCAGTCTGATGCCAGCTGTAAAGAATAGAGCACCTCCAAAGGTCAGATCACTCTCCTCACATTGTTTACCAGTTTAATTTATGGGCTGTAAATGCATGCAGAAGATGTTTTATTGTGCATTTCTATTGCTGCTGAAGCACATGTATAGAGATGATTACCAGCAAGCTGTTTCATCAAGAGAGAGATAATATGAGCACGCTACATTGAACTTATGAGTTTGTGCTGCCTTTGTGTTTCCCCCTGAAAAAACTCCTCATTTATGATGAAGCATACAACACATTTTCATCTTTTTTATTTCATGGCCTTTCCGGAGGAAACACATCCTTGATTACACTGAGAGTATTCCCCATGTTTGCTTCGTAAAACTAAATTGGGACGTGTAGGCTATGGGTCATCAGAAGTCATTTTGATTAAGTCACAGTGATACGCCAGCCGCTGCAAAAGCCCACTTTTCATTTACAGTAAGTAGAGGAGTGGACTGGGGAATATGGAAATGCCTAAAGAATATTTACAAGAAGAGTTCACCGATAATAGTGCAGTTATAACCCTTCAAATATACGACGTTCAAAAAATTCTAATCTTTTGCTCACTGAGGCTGCATTTATGTAATGTCAAATACTGTAAAAACAGCAATATTGTGAAATATTATTACAATTTAAAATAACGTTTTACAATGGAATTTATTCCTGTAATGGCAAAGCTGAATCACTCCAAATTGATAGCATTTATTTAGAAATTTATTTGAAACATAAATATTTTCACTGTCACAATTGACCCTTCACAAACAGTTTGATTGACAGGCGATCTGACCAATCATAATCCGCCATTTTGTCCATCAAAATGGGGAGTTAGTAGATTAAAGTTGGTGAACTTGATAAATTGTGTGTCCTCACGTCTTTCCACACTTGAAACAACATTCCCTCTGATGTTCATTCATGTTTATTTGATGCTATAAATGAACTAGTATGAAGAGATGATCGGTTCACGAGGAGCTACAGCGATCTGTCACCACACATTAAAGACACACTAGATGCTATTTATTGTTTAAACTTCTTTAAATAATTACAATATTTTAAATATGAAACTGTTTCATATGTCTGTCGACGTGTTGTCAGTGTCCTCTTTGCTCCTGGATGTATTTTTCACTCTGTGAGAACGTGATGTGTGGCGTGAGAGCGCATGGGTTGTCGGACATAGCAACAGTAACTATAGGGGGCGGGTCTTTGCGAAGGGTCGATTGGCTAATTTAATGTGTCCTTGCTGAATTTATGTTTTTTTAGCGCCTTTCTGAAGTCTGTGGAACAGTTATTAAACTGGCTTGGAACCGCCTGTGCATTAAATGGTTTTATTACACACCTGACAGCCAGTCAGAATCGAATATTCAGACAGACCATGGAATATATACATACACTATTACTCAAAAGTTTATGGTATTTTTTTTCTAACAATAAAACCATTATATGCCATACTGTACCTTTCAAAGGTAATATATGTTAAAGGGTTTGTTCACCCAGAAAATGAAAATCCAGTCATTAATTCCTCACCCTCATGTCTTCGATCATCTTCAGAACACAAATGAAGATATTTTTGATGAAATCCGATGATTCAGTGAATCTCTATTGACAACAAGATAATGAACACTTTCAATGTCCAGAAAGATACTAAAATATATTTAAAACAGGTCATGTGACTACAGTGGTTCAACCTTAATATTATAAAGCGACGAGAATACTTTTTATGCGCCAAAAAAAAACAAAATATCAACAATATCTAGTGATGGAAAATTTCAAAACACTGATTCATGAAGCTTTACGAATCTTTTGTGTCGAATCAGTGATTTGGAGCGCCAAAGTTTGATTCGTGAACCAAACTACTGATTCGAAACAAAAGATTCGTAAAGCTTCGAATCGGCCATCACAAGATATTGTCTCGTTGACTCACTGAACCATCGGATTTCATCAAAAATATCTTCATTTGTGTTCTGAAGATGAACGAATGTCTTACGGGTGTAGAACGACATGAGGGAGAGGAATTAATGACAGAATTTTCATTTTCAGGTGAACTTTCCCTTTAGTGATTCAGTGGTGCATACAGAAAGTTGATTTAATATACATAAAATAATTTCATACAGTATGCCTACCCATTTACATTACATAAGAGAGACATTGAGAGTAAGCGTGCGGTGTCTCCGTGTCCTGTGGATTGGGAAATACTGATCTAGATGATTCAGTCAGCTCATTCACCTCCCACTGATGGAGATGTGAAATGAAAGTAAGATCTTTTCTGTGCCTGAACATTAAGCGATGGTGTTCACTCATGATAAAGCCGTCTAGATTAAATTAGCAGCAATTGCTTATTAGATAAAAATTAGATATGTTAATTCATCCCCTTAGATATACTTCAGACAATATATTACCGTTTCTTCTTCACTGATATCCGACTAATGGGTTTTATGATTTGTCTTTTAAAGGTCAAGCATTTTTTTTTTGTCTTAAAGAGCAAGAATCTGTTATTTGATCATATTCAAATTGATCCGGGTCTCTGTACAACACAGACATGTGAATGGAAATAAATGTTTTATAGTTGTGTTTTCTTCGATTAGTCCCGTCACTCTGTCAGCTTGCTCGGCATGTAATGCTTGTGTTAGCAGTTTTTTAATGGTATATAACTTTTTAATCTTAACCTTCTATTCAAAGTTTTTAATATACTATATTCAAGGCAGTCAGAAGTGACATTATTCAATTCTGTCAGTGTTCTGGCCCACTTACAACAACGGCAGAGCAGGAACAATGCGGAACGGGCGAATCTACCCCCAGTCTCGGCTGCTGAGCTGTTGATATCTTTAATCACTTCTTTCTGTTCTGTTTGTGTTGTCACGGATAACAAAATTTAACTGAATTTCTCGACTCTTTATTCATCATGAAATATTAGAGCTGTCAAGGTGTTTGACAGAGATATACAGAGCATCTATGAGTCACAGTTCTGTAAAAACAAACACAAGTGGTACAACTGTAATTAATCAGAGAATCAAAGTGATCCAGTGGTCAAACTTAAATACAAGAAAATAATAGATATGAGGCTTATTTAATAATATCCAAATCTTTTTATAAAAACAAGGATATTCCATTCTCAGGTATCTTATCCGTTGGTAGAGATGTATTGCAGTGTGACAGTGTTTATTCGAAACATATGTTTGTTATGATTACGTCATGTTATTTTTACACTTGCAGCTTTGCACTGGCAAACATTTGGCTTGTTATTATGCCTGCAGTGAAGTGACATTGAGCTGGACAGGCCTATGAAACCCAGCTGCAGTGAACTTTGCTCCCGATGTGCGTTCCTAGAATGACGAAGGGATGGCCGGGGCGAGTTGTCTCATTGGATATATCTCAGTAACTATACGGTTTTGACAAATCAC
This sequence comes from Zacco platypus, assembly GCA_038088235.1. NCBI lineage: Eukaryota > Metazoa > Chordata > Actinopteri > Cypriniformes > Xenocyprididae > Zacco > Zacco platypus. The sequence continues at coordinate 3,484,991 of CM076079.1, forward strand.
AGCAATGTGTGTTTTCTCAAATGCCAAGATCGAAAGCCTTTGAAATTAAACAGGTGTTTGTAAAAATGTGTAATAACATCTTACTGATTTAGCTGTTAACATGCAGCATATATTCAGATAACACAAGTTCTATTTAAGTTGTGTTTAAAATAAAACGATATATTTTTGTGTATTTACACCACTTCTGTTTATTTAACATACAGTAAATGTAACGGTTTAAATTTTGCTGAAAAGTCTATAATATGCCATTTCATTGTGACTACTTATCACTCAAAAAAATATTTCAGTCTAAACATAAGTTTTATATAATTTAATTACGTAGCAATTTTCCATCCATTTGGATTACATAGTTTTAACATAAACAAACTAATAAACTTAATGTGATTCATATTTGTCAGTCATATGTAAATGAAATAGGTAAGATTTATGTAGTTGAGAGATTAAATGTCTTTTATCTTCAGTTGATTTCATCGAAGGCTGTGACTGAAGTCAGTTGTAGTTCTTGTGTTTCTCTGTCCTTCAGTGATTCTGCTTGTTAACAGCAGGTGTTCATCATTAATGTTCAATCATCACTTAATGATCTCATTAACTCTGACACTGCTTCAACGGTACTTTAACTCAGTAGTGCGCACACACATGACCACTAAACAGTGTTCATTAACCTGGGCATTTTTCATTTACATATGACTGACAAATATGAATCACATTAAGTTTATTAGTTTGTTTGTGTTAAAACTATGTAATACAAATGGATGGAAAATTGCCATGTGTTTAAATTACATAAAACTTATGTTTAGACTGAAATATTTTTAGAGTGTATATTGTCTGACAACATGCCATGCATTAGGTGAATGAGCTGCATCTTTTTATGTCAAGTCAAGTCAATTTTACTTATATAGCGCTTTTTACAATGCAAAACAGCTTTACAGTAATAATTGGCAATAATTTTTGGCTGCACAGCAGCTCCCAAAGAAAATGGTGTCATTGTCCAGCTTATTCTATATATTATTCATGGGCAATATGGTTCTACAAAATACAAGTAGCATATATTCAGATAATACAAGGTATATTTAATTCGCGTTTAAAATAAAACTATATATTGAATATATATAAAACTATATATGAAGAATGACAGTTGACGGGACCCCTTGACTTCCATGTTATTTTTTTCTATGGAAGTCAATGGGTGCTGTCAACTGTTTGATTACTAATATTTTTTAAGAATATCTTCTTTTGCGTTCAGCAGAAGAAAGAAACTCGTACTGGAACAACATGAGGGTGAGTTAATAATGAGAAACAAATTGTTATCAATGCATTACCAAATGAAATCTTTTAAGATGAAGTATTGTGTTGGGTACAGTTTGTTTTATCTCCTCACGCTGCTTGGTCACAAATACCCAGAGTCATAGGCATCCAATGTCTTTTTAGAGACATCCAATGTCAAAATAACGACTTTTCAACAATATCTAGTGATGGACGATTTCAAAACACTGCTTCATGAAGCTTTACGAATCTTTTGTTTCGAATCAGTGATTTGGACTGCCAAAAGTCATGTGATTTCAGTAAACGAGGCTTCGTTACGTCATAAGTGTTTCGCAGTATCAATAGTCCACTTTGGCAGTTTGATTCGTGAACCAAACCACTGATTCGAAACAAAAGATTCGTAAAGCTTCGAATCGGCCATCACTAGATATTGTCTCGTTGACTCACTCAACCATCGGATTTCATCAAAAATATCTTAGTTTGTGTTCTGAAGATGAACGAAGACATGAGGGTGAGGAATTAATGACAGAATTTTCATTTTTAGGTGAACTATCCCTTTAGTGATCACAACTGATTCAGTAGTGCATACAGAAAGATGATTTATGTACATACACTACTACTCAAAAGTTTATGGTAAGTATTACCATAAATTATACTGTACCTTTCAAAGGTAATATAGGATAAAGGGTTAGTTCACCCCAAAAAAAAAGAAAATTCTGAAATTAATTCCTCACCCTCATGTGAGTAAATAATGAGAAACAAGTAATGCATTACCAAATGAAACCTTTTAAGATGAAGTATTGTGTTGGGTACAGTTTGTTTTATCTCCTCCCGCTGCTCGGTCAGAAATACCCAGAGTCATAGGCATCCAATGTCTTTTTATATTATGTTTCTGAATACTGTGCTGTACATAAAAACATAAACTGACCCCAAGCACTGTTGTAAATGCCCATCTCCAATCCATGGAGGAGGCTGTTGTGCCATTCACACCAATGACAGCAGCATGTGGGCGTGTGTTGAGAGTGTGTGAGGTGCTTTTTGAGTTTTGTAAATGACTGCAGCAAGAAATACTGTGGGGCTGAGGGGCTTTTGAGCGATGGAACAGACCCTGTGTGCTGAAATATCAACGTTTGGGCTTTTCTGACGAGGATTCAAGAAAAAGCTTGAAACAAAAAAAATGAGCACCGTCTCCTAACTGGACCAGACAATGGAAGTAGCTTCATGCAGCACTAACAATTCACTCCAGGGAAACAAGTACGTACTAAATCAGACTACCTCAGCCAGAGGTAGCTAAAACTAACGTGTGGCTCGCATTTCTCCATTGGGATGCATGTTAAAAGAAGCGTGGAGGAAACGAGCAGACGCGTATGCATGTTTTTCCAGTGACTTTGGTGGCATTCCGGCGCTGTGATGAGATATAGTGTGTAGTTTCGTTTGTTATGGAGCGTGTTTAGACATCCTTGGCGACTACGCATCTAATGCTGCGATGGATCGTCCGGAATGAACATCTGAATCGAGTTTTTTCACAGCAGAAATTCCGCAACCCGTATGAAACCGGAGCTCCGCTTCAGCTACACAGCCGTTGTCGGGAAAATGACCAGCTCTTGAGATTTTTTTCCCTTTTTGGGAATCTGAAACGAGCAAAGGACGAATTGTTCACCTCAGAAGTGAGAGAAGAAGGAATTGTATGAGCTGCAACTACATCTACTCATCTCCAACCTGACACAATGTTCGCACTCGGGATTTATTTGTGGGAAACTATTGTCTTTTTCAGGTACGTATTGATGTGCTTTTTTTTTTTTTACTCAAACATTCTTGTTTTCTATCGATATAGGTGCTTTCTTTACTTTTGCTGAGGATTTTGTATCTTGTTTAAGAAAAAAAAAACATGCACACACACACAAAAGCGTCGTTTCAAGAAATTGAGTCGTTGGAGAGCTAGTTCATCTGTTGTAATCTAATGTCTGCTAATTAAATAAAATAAATAAACTAAGTCATAATTCCGTGTCATTCAAGTCAGGATTCCTTTTAAACCAGGCTGAACAGCGACCACTAGCGGTCACTCCACGAATAGAAAGTTATCAACAGGCACAAGAAGGCAGCAAACTACCGATAATAAATTAGCATGGGAGTGTGCTACTGTATTTAATAACTTTCAAGAGAGTTTGTTTAAAAAAAAAAAAAAAAAAAAAAAAAAAAAATATATATATATATATATATATATATATTTCAGTCAGTAATCTTCTAGTAGTCTGCGCAGCTCATTTTTTTTGGCGCCCATACATCAGTCATCAAATTTAAACACGTTAAAAAAATTATTAGTGTTTTGTTTTGTTATGTGTGAATCTATAATAACGTTATAAATGCAAATGACTAGGAATATTTATGTTAGCGATATTCGATAGACACTGTTGCTATGGTTACGTCGTGATATATGTATATTTGGCGCGTTTTTAAGTTTTAAACTTTTTATCGTTTTAAACATTTGACAAAGCTGTTGAAATACCTTTATAAAAACAACACTTTTAGACCCATTTTTAATGTTGTGATAGAAAATGTAATTAAATTTTGCTCTATCTACATATCTATCTATATCAATATATATATATATATATATATATATATATATATATATATCTATCTATCTATATCTATCTATACCTATTTCTATCTATCTATCTATCTATCTATCTATCCATCTGTCTATGTATCTATCTATGTCTATATCTGTCTATTTATATATCTATCCATCTATATATCATCTATCTATATCTATTTATATATCTATCTATCTATACATCTATACCTACCTATCCATCTATCTATCAATCTATATATCCATCTATCTATATATCTATACCTATTTCTATCTATATCTATATCTATCTATTTATATATCTATCTATCTATACATCTATATATATCTATCCATCTATATATCCATCTATCTATATATCTATACCTATTTCTATCTATATCTATATCTATCTATTTATATATCTATCTATCTATACATCTATATATATCTATCCATCTATATATCCATCTATCTATATATCTATACCTATTTCTATCTATATCTATATCTATCTATGTATATATATATATATCTATACATCTATATATATCTATCCATCTATATATCCATCTATCTATATATCTATCTATCTATGGACCAGACTGGGTCTTTCATTTTATAGTGCAGTTATATGACTGAAGAAAGTCCAGGCCTTTATAGAAAATCTTACCACCATTTTTATGCACATTTATTCAGTTTGCTGTTTAATTAAAAAAAATAATATTTGATTTGACAGATGCAATCTATTTCAAGCTCTAGGTTAATACTCCACTTGTGGATTATTCTGTCATAATACTGATTATCTCAAACATAAGACCCCCCTGTAACAATATCACGCACATATTCACCTTATCTGGCTGCTGGTTTGCAGTAATTATTTCGCATTCTGCTTAGTTAATGAACTAGAATCAGGATATTGCAGTCTCAGCTCTTGTTGCTGAACTTTGCAGAGCCTGTTAATTGATATCTCTTTCCCAATCTCAGTCTACACCCCAACCTCATTTCACATGCAGACTTATTACTAAACATTGATCACTCTGTCAATGCTAATGCTACTGACGAATACAAATAGTACGCAAACATAATTTGCTCTATGAATTGCATCTCTCTAATTGATTTCCATATTAGCTCGTGCATTTGCCACGCAAGAGTTGTCACGTGAGAGGCTGCTGTGTGGAGAAGCTGTTAAGAGAAATGCGTAAAGCAGACGTGAGGTTACGTTATCACACGGTCACACTCGAGGTAATGGCCAATCCAATTAATGGCAGCGGTGTATAATATACACTGAAAAATATATGGTAACATCTAAATCAGGGCTGTCAAACACACGGCCCGTGACGACGGTGTCCAATCCGGCCCGGGGGATGATTTGAACAATAAAAGAGATGCACCGGCCATGAACCAGAACGCGTTTTATTTTGGCCGATGTCTATTCCAGGCTTGCACACAAACTGCTATCGTTTCCAAAAATGTAATTTGTGTGGGAATATTATGACGTTAACACACAGGCCAGACGGGGAACACTGAAAGCGGACGCAAAGAACCGAACACCGACAGAGCAAAAACTATACCAGGCGCTGAAAGAAAAATATATATATTGAAAATGTATGAATGTATCTATGAAAGGGAACTGTCTTCGGGATAGTTTCGATGCCGTTTTCTCGTCCTTTTACGAAGTAGTGCTTATAACCGCTGCTTCGTGTACAGCCATAAGCGCCATCTACTGACAGAGAGCGAATTTGCGTTTTTATTCCGTCTTTGTTTTAGTGTTTTTGCAGGTGTCTTCTGGCATCATTTCACACAACAAAATCAGACCGTTTTGTGTTTGTTAATTTAAATAAATAAAAGTTTTATCATCTTTGTTTGGATTATGATTAAGATATAGTAGTTGCCTCTAAATTTAAATGGCTGGCTACAGATATTTTTTGTTTAAGGCTAGTTTAGCCTGTTATAGAGTAAATAAACAACAAATAAATTTGCTTAAACAAAGAAACAAAATCTGCAACCGGTATCGGAATCAGACAATTTGCTTGTGACAAAAAAAAAATTGCAATCTGGGGATCCCTAATAAAAAATATTAAAACAGTCTTTCACGGTAAAAAGGCAGAGAAGTGTTTATTAATTTGTAGTTTGTATGGATAATATTAATGTAGGCTAAATGTCAGCGCTCTAAGGGTTAAAAAAGGTAATTCGGCCCACACATGGTGTCGTTTTTTTCCATCCGGCACTCAACCTAAAATGAGTTTGACATGCCTGATCTAAATGAACAAAAATATTATATAATATGACTGAATAAACCTTACAAAATGACTAGGCCTGCTTAATAAAATTTTATATATGTATATATATATATATATATATATATATATATATATATATATATGTGTGTGTGTTGAACATTTGAGGAAGCAAACATTTTAATAATACTAAATAAAAGTTACTCTATTAATATTCTAAATTTACTGAAACGACAACAAAAAAAGTCTATTCTCTCCTTTTTGTTTTAGGTAAAATGGCTAGTTTGCATTATGTACAGAAATTATGTGCAAAGATGGACAGTATGTCATCAAAACCTATTAATTAAAACAAATTAAAAATAAATGCTTTGTTTGTTGCAGATTCTGAAAAAAATAATAAAATGAAACAAACCAAGTGTAATTTTGTAGTGCTCTGTCAGTGTCCCTCTGTTACGTCAGCCTAGTGTTTATTATTATTATTATATATATATATATTTTTTGAACAGTGTTATCTCTCTGCTGGTTTGCATGAAGACCCACTTTGAAAGTGTAGTTGCATTGCTGTTTGATATTAATGCATATTCCTTCTTCTGTTAAATTGCTGCTAAGCTCAATGAGGAAAACTATGAAAAATGCCTCAAGGCAAGGGTTAATATCTACTAATAGAGATTAGAATCAGAGTTTAGCTCCGGTCTCTCTGGTAATTATACATGCACAGGTAGTGACAGCAGCGGATACACATGCGCTCTCAATTTTGTGTTCTACTGTAGAGCTTTTCAAAACTAATTTTCTCATTAAAAGTGGAGGGAAATGAGGGGAAGGACGGCTTGTTCGATATCAAGCTATAAATAGTCTTAATTGTAGCCATTATTTTTAGAAATGTTCGCTCTCGATGCATCATTAACAATCAAAGCCAGGATTGTACCACAAATAGCACTGACCCGTCACTAGCAATACTCATTTTGATTTTGGATCACTTTTTTTTTTATATATCTGAGAGGTTATTATTTCTTGAGGTTTGTACTTAAGCAAAGATTTGAAGATCAAGTATGCTGGGTTCATTTTGATATGTTCTCTTCTGTCCTTCAGTAGCCGCATTGACAAATTGAGAGCGGCTTGAAGAAACGCCATCTTGATGCCAGAGAGGCCTTTGATTTCCTTGAGTGTTACAAGATCAATAAGGATTGTGTTCATCAGTGGTCCTAAGAACATAATGAGCTACACTTAGGGCTAATGATTGGATCCTCACATTAAAGTATGCAGGTCTCTGGGTTGTTTGCATATATTTTCTGGCAGGATGCTCCGGTTTGGTTCCTGCTGCATCAGCAGAAGGACCAGGCCTTCTCCACTGCCATGACCAGCATCGATCAAGGTTCATTTGTTCAGTCCTGCCTTGATCAGTGAAATCATTAATTCCTAAAGATGCACATTACGTTTCCAGCTTACTCCGTCCTGTGTCAGCTACTGGTTACAATGAGATGGACATGCAGGGAACTAAAACTAATAGAGACTGTATCCTCAGATTTCACACTGTCACAAAGATTTTTCCGATGGCGTGTTCCTGTAAAGAGCCTATAGTCACGAGGAAGAGACTCGATAATCTGGCATGACTAATCTCGTTACGCTTGCGTTGCAAATTTTTACATTAAACACAAATGAACTTGTTTCTCACAACGTGTTAATTCACACACACAATATATATTTCATGTATATACGGCTGCGTTTATTTGATCATAAATGCAGTATAGTCTTGTATTGTGAAATATTACAACTTACAATTTTTGTTTTCTATTTGAAAATATTTTACATTTTAATTTATTCCTGTGATGCAAAGCTGAATTTTCAGCATCATTGCTCCAGTCTTCAGTCACATGATCTTTCAGAAATCATTCTGATGTGATGATTTGACTCTTAAGAAACATGTATTATCATCAATGTTGAACAAAAGTTTTATTATCCAATTTATATTAAAAAGTTTTCAAAAGAACAACACTTATTTAAAATAGAAATATTTTGCAACAATGTAAAAGGCTCCGTTTATTTTTTTATTTGAATTTATTATTTATTTTATTTATTTTATACACCTGAATCTACAAATTTGAGCTTTTTGAACTTTATTTCCACTTTTTTCTGATGCTGTTCATTTTAAAAAGCATTCAGTGTTTAATTAAAATTGATAAACAGTGTCTTTTGTAAAGATGTCCTCCTGTAGTCGATACTTTTATCCCTTAAAACTTTAATCACCAAAATTACATATTTAAACACTTTTTCCTGTGAAAAAAAAATCTTCATGCCTTGAATGTAACTACACCCTTGCTTCATTTAGAATACGCAGATTTATGAATATGCTAATTAGCCCCGCCTCCACTCACTTGCACGAGCTCGGAGATCCACTTGGTCAACTCACTTAGCTAAACGCTGCTCAATGGAATCGTTTTTTACAACGTCGGATTGTTAATATGATTAGCCTTTTGCTTGACTGTGTTTTCAAATAGCTAATAATATGTTGCTAATGTTACACAACGTGTGCGGCGGTTTGACACGATCGGTTACGAGGTAGTTTGTGACGTAAGAAACGCCAGCGACTTCAAACCACGTTTATAAGACTGTCTACAGATTTAAAGTGAAAATACTCAGCAATGGTGTCGACTTATGAATTTGCACATGGTTTGTCTTAAATCTTATTAAAAACACCACATATAAACATTAAAAACTTGATTTTCGTCACAGGCGGACTTTAAGACAAATCACACACATTATTTTTAGCTTCAAAAAAGAGATATTTCCCAGAATATTTTTCTCTATGATGAATCCGCATTTAAATGCCACACACTTCTCCAATTTAATAGTTACCCGACACCACTAAATGTTAATGAGCAGAAAGAATAATGATGTGCAGAATGGAAAAAGCCTGACTGTTGGTTATTTTTGAAAACAAAGGATAAGTAGTGACGCAGAAAGTCAATGGACATGAAAGAGTAATGGATATGCTGCCAAAACAGTTAGACAGGATTCAGTGGCTGGTTAAGAAAATAGAGCAATTCCCCCCAAAGAAAGACCCATGAAATTGGCAAGAAAAGGACCATGTCTCAAGGACTTAGGTGAAATCAATATACCACAGGCTATTTTATGATTATTATCCTCCATTTTTGTCAGACACTGATGCTGTAGATGGAAAAAAAAAAAAAGTCCATTGTTCCAGTGAGTTTTCAGTGGTTATCAGGTATGTGGGAGGACTCGAATAAGTCGATACATATTAAAGTCCGTCATGCAGCACAGAGACTTGGCAATTAAATGTAGGACAGATAAAGAGCCCTATGGAAGCAGTTAAAAATGTGACTAATCAGCACTAAAAGTGGTCTTGGGCTAAAAAGCCCGTGGGATAAGTTATCATGTGACTCGCGGGTCAGTTAGTGACCTGGCTTTTAGTGTGAGGTGTCAAAGGGATAGACATGCGTCCTTTTATCACTTATTAAGCTCTAATGGCTTCCAATGCTAAAGAAGACACGGATACTAGTGTATGACGAGGTCTCATTTCCATGTTCATTTTGCTTTTTCACGGATTCTCTTTTGGCCTGGAGTGAATGAACTTCGGTTCTGGAGATTTAAAGGGTTAGTTCATCCCAAAAAAATGAAAATTCAGTCATTAATTCCTCTCCCTCATGTCTTCGTTCATCTTCAGAACACAAATTGAGATATTTTTGATGAAACCCGATGGCTCAGTGATTCCTCTATTGACGGCAAGAAAATTGTGGTTTGGGGCGCCAAAGTCACATGATTTCAGTAAACGAGGTTTCGTTACGTCATAAGTGATTCCAAATGTTAATAGTTCACGTGACTTTGGCAGTTTGATGCACGAACCGAATCACTGATTCAAATCAAAAGATTCGTAAAGCTTCATGAATCAGTGTTTTGAAATCGACCATCACTAGATATTGTTGAAAAGTCGTCATTTTGGGGTTTTTTTGCGCATAAAAAGTATTCTCATCACTTTATAATATTAAATATTAATATTATTATCACTTTATAATATTATAATAGAGACTCATGAGCCAAAAATATCTTCATTTGTGTTCTGAAGATGAACGAAGGCCTTACGGGAGGGTAATTAATGACATAATTTTCATTTTTGGGTGAACTATCCCTTTAAACCCAAAGTTATCAATTGTTTAATATCAGTTTTGAAAATGACAGCATGAAAGAAGTGACTTGAGTCAGAGATCTCAGTTTGCCTCAGGGTAGAGGATGCACCGGTAATAATTAAAAAACAATCTCATAATGCAGTGCCTGTCCTCCTCTGTTCTTTAACGCACATGTCTTTCTCCCATTCCACAGCTTGGCAGCGTCCCAACAAGCAGCGGCTCGGAAAGCTGCCTCCCCCATGCCCCCGTCAGAATTCCTGGACAAGCTTATGGGAAAAGTGTCCGGTTATGATGCACGAATCAGACCTAATTTCAAAGGTAGGTGTATCCACCAAGACACTGCTGGATATCACAGGAATGTAGCCAAGCCCTTTTTGAGAGTTGGCATATATAAATGCATTAAACCATTATATGGAAACAAGTAGCGTATTCCCTAGTAAAAAAGACAACCTATACCGTACATTAATTTCATACACAGTTTTCCTCTGCTAAGGATTTTCAGATTCTGATTCTGATTCCATCCAAAGCTCATAGCCAAAATTGAATTGTTCACTCCAAAGATTGTTTATTAATAATAGAATAGCAGCCTCAGTGCGTGACGCATACTGTTACATTATATTTTAGAATAGATACTCTCTGAATTACCAAGGATAACTTGTACAGTAGTTATATGAAGAAACCTGTTCCCAAGCTGGCTACATTCCTGTTCCCGTTCCGTGATCTTGAGTCATTATCCTGAGTGAATGTCTGTGGTGGTACTCTCGGTATCCTATATATTATATTGTGACGTGTGCTGGCATTGTTAGAAATAGCCACTGCAAGATACATGTCAGAGGTTTCCTTGTATTCAACAATATATTAATGTCAGTCACTGCAAATTACAGTCTGGCTGTTCCTTCGCTATTCTTGGAAATACTTTTCTCTTTTTTTTCCAAATGTGTTTAGATGTTTTAAAAGCAACACCGCTTCTTTTAATGCATACATTAATTACATAATACAAACACTAAAACAATATTCTTAAATAACATTTGTGACAATGTTGTACACTAAGCTAATGTTTTTGAATGCAAATTGTTTTCAGAGCTGAATGTATCAGTTGTTTGATATCTTGCATGTGCGTTGACCAGTAACACTTTATAATAAATTGATTTAATTATATAATGCTTAACAAATCATTATTGTGCATCTGCTAAGCTTTATGTAAAGTTTAATTATCGATTATTATAAAGTGTTCTCTTTTGACCAAGTTATGTTTCATGTAATGCAGGCACTTGTGCTAAATGATATTTTGTATTTGTACAATCTCGCTCTTCCTTTGAAAATATAGGTAGGTAAAAGCATTACTGGACGATAGGACCATTACAGTAATGTATGCTGGGACTTTGTCTAGACTGTTAAACCTGCTTGAACGCTTAAATGGCAGAGAGGGTCACCGTCTGATTTTGAGAGGCCTTGCATCTTAACCTTGCTCGTGGCAACGAATTTCTTTCTATTATTTATTTATTTTTGTTGACAGTCAGTGCTGTGATATGGCGAATGAATTCTGACATTTTAAATTCTGCTGTTTGCTGAGTTTTGCTGCAACCTGAACCTGGCGTCATCTTGCGGAGTTGGTTGATTGTTTTCTCACTTAAATTTACCCTGAAGAAGCAGATATTCTCAACAACATAAACTCTGTATTGATTTTATGGTTTCAATGTGCAATTTAAACCATAATTGTCAGAAATCCAATTCATTAATTCTTTTATATATATATATATATATATACATACATACATATGCATATGTGTGTATATGTGAATAAAACAAAAGTTACAATGCCAGTTGATAGCCGCTGTCTGAATAAACACTCGCCCACATTCGTGATCTCATTATGTAATTCATTCACTTCATTTATGAGGGCACATGGGTTCCATGGTCACATGACCAGACCAGACATTATGAAATACAAAGGTTCGTCACGGCTGTCAGGTCAAGCGTGTAACTGCACTCTGAGCCGGAAGCTCGCGCGTCCTCGGCCAGTTTTCTGTGCTCCACGATAGGACGCATCCCTAAAATTCATAAAGCAGGCCGCCTGACAGCACATCTTGATAAATTTCTGAGGTAAAAGCCGAGAGAGAACATCACGAGGGTCGTAGGCTCCTACGTAAACAGCATCTGATGTGAGAAGACATTTTTTCCAGCTCTTGGAGAGGTGGAGGGGTTCACCTCCTCTGATTACTGCCTCTCCTGCAAATTTAGTCGTACAGCAACAGTGAAAAAAGGGAGTGAAAAAAATAAGAATTGCCTGAAGCAACGAATGTGCTGGCATGAGAAGAAATTACACTGATCATGACTGGGACTCTCAGTGGGAAATCCTTCCAACTGATTTAGCTGGGACCAATTGAAATGGAAAGCTCATAGCCTGGCACATTTGGGGCACCCCATGCAGCTAGGACCAGGATGGATGCGAAATCTTTCGCATGTACCTTTTTAGTCAATGAATAATGTAAGATATTATTTCTATTAAGGCTGAAGTGTGTATTTTTTTTTTTTAAATGTTGAAATAGTTTTGGTAACACTTTACAATAAGGTTCAGTTCATTAGTTCATGCATTGGGTGAGTGGACAATACAGCATTTATTAATCCAGCTTCATTTTTACATTTACATTTTTTGTAAATGAAATATACAGTGCTTAACAAATCGATTAGACCACCATCAAGTGTAAGGTTTGAGCCACAGCTATCCTAAACTAACAGTAACGGGGATTTTTGTTTTTTATTTAACCATTTCTGTCAGTATGTGTTCACGCTTTAGTCACGGTGGTGTGTTTTAATGCTAAAATATAATTATTGATGGGATTTAACGCATTCAAAGATAGATTGCACAAAAGTTTCATCAAAAGAACAACTAGAAACTATTTGGAAATCAATAAGGAAAGAGACTGTGGAAAAGTACATAAAAAAACAGAATCTGTTATTAAGGCTAAAGGACGCCATACAAAATAAAAATAAAATGTATAATCGTTTTGGTTATTATGTGTGAATAAAGACTATTTAGTTGTTTCAGTTTATTATGACAATAACAGTTTTAAACAAGTTTTTGACAGATCTCTAAAATATTTGTGTATATAAAAAAAGTCGTTAAACTCTGTATATAACTTAAAATGAACACGAATATGAATTTACAACGAATCAGTGTTCAAAAAGTTTTTTTAATGTTTTTGAAATAAGTCTCATATGCTCACCAAGGCAATATTTCACAATATTACTGTTTTTGTGTCTTTAATGTTAATATATTGTAAAATGTAATTTATTCATGTAATGCAAAGCTGATTTTCAGCATCAGTCTTCAGTGTGATCCTTCAGAAATCATTTCATATCATTATTAATGTTGAAAACAGTTGCGCTACTTCATATTTTTGTGGAAACTGATACATTTTATTTTTTTTCAAGATTTTTTGATTAATAGAAAGATCAAAAGAACAGCATTTATTTGAAATAGAAAACGTTTGTTACATTTTAAATGTCTTTACTGTCACTCTTGATTAATTTAACGTATTCTTGCTAAATAAAAGTATTAATTTATTTGAGAAATATTGAACCCAAACTTTTGAATGGTAGGGTATTATACAATTATGATTAGTTAGTTATGTAATTTTGTTATTGTTGTTAGTTAGTTCATTAAACCTAATGTATTAACTGATGTTAACTAGTTTGGTGTTACTTTCTCCTGTGTATTTTCTAGGGATGCACTGATATGAAAATTTCAGCCGATAACCGATAACTCTTTATATTTGAAAGCCGATACCCAATATGCTGGCCAATAAATCTAAATCCTACAAAAACAAAAGTCTCACCATATTACGCAGCCTATATGACAAACCTGCGCTGTACATGTTGCACTTAACTGTATTTCCTTTTTAAAGTGACTCCAATCATATTTCAAGCAATTCGTGGCTCATCTGAAGGAAATAATCCAGCTTTAATAAACCAGCCAAATTAACGATTATCATTAATAATGAACATAAATCACCGATATGGTGGCTGATGCATCCCTCGCATTTTCCCAAAATGTGTGTCAGAAAGCTGATAGTGGGCGGAGGAGAATCCCATTTGAAAACTATCACTTATTATTATTTTTTTTTAATGCCGTTTGGTACCACAGATGTTACACACTTTAGCCTTAAGCCTCAGTTTTTAAAATCATCTTCCCTGGAATTGACCATATCTCAGCGCTCGCTGACAGATCAAAGTGCCGCGTTGAACAAATTGGGGACGTGTGAACCTGAGAGGAGCGGGGACTGTTCGTCCGCAGACAGGCCTCTAGCTCGAGCTGTAATCTGCGGCCGCTAGTGATGAATGGTTTGGAATGCAGCTGCGCTTCCCTTACCCACGTTAACCTTGTCCCTTCTCATCCGTCACAGCGAGGAGCCACGAGGCCGACAGCCACGAGGTGCTACAGATTCCGCCCAAATAGCACAATCATCGCCGTGCCGCCGCGGTTTCCCGTAGACCAACAGTCCCCCGTTTGAAACGAGCTGCCAGCGTGCGTTAAAGTCATGATCAGTGTAATGCGTTCTGATCACTGTGTCACTTTGCTTCTGAATGGGTTCGATGAGACGAGTGTACATTTTGTAAATATACAGTCTGCTGCGGTATATTTACTGATTGCTTTTTTATTTTGTTTTTGGATGTCTCTGTTTACCTCTTTGCATCTCCTTCTCATTCATGTAAAAAGTGCAGCACCGAAGCCTTATTAGCTGGTGGAGCTTGATGTTAATTTGGTGCTATCAGCACATGCTTAATGGGACTTTAATAGGATTAATGGGAATTCTCTAATGAGTCGGGGTGCAGCGTTCATATACAAACGGCAATGGTGAACCTACTGATGCTTTTCACTCGTTTAAATGATGACAAATGACTGAAATCCTGATCAAGACGGCTGCTTATGTGATGTGTGAAGTTATCTGCAGAGAGCAGCTTCCCCAGCAGAATACGTGGATCTGCTTTAAGAGGCCGTTTTTGTAACATCAAGCAAGCTTTCAGTGATGCTGTGAACTGTATTTCCACCATGGGGGTAACGAAGCGTCTCAGGATCGCGCTAGATAATTGCGTTTTTATCTCGCGGGCAGAGGGAGAAGGCGACGCGTCGATGCGAGGGGGCTGCGGGCCTCGAGAAACATCACAACAGAACGATCAAATGACACCGAGACGGAGCAAGGTTAGACGTGATTTTAATTTTTTTCATACACGTTTTAGCTCATCGCCTACAAATTGTTCCAGTTCTCACAGGGCTGCAGAGACAATCATCCATGGAAATGTAATTTTAAAACTTCTGTTGCTCGCGTTTGAACTTGAGGGTGCGACTCCAGAGCGATTTATCACTGTCTGCGCACTGGAAAAAAAAAATAAATTGGTGTAGGGTTTACTTTGCAATTTTCACTCAGAAATTCCTAGCACATTTCACAAATAATTACGAAGAAACGGCAAGTAACGTGACATTTTTGAAGTAGAAAGACTGCTTGTAGAACATATTACAATAATATTACAGCTTTGAAAAATCATTTTTACTGTGCAGGAGGGTTCGATTGAGATTGGCCTTTGTGAGAGACCATTTGGGTGTTTGCATTTACATCCACGTTCTTAACCGATGCATAATAATCTGACTGTGGACGTGTAAATAAACGCGTTTACACATTTCCCTATATCGGAGTAAGGTTATAAATGGCTTAAGCATAAACCGATCTCCATTTTTGCAGCTCATGTAAACGCTTGAACCTGCTTTCTGTCGGCTCATTGAAGTGCGCATGTGTGCATGTGAGACGGGAACAAGTTTTTATTGCGGATTAAACGCATCCAGACAGTTAGGGAGGAGGAACTGCATCGCAAACTCATGCTATCGCAAAGACTCTTTCTTGGGTCGAGTCAAAATGCTGAGAAGATAATATATGAGCTGTAAGTTTCCGGCATGTTGCTATACTCTCCGGTTGATTTATTTAACATCACAACATACATAAATGAAATGCTCTCAGATATGCAAATTATTACGTTTTGATAATGAAATATTCCAGTCATGTAAACACAGTTCACTTGCGTTGTCGTGTTATTGGTTTGCATGTAAATCCAATAATGTAATAAAGTAAAAGTTCAGTGTTTTGGCTCACCTGGTGGCAGAAAATCACAGTTCTGCAGTATCAGTCTGTGGAAGCCACGAGATGAGAGTAAAAAAGCTCATTTCGAGTTTATGTCTCACAATTCTGAGAAAAAAAAATCTGAATTGCGAGATATAAACGTCTTTTTTCCTCATAATTGCGAGTTTACATCCTACAAATTTGACTTTTTCTCCCCGTCAGAATCGTGATATAAACTTGCAATTCACAGAAACAAGTGAGAATTTTGAAATAAAAGCGTAAAATGTGTAAAAATCTGTGTAAAATGATATAGGTTTTAAATATTCTTTCA
Source organism: Zacco platypus (assembly GCA_038088235.1). Classification (NCBI taxonomy): domain Eukaryota; kingdom Metazoa; phylum Chordata; class Actinopteri; order Cypriniformes; family Xenocyprididae; genus Zacco; species Zacco platypus. The sequence continues at coordinate 3,501,655 of CM076079.1, forward strand.
TTATTTCATGTAACTGCAGGGCTACTATGTTTTGTCCCTTATGAATCTGAATATTATTATGTAGATTTATTGTTTTACATCAAATCTAGGCTTTAATAGTAGATTAATCGTCACAGGTTAACATCAGTTTTATGGCGTGCGACTGTAAATGTCAGCGTTTAGCTTCAAATGGCGTCTTCAACCACGGTATTCTATTTTTAATTTTTTTTTTGCATTCCGATTCTGACATCCAAGGGCACAAGACGACGTTTTTTTTTCTCTTATTCCATGGTTTTCGCTCGTATTCCTCCACGTGATGCCACAGTTTTTCTGCCACCAGAATGTGTGCGCAGCTGCAGTGACGTCTGCTCCCAAATGGTCTGTATTGACAAATTATTAACAGTACGCTTAAAATATTACAATGCGGGGTTGTTTGGACCCCATGTTTGGGTCAAATATGGATAAACCCAACCGAAAATGTAATTAAAAAATATAAACCAACGGTTGGGTTTGTCCAGATTTAACACAAATGTAGATCGAAACACTTTTTTTTGTCATTTTTTTTTTTTCAGAGCTGTTTTCACTTAAAAGTAAGAATTTTTTCTTCATTTAATGTGCTTTTTCCCCCCCTTCTCTCTCAATATTAGCTCTGTACGATTGGTGAAGTGCACTGGGATCAGCTGTTCTCTAACTGGGCTTCTCTAAAATATTTGTCTCTAATTTGTCATTTATCTAAGAGCTTTAGATGGGATAATCAATGCCGGGTCATGGGGACTGGGAATTGAATGGTTAACGTAGCTCTTTCTCAAAGGATAAGCCTCTTGGGAAGTCCTGGATTATGTCGGCATCTGCGTTATTGGTGAACATGCAGTCGGGCTGAAGAAGAAAGGAAGGACTTTGAAGTCCTTAAATCACCCGTCTATACATTTCATGTTCGTGTACGTTAATTAGCATCCACTGGATGAGTGATTTCTGTTCAGGGTAACGCACGAATGACGCCCACCCACAGTGCTGTAGACGGGACAGATCGAACCGTGGCGCATTACTGTACACGATATCTGTGGTCACACATGTGCATGGTAGAGCATCTTTATCCTTGCGATCACCATACAGAACTGTACAAGAGAAACACTGTTGTAGTAGTTTCTGTATGGTTTTGATGAGTATCACTGACTGGAACATAGTGCGCTGTGACCTGACATGTCTTCTAGGTTCAACATTTAGGGAAAATGCCCCAAATTGGCAGCAACGACAGCAACAAAACAAAAAAAAAAAGGGGGGAGCTGTTTTGTGGTACCCAAAGTAAGTTCCCATTCCTTTTGTATTGCACAGTCCTGCAACCCAATGCCAGGAAATCAATTTGATCTACCAGTCAAGACAAAATCTCGGGAAAAAAAAAAAAAAAGATACTTTTTACAGTTTGTGCAAAACTCAAAGTGAAGCCAGTTTGACATGTAGTCTTTGCATTTTCCCTCCTAGTGTATTGCATCTATTAGTGCATTTTGCTAACCTTTGCCTCCCGTGACCAGATATGCATTGCAACCCCCATCCTTTCTTTCATTTCAGTGCTTTGCCTCTTGTCCTGCCCGCGTTTTGGACGAATAAGTGCATCCCTCCTTACCTGCTCTTGCCCTTAGTATGCCCTTAGCACCCAATTCTCCCTGCCACACACTAAGTGTTGGCAAGTGTAAAATAGAATAAGTGAGCCATGCTGCTTATGTTTTTTTTTTTTTTTTCTGTTGTTGGTTCCGCAAAGAAAAAAAAAAGAAGCTAAAAAAATCTTGCTGTTAGAATATCATGTTATTAATCCTGATCTTTTTTTCATTAGACCCACAAGGCTCCAAATCGGATGGTACTCACAAGAAAGGTACTTCCTTTTTATTTATCCAGGATTATACAAGTTTATTGATTCATGCAAGCCGGGCGATATCTCATCTGAGAAACGGCTAAATGATATAATGAGATGTCTGTGTGTTTTGGTGATGGTTGAGAGTAATTTGCCCGCAACGCCGCTGACGTCAGACGTGCGTCTGATCTTTTTGTAAAATGGCATGCTAACTGATAACACCGTGACACATTCACATGGGCATAGAGATATTAGTTGATCTTTAGTGGTATAATTGGATATTATTTTTTTGACCTTTATTTACTGGTGGGAGGATCAGAGTAATTGGGCTTCAGGCAGGACATTTAAAAAAACTCGTATGCTTATTTATTAATTAGCTTCCTTTTACTCTCGCTGTGGAAATTACTCTTTATTTAAATGTGTGTGTAGCCTCCAGTTGTTGGTTTAGCGTTGGAGCTTTGTGCCACTATTTAGTACCAGTTTATCCCTGAGCTGAGCTGTGTGTAGCCGGGCACGGTTTTTTTTATCTGTGCACCACTGATTTTTCCTCTGATCCTGGCTTAAATTATAATTAAACTGGGAGAACAAATGAATTTCAACACCTGATTGAGCAAAAAAAAAAAACACACACTGTTGACGCTCAGTTATTCGTCTAATCAAATTTTGTTGCTTTAGTTAACAAGCCATGGTTTCAGATATCGCATTGAAGTAATATATTTGATTCTGATGTACATTTGTTGCCGTGGTGCGTGTAATATTGTTTTTGCGAGTATTGAAGCGGCAGAGATGCGGCTCTAGTCCTGTGGGCCGAACGCTGCCAATACATTCTTATTACAACCCTGTTATTTAGCTTTATTAAGGGCATTATATACACAGCTCACTCCCTTTATATAGACTAATGTGAAGCCTTCTGGATGTTTGTCACGACTCCAGTGTTCTCAAATGAATGATCATAGGGGGAGTATCCACAAATCACATTAGAGTATTATTCTGAATTTATCACACGACGTTTAATCATCATTTATCCCGGCTGAGATTACTGTTAGCTATTGGTGTGCTCTAAAATATGTCTGCGGTATGTTTAATATGTTTTATGCATATCTTAGCAGTGTGTTAAGAACCATAATGTTCGTTATTTATAGTTATAGTTAGTTATCATGTTCTTTAAAGCCTTAAAATGTAAGGTTTCTACGTGAAGTTGTAGATGTGTTGTGATTAATTTGTCAGGGATCAGTTTCTGATCAGATGATGAATATTCAGTGTCTTTATTGCATACTTTTTTCCGTCTGAGAGTCATTTACGCATCCAATATATAGCTCAGTGTAGTGAAGAACGAGTTCATTATGAAGTCACAAGGAAATAGGACTTTCCAACATTTCGTTTCCTTATAATATTTTCTTTATTCATTTTTTTTTAAATAATAACAACAGTATGTGGGATTCTGTGTTTTAAAGTTATGTTTTTCTACACGCTTATTAAAATTTGAAGTAGTTAAACTCGAGTTATTCTTTAGAAAAAGTACACTACAAGTTAAATAAGATATAGAAAACAGTTCAGTTTTTAGCTGAATATTAATTTTACTACAGAAAAGAGGGTGTAAAATACCTGAAAACTGTAAATTGGTGATTATTTTTTTGTAGCAGGTTCATTATTTAACTCTCTTCGAAAACAAAAGTCATGCATATTTGATTATTACACTCTAAAATATGCTGCGTTGATCAAACCTAACGATATGGGTTGTTTTAACCCAGCGGTTGGGTTAAATGTTTGCCCAACGTGCAGTTTTATTTAACACAACTAAAAGTGACTCGGGCTTAAAATTAACCCAAAATAGGTTTGAAATTAAAAATCGGACTCATAATCACTAGAGGCGACAGTAATAATAATCAAAAGGTCATTGTTTATTAATTAGCACTTTAATAAATTACTTTATCGTTTTATTATTATCCATTAAACTTACTAATAAATGTTCATGTATTAAACATATTATTAAGTGTTAATTTCCAACATACTTTGGGTTCATTTTAAGCAAGCGATACCGTAATTTTTAAACAATAGTTACGTAAAACTACCCAACCACTGGCTTTGTCCATTTTCAACCCAACTTGGGTTGTTTTTAACCCATCGTGTGTCTTTGTTTGGCACAGCAGAGATACATAGCATTTTTTCGACTGCAAAAAGTACTTGTTAATGGAAAAGCGATTAGTAACGTTATGAGAATGACTGTATATAAAGTTACTGAAATATGTACATAATCCCAATAGCAATTCAATATAGTGGCCAGTGAAATCTGGAGAGGACAGTGCAGAAGATTCATCACATTAATCTAATTTTCTTCTTACGTCTAATCATATTATTTCATATGCATAGCCACAGAGTATAAGGAAACAATTCGACACAGTTTCTCATATCATTAAAACCATCAGTTAACCTCCGTGTGAATCACTTTCGTTGCAGTATTGACCATTTCATCTCATGCCTTCTGCGGCTGAAGCTACTCAGGTAATCCAGTGTAATCAAACTGTAGTCGACTCATTCTCCATTCCGGACTCGGTGCCATAGCCCTCCTATTGATTTATGTCTCTCTCCAGCCTCCCTCCTCCAAGGCTGTCATGTTTCCCCTATCAGTGATGCTAGCCTCAGGGGCAGGAAGAGATCCTGGTAATTTAGCAGCGTGTCATTACTTATAGGCATGTGACAATGCTAACTCAGACACTCTCTCTGAAACTAGCTGTCACTGCACGGGCATCTCTCCCCGTCTGAGCCCGCTCTGTCCGACTCTTATGAATTTTAATACAATCCCCTTAATGGTTAGGGTCGCCTCTAGCTGAACCGAACCTGGAGTGATGGATGGCTGTGACTTCTGCTCAGTCTGGATTTGGTTTTGTTGGAGTGGGTTGTTTCAAGTAGAAAACGCATAGAATGTAAAATGTCGGTTCAGTCCGGGATCCATATAGCAGGTTGTTAATTGTCGAACGTTTTGTCGGAGACCCATTTCAGGCCCTGTTGTGCTGTATTGCATTTTTTTAATGCTTAGAATGTTTGAATGTTCTTTTTTACTACTCTATAATCTGTTTTGGTTTTGTACTGTTTGATGCTATTATGTTTTAGTAGTTGTTTTTGTGCATTATTCTATTCCGTATTTTGTACTGTTATACTATATTCTGTTTATGCATTGTTCTTTTTTATTATTCGATATCATGCACTGTTTTTGCAGTATTCTTAAATAGTGTTTTGTAATAGCATATGTAGAGGATAATGGGTTATACTTTATTTTAAGGTGTCAGTATTACAGTGTAATTATACATTTAAGTACTGAGTAATAACAATTAACTACATGTACTTACTATAGGGTTAGGGTTTGGTTTAGGGTTAACTGCATGTAATTATGCATAATTTCTAGATAAAACTACAGTAAATACATGTAACATATGTAACAATGACACTGTAAAATAAAGTGTTACCGGATAATGCACGACGTGACACCACCTGACATTAATTAACGACATGTACTTGCTATAGAGTGAGGGTTTGGTTACTTGCAATTATACATAATTTACTATTATTACTATAGTAAGTAACATTTAACTACATCACCTTAAATTAAACCTCCCACTCATACCACAGTCATTTTTCAGCATTGACAACTTAAAGCTGTTATTGACGTTTGCAGCGATGAGTTATTTTCGTCAGTTACGGCTCGTTAGATCGGGCATTCATCTCTGTGGGATTCAAAGCGGGAAGAAGTAGTGTGGAAGATTGAATTATAGTAATTATTTAAATTAATTATCGATCTCTTTATTAAAAATAAAGCTGTAAGTTTAATTACTTCAAAACCAGTGATGCTACTGAGAAATATAATGTAGTCGTGGGGCAGTATTAATAACAATATATAATAATAATAATAATAATAATAACATTAGTTATATAGCGACATATACACGTCAGTGGAAATGGCACATTAATCTAGAACGGTGATTAAAACTGACTTGGAATTACCTGTGCGTTAAACAGTTTTATTGCACACCTTCCAGCCCATCAGAATCGAGTATACAGACAGACCATGATTTTTTTTTTTTTAAGAAGTAGTCTAATATATTTTTCTGCGCGTGCACTATTTTATCAGTGGTAGTCCATGGTTTTCGTAATATATTCTGTAGTATCATAGTATTCTATATTATATTCTGTCATTTTTGTTGTTATCTGTACTTTATTCTCTTTTTCGAGTATACTGTGTTTTTGTTGTACTCTAGAGCTCTTCACACTGGAAGAAATCACCCCTGACAGTTTAACCGTCATCACATCAAACAAGAAAATCTCAATAGAAATGGATTTTGGATTATGTAGCTGCATGATTTATTTGTTTTTTTTCCCCTGTTTCACTCTTCATAAAGAAGCTCAGCTCCTTCGCTGGAGCTTAACACCTTTTCCTTTTTACCCTATCACTGTAACTAGAGCAGCGCAAATTGAAAATTGCCCCATGCCAATAGATTTACCCAGCATCAGCCCATATGTCAGTGCAAGAGGAATAAGAGGAAGCCCTTGACATTTGCCCCGGTGTTGATTCAGGGAGGTGCGGTGAAAATGGTAAACATGGAAAAGCTGGTAGGGCACTTTGCGGTCTCTTTGTTTCCAGTGAATCTCACTCCAGTTAAAAACTGCCTCGCCAAGACCTTACAGGTACAGCCGAAGCCATATAAATATTTAATGCCTCTGTGCCATTGTATTTCTGCTGAGAGCAGCTTGATTTTTAACATAGCAATATCATTAAGCTTTCTTTATTTATATCAGACACTTTCATTTGTGGTGGTTCACTTACCTGGGAGGCATCTTAAGTGCCCGTTGTTTGTAATAAATCTGTTTTGCTCCCGCATTGAGCGTGTCCTCTGGGTACAACATCTCGTGCGCCATTTTCACACCAGCTGACCGGCGTAAAACAGACTAATGGCTTTTGAGACCGTATCATTCTCCGGTTGCTGCTAGGTATAGAGATGGACTCTGGTATTGATCAGTTTAGACATGGACCTTGTTAATGAAAGACTGTAAACTGGTAACTGTAAAGATGAGTTGTGGTTGTTGGTTTATGAAGAAGTAATTGGTCTCGCGGCTCACTGTTTTTTTTTTTTTTTTTCGGTTCTCTGGCAAGCGCATAATTTATGTGCTTTCTAAGGAGGTTATACTTACCCGAGGGACATTTGATTAATGATTGTTCTGTTTATGCATTAAATTAATCACAGTAATGACTCTCTCAATGTCTTGATTTTTCTTTGTAAATACTTAATTGTGCGACGTCGATACAGAAAAAAACGCTCTTCCCTCACTTTCTCCTTCTCCTGTCTCTGATGAGCGCATCTCCAGGAAAGACGAGGCTGATCTTTGTGACTCGCGTGTCTTGTTTGTGTCTGTGTAATAAAGAGAAGCGCAGTGAAACGTGTGAGGCTTCTAAACTACCGTCACCTCTACGAGATGAGAGTGGAGGCACGGCTCAGAAATTAAGGTCTGATTTGCTGGGAAAGACAGCTGAGTGAAAAATATATGAATAACCTGAATGTCCCTTCGCTGGTGGTTGCTTCTCTCTGCAGTGAGCTGCTCTTAGGAGAACAGGGCGCAGATTGTTTGGCAAAAACATGGCAAAGCAAATCATTCTTGGCGATGACTCACCCTTTCCTGACAGTTAATGAGCTCTGTCTTTCTCTCTCTCCTCTCCTTATTGGAGGCTGGGCTCACAAATGAACTGCAGTGGGGGTGAGGACATTAGATTTCCTCTGCGGTGCGTCACATACGGCAAGGAAAGCCAAGAACAGACAAATGATTACAGCCAGTGTAATACCCAGTGGAAGGAATAAGCCAAGAGCAAGTAACTATGGGGCCTGACACTGTATAGAGGCTCAAACAGGAACTACCTGATAACATACCATTCGAGCCAGCTCCAAAACTAGTGAGCCGCCTACGAAGGCAAAGTCTGGTTCAAAAGGTAGGCAACTGAATTATGCTAAGATACCTTGGTTAAGCCAACATCACACGTTGCCTTCACAGAGAACGATGATGTACTACGAGTGGGAAAAAAGAAATCCAAGATGGGCGATGTTGACTTTAAATAATGCTGTATTTTGTTTAAAATGGAATGCTCATTATTTCCGTTAGCAACATGCTAACGTCAGACTCTATTAAAAATCAATTGCGAGTTGAGTCTTTCATGCAGAATGCGAATTGTATGGCGTCTGGAATGTAAATACAAATTAGTTTGATTAGGGCTGCATGATTAATCAAAAATAACACACACATATTTGGCAATTTTTTTGTATGCACAGCTTCTCAGTGAAGCATGGCTCTGTGATCAGTAGTAAATGCTGCTCCATCTGAAGGCCAGAGGGCGCTCTCGCGCAGAAACTCTAAGCATGCCTGCGGTGGTGAGATGACACACACTGTTCCAGGAAATCCCTGTGTGCATCATACTATCGCTGTAGTTGAATAAACAGAAGATTGAAATGCTTTGATTGATTAAATGACTAATAAACACACAACTACGATAATATATGGTTTATCCGAGACCTTCAAGCCTTCTCGGGTGTTTTCATGATAATAAAGTATATTTATAAAGCAATGCTAATCGACATACCACATTCTCTGACTGAAGGATGTTTTCAAACTCTCAGCTGATAATATTAATCCAGTTTGGACAAGGGTGTAACTTTGGTTTGAGAAGTGGGGGGGACACAAAATGGGTTTGACAAAATTTCGATTTGACATTTGTATTTACATACATTTAGGGAATATTGTGATACAAAATCAAGGAAATAATTAAGTTATTTATATTACTAAATTCTGCCAAAAAGATTTGTAGGCAACTAAGTGCATAAGAAAAATATGTCTTACTTAATTTATTGTTTAATAGGGGCCAATCACCAAGACTTGAGAGAATCATTTTATAAAGTCAAAAATGTTCACTAAAAATGTTAACATGTTTTGTGTGAATAAAATGAATAATGTGAGACTCAATTTCCACTGTTAAACAAACTTTTATTTCAAACTAAACGTTAAATCTCACGTTTGTCAGAGACACATCCACCAAACCGCAGGTACACAAGATTATTTGGTACACAAGATGCAAAATTGAAAAACAATCTCACAAACATAAATTAGGCATTTATTTATTAATGGGTCATTAAATCTTTAACTCAACTGATTCGTTCAAAACGCTGAATCATTCAGTAATGAAAACACAGTTACGTCTTCCTGTGAGAGGTGTTGGCAGTCCGAATGTCGTCAGATATTTTTTTATAGGCTAAATAATAGGCTAATTTTAAAATTAAATTACAGTTTAGATTAACAAATATTGTAGGTGAACAACAATAGCCCAAGTTTAGAAAAACATTTAATTGCTGACAGAAAATGCTTTTCATGGTACACTACACAGAATGCAACATTAATGTATAGCTAAGTGAAGTTAACGTTACGTAGCAACAGTGTGTAAACGTTAGTCAGTCAGCGTTAGGCTAGCATCAACAGCTGTAGACAGAAAATACAATTATCCTGACCTGAGCTAATTTACTAATCAACCAACTCACATCTCCTTTCTTTTTTTTCATCCATGAAGACATTAAAGTCATCTGTTGCTGGCGTTTCATGACTGACTGCAATACTAGCTGCTCAGTAGTACCGGTACTTTCAGTCTGTTTGTGTTTACACTGTGCATGCGTGTGACGCGACGTTCCTGGAAGCGGACGCGCGCATCGACACAGGCTCGGTCCTGCTCCGTGGCGATGACGGAGCGCGGTCAAAAAAATCATAAAAAACGAATTTGAAAGTGGGGGGGACACAAACAGGATTTTGAAAAGTGGGGGGGACATGTCCCCCCTGTCCCCAGTGGAAATTACGCCCCTGAGTTTGGAATACAAACATGCTGTTAAATGTCTTTTGTTGGACAAGAGTTTCATAAATGTTTGGAAAGACGCGTGTTGCTTTTTCAAATGCACGTTATAAGCGACTCAAGCTTGCTTTCAGATGGAGCAGCGTTTATGACTGATCACAGAGCAGTGCTTCACTGACAAGCTGCGCATAAAATAAATAGCAGCCTTCGCGATTTCATAATAAGCACGATTTCGGGTTAATTTTGATTAATCGTGCAGACCTAGTGAGGGTGCTCCCTTAGAAGGGAGCTGCCTTTGTAGATAGGTAGTGGAACAGCTCACTAGATTGTTGTGTACATTTAATTTGTATATCGGGTTTGACGCGATATTGCATTTAACACAAATGAAAACGAGGCTGTGACTTGCAGTTTTCTTTGCAATGACACGTACTGTAAAAAGATACTAGATTACATAATTTTTTATTTTTTTTGGTCTTGAGTTTTTGTCTGCAGAATTTTTTTTTTTTTAGCAATCGATATGTTGTTAAACCGTGCAATCCTTTGAATGCACTGCATTTCTATCCCTCACAGCCTCGTCCCGGTGTAAAATAAGTGTGGCACTATTCTGACTCGATCTATATCTCAATTAAAAGATTTCTGATGACACAACGTTGTAAAATTGTCAAATCATACATATGAGGTAAATTTATTTCCAGGTAATAGTTTTCTTGGGGATTACACTTCAGCAGCCTTATAGAATGACTAATAAATTGTGCAAGACTTTGCAGATCGCAATATGCTTCTTTCCAGTAATCTACTCATTCAGCACCTTAGGATGCTGCGTGTGGCTCGTCAGCAGGCTGAGAAATGGGGTTCAGGGTTTCTCCATGCTGTTCAGCAGCTCTGTATCTAACCGAATCAGAAGTGTGGAGCCGCCTGACAGGGTCTTTACGAGGCCATGAGCGCCGTGTCACTCCAAATATCCCCCTCTCCGTGTTTACAGAGCCATATGTGATGGATCGCTTGTTTTTTTTAACAGCAGAAGTATGGTTTCTGTTCAGTCGTATACATCTGTCTCTTTGACTGCGGGATTTCTTCCAATATTTCTAAAACAGAAATGGGAGGAACAATGGCTTTGCTTTGAGGGTTTGTTCTGTCTTTATAATAATATTGTTGGCCCTTGTCTTCACAGAAAACTCACCTCAAGATCCATTCTCTTTGGGATGATTAGTCTAATAAACCGTTTCACTCCATATTTTAACAGCATCTTTGTTTTGCTAAAGCAGTCCATGTATTTTTAAAATAAGATTTATATGCTTAATGTCAATTATAAAGTGCTCAGTTAGCAGGTAAGTTTTTGGTTAGTTTTTGTTGATTCTTAATAAAGAATAGATTAAAATTATGATGTGTAGGATAACCTGATTGTCAGTATCATTTAACTTATTTGTTGTTGTTTTTTTGTTGTTTTTCTCTTTTCTTTTTCCATAGGTCCACCTGTGAACGTAACATGCAACATTTTTATTAACAGTTTTGGATCTATTGCTGAAACAACAATGGTGAGTATATTGATGAAAGTGATGCACATGATATGTAACCCTGTAACGTTTTGGTAAAAAAAATCAGATGAACGGGCTCCAAAACTCTGAGAAATAAAAAATAGGAGAATATTTCTCAAATTTTGTACATTGTCACTACATGTTAGTATAACAAATTGAGTGAGTTGAACTTAAAAATTAACATAAATTTGAATATTCTTCTTTATTTTATTTATTATTATTTTGTTTTCCTGTTTCTTTCAAGGTTTTAATTAAAATCCAGTCTCAGACTTTTGGACCCCGCTGTAAAGACCCATTCACACCAAGGACGATCACGATAAATGTAAAGTTAATTCATTCTAATTCTGTAAGAATAGTAGGTTACACTTTCTTTCGATTTATTATAAGTGTGGGCTGCTATGTCATCTATTACTTAAAATTCTCAGCTGGATGCTGATTTGCGGTCAGTGCTTTTATCATTCATCAGAAATCCATCTGAAGGTGATTCCAACAATCGTTTTTTGTTATAGTTGTTCTGTGGGCTTTAGTATTTGGTAGCACTTTATTTCTATGGTCAATTTTAGACATTCTACTAACTATAATTAACTTTGCAACTACTAGCAGTGATTATTAGATGGTCTGCTTAATATCTGCTAAAACTTTATTTTGATGCTCCCCAACAGACAGTCTATAAGTAACAGTAACTACAGTTTACTAATACTCTAATGACTGGTATTTTTTTCCAGCTGATGAATGATGAAAACATTGACAGCCAATCAGCATCCGTCTGACTTGAAAGAGCTCGAGGATTTTAAGTGATAGATGACAGAGCATTGCACACTTATAATGCACCGAACATTACTGCCTTTGGTGTGAACGCTAAAATAGTTATTGTTGTACTTGCCATTCTTGGGGTCAGTGGGCCTTAAAGTGGTCACTCTCTTTATGGTAATGGAAAGATGGTGAATTTAAAGGATTAGTTCTCTTCAGAATTAAAATTTCCTGATAATTTGCTCTCAAAATCATCCAAGATGTTTGTCTTTCTTTCTTTGGTCGAACAGAAATTAAAGTTTTTGAGGAAAACATTCCAGCATTTTTCTCCATATAGTGGACTTCATTGGCTTCCAACAGGTTGAAGGTCCAAATGTCAGTTTCAGAGCAGCTTCAAAGAGCTCTACACGATCCCAGGTGAGGAATAAAGGTCTTATCTAGCAAAACCATAGGTCATTTTCTAAAAATAAAAAAGTATATACTTTTTCACCACAAATGCTCATCTAGCTCTGCGATGGTCACGTGACGTAGGTGGAAGAACCGAGCAAGTGTTTCCAAAGCGAACGAGCAAAGACCAAGTCAAATGCCTTTAAAAAAATAAAAAAGGTAAAACAACGCTGTCAGACATTTTGAAGTTAGAGGAGGAAATGAGTTTTTCGGCCTACCTACGTCACACGTGACATTTCCAACGTGATTACGCAATGCGTGGCGGATCACAAAGCTAGTTCAAGATTTGTGGTTAACAAGTATATAAATTATTATTTTAGAAAATGACCAATTGTTTTGCTAAGTAAGACTCCTATTCCTCGTGTGGGATGAATGCAGAGCCCTTTAAAGCTGCACTGAAACTACAATTTGGACTTACTATAGTCCACTATATGGAGAAAAATCCTGGAATGTTTTCCTCAAAACCTTAATTTCTTTTTGACTGAAGAAGGAAAGACATAAACATCTTGGATGACATGGGGGTGAGTGAACTAATCCTTTACTACGTGCACCCAAAGCCTGACTTTCACATTTACAGATTTATCGAACATATGCCAATAAGTACCTCCAGGGCAATGTAGTCGTTTTCAATTTCCAAGTATTGATAAATGCAAATGCAATCGAAACACATTTTCAACCGTTGACCAGGTGAAGGTCATCCTTTATTCGAGCCTTTATGAGCACAAAAATAAATAATACCTTGTAATGCCAAGATTTCCTGTTTGGCACCATCTGAGCAGGTCCAAAACTCCAGCAGCTTGCAGAACCCCTTCAAGCAGAACAAATGCAGTGCTTTCCACTCTCTCTTTCCTCCATAACCAGCGGAATTGATCCGAGTTGCTCATGCTCGTGTTCACACTGAGCAAGCGGCGGCGAGGTGGAGGGGCAGGGGCAGGGGCAGGTAACGCGAGCAGATATCGATAAATCTTTAGTGCTTATAGGGCAGTCGAGAACAATGTTTCATCCTGTAACGATCCTGACCGACTCCGGCCACTACTGAGACCGTCGTTCCCCCCGGCCTCTCGCTGTCCTAATTGTTTACCCTTCTTATAAGGCGAGGGGCTCACGGGAGAGGCGAGTGGCTATTTAATTAGCTCGGCGGCTCTTTCATTTTCTCGAGGAAGCGAGAGCGTGTGAATTTCAACGTCCGTCATTTGTTAGCAGAGTTGGGCGCGCGAGAGTCGTGCAAACTTTTTCTAATATGTCACCGTCAGGATAGGATCTGGCCTTGGGCTTGAATCGCATTATGAGTGGGTTGTTGCCATAAATCACTCTCCTTAGCCTAGAGAAATCAAATCAGAAAAAAAAAGTTGTGTGTGCGCTGATGAATGTGCGCCCACTCCTCGCTTGTTTGCAAAATCATTCTGTCGGAAACTAGCTGTGTGTTTGTAGGGGAGTGTTTGACTGCAGGCGTCCTGTTGCGGTAATGGATGTCGGGAAATCGCAGTAGACAAGAGCAAAAGGTTTTACTAATTTTGCCATGTGTATGCGTGCTTTCTGTGACGTTAAATGTGTGTAATGTGCGTTCGCCGAAGAGAACAGATGTGTTTACATAACACCTGAGTAATTGGGAGATAATGCTACTGGTAATGAAGCCGCTATGTATCGCTCTGTTGTTTTTACGGGGTTCATTTTGCATCTACAATGACCGTGGGCTGTTTATCATAAAGGAGAAATATTGACAAAGTAAAATCGATGGGACTTGTTCTTTTCCCGTGCTCTCCGAGAGGCAAATCTAATAACCTGAGACAGATGATTCTCCTCCGTCAAAATATTTCGAAATCCTTGAGATGAACCGGTCACCTTACATTAGGATAATTGCCCTGAAATGTCCTTGCATGTTGTAGCTGATTGCCATTGCAAAGGTCATCCAGTATATTTTGTGCCGTGCGGATCATCCCAAGGTACATTACTGCCCAGACAGTTTAATGGTCTTCCTGAAATGATATAACTGCATGCCTGTTTTGGAGAAGAATTGACAATTATGGCAGTGTGTTGGGGTGAAATGCCACTGCTTTACGGTGTCTGCTTTTACGCGTCGCTCTGCCTGCACGAATAACAATTACCTCGAGCAAAATATATAGTGGGATGATGCCAAATATACCTGGAATGTCCTTGTGAAGCTGATTTTAGCTTCTAAAATGTCTCATCCTCACCTCTGATCGGTTGACATGGCTGTCTTTGTGCGCCACAGGATTACAGAGTGAACATTTTCCTGAGACAGCAGTGGAATGACCCTCGGCTGGCCTACAGCGAATATCCAGACGACTCCCTTGACCTTGATCCATCCATGTTGGACTCCATTTGGAAACCCGATCTGTTCTTTGCCAATGAAAAGGGAGCTAATTTCCACGAGGTTACCACTGACAACAAGCTTTTGAGGATCTCCAAAAACGGGAATGTTTTGTACAGTATAAGGTGAGAGAGCGATATATAATCTAATGCTGTCAATAATGCATTGTACGGCGTGTTTGTACACTTAAGACCGGGGTTAGTTGTCACACCAGCTTTGTTGCGGTCTGGCTTTCACGGGGTGGATTGATTTCTGTGTGCCTTTTTGAAAAAGAGGCACAGTTCATTAAACACACGTTGACCTTTTGTGATAACATGGCTCAGTTGTGGGCTGTGTCGTCACGCCGTATGGGGAACGTTGCCATTAAACAGCCTTTTATTGAATATTCGGACACTTTATTTTTAGGTGTCTTTGTTACACTGTAATTGTACATTTAAGTATTGAGTAATATTAAATAACTACATGTATTTAGGGTTAGTTGCATGTAATTTATTGTTATTTCTATAGTTATTACATGTAACAATCGTAACAATGACACTGTAAAATAAAGTGTTACCAAATATTCTGCAAAATTTAAAAAAAAAATAAACAGAATTATTATTCTACAGAAAAATGTAATAAAAACTATCAACAAATATGCTTTGGCCAACAAATATTGTAGTTCATAAATAATATAAAAATTATAAAAATGCATGCATTAACTTGATCAAAAGTGACAAGACATTTAAAATGTTACAAAAGATTTCTATTTCAAAACTTTCTATTCATCAAGGAATCCTAAAGCATCATCAGTATCACGGTTTACACAAAAATATTAAGCAGCACAACTGTTTTTAACATTTATTATTATTTATTTTCTGATTTCTGAAGGATCATGTGACACTGAAGACTGGAGTAATGATGCTGAAAATTCAGCTTTGATCACACAGGAATAAATTGAATTTTAAAATGTACTAAAATAGTAAATAGTTCATTTTAAATTGCTATTTAAAAAAAAAAAATTGTAGTCATATTTCACAGTTTTCTTACAGCTTTGGTGCATAAGAGACTTCTTTTAAAAACATTAAAAAGTCTTACTGACCCCACGCATTTAAATGGTGCCATATCCTGTTGAAATTATACACAATTTAGACTGCATGTGTACTTAATTGCGTGGTATGTATTATAAAAAATACTTTATTACTAAAAAAAAAAAATGAAATGGCTTAAAGCAAAAAGATATGAGTGTCCTTCTTGGCACATTTCCAATTTCCAAATTCACTTTATGTCTTATCATTGTAGTATTAAAGAGGGCTGGGGTTGTGGCGAATAGCTGTGTGGATTGGGAAGCCTCGTCTCTTAACTTGACACTATCAAATGAACCTTTCAGATCAGTTTGGTCTTAGCTGTGAACTCCCTCTAAACTGCGGCAGCCACAGCGCACGGTGAAATTGAACATTTCAGGTAAATAACCACTATCCTGTGATAGTGACGCAATTACAGCCGTGAGTGAGGATTGAATCAGAGCTCTGCTCTGGGCCGCTTCTTTATCTAGCTTTAGGATCGCATGAGGCAGAGTTAATAATCATAGATTTAATAGAGTTTGGTTGTTTTTCTTAAAGGGACAGCCACGTTAAAAAATCTGCCATCCTTATGTCTTACCAATTCTGTTGTTATTTCCATACAATAACAATTCATAGTGACCACAAGCTTTAAAAAACACAAGTTGTGCACTATATTCAGTGTATATAAGTCATCTGAAGTGAGGGATAGTTCGTTATTAACTGATAATCTTCATCTCTCAAATCAAATTTGGCCCCTGTGCTTCAGGTTGGACGTCAATAACATCAAACATTATTGGTTCTCCAGTGTCTCATAACCAGGTGTCTCGTAAAGCCAAAACGACCTGCGCCATATTTGATTTGAGAGCTGCGCTGGAACAAATAACGACAAATTGTAATTATCGGGTGCTGTGTTGTTATTGTTTCCTAAAAATAGACGTTCATTTAACGTAATCTAATCAAATATAAATTAGATGAAAAACCAAAAACTTAAAGGGATATGTGTATGTAAACATCCAGGTACTAAACAAACTCTTTATTAAAATCAATGGACTACATAAAAAGAATTGACAAGAAGTGTTGGTGTGCATCCAAACACCATCCTCAGTTGTAAAAACACAGGAAGTAACTCTGCCAAATATACATCTATTGAAGTCACATGTTAGCCGCAGAGTAGATGGTATTCCTCGCCGCTTACGGTGGTGCTTCTGCATCTCTGATCTCTCCATTCAGCGCCGTGGCATAGTTTCTAAAACAGCGTTATAGACGTGAGACAGATGATGCCTCAAACCCTCTCCTCTATTCAAAGAGGGATGCTCCACTTTCACATGAATTGCCTCCTTTATGCCTCTTTCTTATGGTCACCATGAATTGTTATTGTATGGAAATAACAGCATACAGAATTGGAACGACATAAGGATGAGTGTAAAAGGCAGGTTTTTCATTTTTAGGTGGTTATGCCTTTAAGAAATACAACCAAACTCTATTAAACCTATGATTATTAACTCAGCATCGCCCAAAAATACATTCTGTCATCATTTATTTACTCACCCTCAAGAGGGCTTTTCACACTTGTCATAGTTAATCCTGGGTCATTCGAAAACCCGGGTGAACGGAATCCTGGGTTAGCTTGCTTCACACTGCGCATAATTTACCCAGGGTTCACAATTAATCCTGGATATTTGTAAGGAGACGTTTCACACTGTACACTTCAAAGCATGGATTAACGTTCTTATTTGTGGTGTCGGTGTCATTGATTGGATAAACGGAGCACACGACCTGTTTACATAGCTCTAGCATCCTCGTATTGCCTCGAGTTTATACTGAATGGACGTTTCGGACTATAAAGAGAAGAATGAAACGGCTCTTCACTCAAATTGTCACGTTTGACATTTTTCCCCTCAAACGCTGAATTTACTGCGAAGCAAAGAGGACACTGACAATGTGCTGACAGATGAGGCAGAGGTGTGAAACGGAGTCTTAGCTTTCAAATTTTGTCATTCTTTCAAAAGAAATTCAACAATAAATACTGTTTTGTGTCTCTTTAATGTGTCGTGACAGATCGCTGTTGCACTTCAGTTCAAGGGGCATGCAAACCGGTCATCTCTTCCTAGTTATCGCGCGAAATAAACATGAATGAACATCAGAATCAGAAGGAATGCTGTTTCAACCGCGGAAAAATGTCAATACACCATTTTTCAACTTCAAGTCCATCGGCGTTAATCTACTAACTCCCCTGACTGGTTTGTTTGTCAGACCGGTGAATTCGGTGTTAGAATTGGTCGTATCGCCTGTCAATCAAACTCCCGGCAAAGGGTAAATTAAGTAAAATAAGATTAAATACTAAAACGAATAAATATTAATTATTTTCAAAATAACTGAAGTATTTACAAAAAAAAAAAAAAGATACTAAAGCCTCGTGCACACCGGGACGATTATCGCACGCGCTTATCGTCGGCGTTTGTCCGAGACATTTTTCGATGCGTCTTTGTGTTCATACTCGAGAGAATTTCACAGGCGAGTGAACAGATTCACTCCCTGACAATATATGGTGCTTGTGCTTAGTGCAAATAAACATAGTTATGAATTAGACATTCTAAATAATATTCCTTGAATGTAAATAAAACAATAAAAATACACATATAAAATGGCATATACATGACATGAGATGGAAGTCAGAAACAGTCACAATGACAGTAGTGCAAATAAACTTATGATTCTTGACTATATTTCATTAAAGGTACAATATGTAAAAATTTTATATTAAAATATCCTAAAACCACATGCACAGTGTTATATATTTCGTTCAGCTGTGCACTTACATTATCCTAAATGTTTCCAAGAATTTGTTTCACAATTTTAAATAGTGCCCGCCCCTCTCTCGTCACTTGCGCCTGTCAGTGACGTAATATCTGCGTTTTCCCTGGTTTACGCTTGTACTGCATAGTAACCATGGCAACAGACACAGACAGACACGTAACGTCTAGCGGCACGCTGTTATTTTTTCGTTCAAACATTATGGACCATGGCATGCAAACGAGGATCATTATCGGCGTGGCGTTTCCGAGATGACGAGAGCTTTGTGACAAACTTCGACTGGACAGAGACGACGCTCTCACACGTTATTAGACAAGATGATCTCATACAGACAACAAACTAATACACACAACTTTCAACACACTCAAATACAGTTTAGTATGATAGTGTAACGAAAGCGCTGCGTTACCTCACAGTTTTAATTCGTCAAATAAACTGACCTGTATGAGTAATATTTCAGCACTTGTGAGTAGTTCACTAGAATGAAATGTCCTTGTTTCTTTATATCTGATATCTGATATCTGTCTCTCATTAGTAATCGCATCCGCGATTCTCGTTCCCGCCCTGCTTCACACCACAGTCATGTTAAAAACATGCATTCACTCATCCATAAACATTATTTCCCCATAAACATTATTAAATCCATTGGCATGACGACAAGTTCCATGATTCCATATTCACTGCTTCATCAATCTACGCCTGTTTTGAATTGTTTAGCGCCCCCTAGCGGATAAAAAAACTACATAGTGCACCTTTGATGTAAAAATACAGAAATAAAATAGCATATAATAGACATATATTGGTGTGGCCAAGAACTGGCAGAGCACCCATAGTTTGTAGGGGTCTTCGTCGTCATCTTCTTCTTATCAATGTGTGCTCGGCTTGAGCGCCACCAAGTCGTGTTTTACTGTAACTTCAGCAGCTCCAGGCACATGAAGTGCCAATCTCATTGGTCGGCCAGTTTTTAATGTGGTGCGTTAAACCAAAAAAAATGGCGTTTTTTAAAAAATTATGTTTTTACGCCTGTGCATTTGTGCCCTTTGTTCAGTCACGAGGCGTTAAATGTCGGTGATAATCGCGCGCGAGAAACGCTTGAAATCACTAACAATTCATTTGAAAACTGAAAATGTGAAAGCTACTTCAAAATATCAATAAATGCAATAAAAGGTAATATAATGCTGATGTGGGTGAACTGTTCCTTTAAATTTGACCCAGTGGAAAAGGAAGAAAATAATAGCTGTCTAATTTGAACTGTTGTGGAGTTTGTTGCTGATCGCGGCTGTTGTTGTTCTCAGAATAACACTGATTCTGGCCTGCCCCATGGACCTGAAGAATTTCCCTATGGATGTGCAGACCTGTATAATGCAGCTGGAGAGCTGTAAGTATGCCCTGATCCTTTCAGCCAGATGGAGAGGATTTATTCAGTGGTGCAGAGATGGATGTTGTACTGGCTGGCACCAGCAGATGAAGAGCGTAGTGATTTAAGGCCGCCTTCAAGTAGATTCAGCAGTCAGCAGAGAGACGCTTCGAGCACAAGCCAACTCCGGCCCTTCCTGCCATTACTGTTTTCTGTTATTTACTATTGATCCTCAAATTATAGCGCATTTCTGCGGGGGAAACTTTGTTTGACTGAAGCATTTTGAAAATTATGAGCAAATTATTTGGACTGGGTGACAGATGGAGCAGGTTATGTAACATTTTAACAAATCTCTCCCATTAAAATCGATGCAGACTTTTTGTTTCATATTTTGACATTATATATATATATTATTGATTTTTCAAGAAATGCATGTTGAGTTAATTTGTTTCCGAGGTGTATGAGGTTCGCTAAAATAGGTGCAGAATAGTAAAGTAGTTCCTGCTGGCACTAATGAAGCACTTGTTTCTGCTGACATGGACGTTGTTTCATCTTTCCTCCACTAGTTGGCTACACGATGAACGATCTCATATTTGAGTGGGACGAGAAAGGAGCCGTGCAGGTAGCAGACGGACTGACGTTACCTCAGTTTATACTGAAGGAAGAGAAGGATTTGCGCTACTGTACCAAGCACTACAATACAGGTAAGTGTCATTCATCGTGTGAAATTCATCTCTATGTGAAGCTGTCCTGACGCTGGACACAAACACAAACTATCGTTGGATCCATTGTTACGAAGCACTTGGTACCAAAATGGGTTCAATGAAAGGTTGTGGACCACAGCTCTGCTTTGAATCTTCTTCGTGAACTTTC